>JAAIXI010000251.1:5987057-6569984 GCA_013403645.1 Heliconius nattereri | reverse complement strand
TTTTTTTTTTAATATTATGTATATATTTTTGAACACGTTTTATGTATGTATATATTTGTAAATATATATTGTTTTTCAATATATGTATGTATGTATGTATGTATGTGTAAAGTATATAAACAATAAACACATTTTATGTAAGTTTATTTTACATTATTGACTTAGTTTATTATATATTATATAATATTTAATTATATTTTATAAAATTTGCACTGAGACGTTGTCCCCTTTCTCCTCATTACAATTTATCCGTAATGTTTCAAAGGTTGTCTGGTGGAGATTGCTTAAAGCAATAAGACCGCCTTTGCATACGTGTTTTTATTTCAATTTTATTTGTGTTGTTCTTTCTATATATTTCTTTTATGTGTGCAATAAAGTATATTCTATATTCTATTCTATTCCCTCTGCCTGCGTTGCTGTGTGTGGGATACAGCGTGAAGCAAATTTTTTTTAATGATAATTTCTACAAAAAACTATCAAAATGACACGTTCGTTACAGTTTGAGTCGCGGTTTGTTATATTTTGTTTTACAATTAGCGACTTCGTCTGTATGCAGATCGCATGAGAAACCCCTCTAGTGGCTTGAATTACGTACTACGCGAAGATGTCGTTATTTTTATCATAGATACTTAACTTTGTTGCAAATGAGACTCCATTATAACATTCCTATATAATTTTTTCTCTACTGAATAAATAAAATATATATTTTTTTTATTATAAAAGAAACGATCCCCTATCTTCTTAAGTCTATGGTGTTTGGTTCACATGGGAATCGAATGTTCTTGAGGGGAGCGTAAGACATTAGCGCCGAGACTTGCCGAGATTTTTTTCTTCCCCTTCAGTGCGGTCTTGCCAATTTACTACTTAAGGTTTCTTGAATGAACACGTATTTAATGAATTAATTTGAATTGCTTAAATTGTTTGTCTTAGGGTTAAGGGAACTTATTAAGCTTCGCAAAGAATATTAGTAAACAGCTTCATATATGAAACAAAGTAGATGCTCTTCTTCTTCTTTCTTTTTGCTCTCGTAAAGTTTAGCAGCTTTTGTAATCTTAGTTTAATTTGCGCGTTTGGCACATTACGTTCAATAATAAAAAAAACGTATTATTAACAATTTATATCTACGCATAAACAAAATTTGAACAGTACAAAAGTCATTATATCATTTTTCTGTTTTTAATTGCAAGAAAAATTTCTTCCCCGCGAACAATACTCTTTAACTTCCCACCGGACTCTAAAGACTTCCTTCATCCTCACATTTTATTTGAGTAGCTGAATATAAGAAACTTCTGCAAAAAAGACCAACTGCCATTGAACAATGAGGTTGAAGACGCCTCAGGTAGCAAGATGCGATCTTAAGAAATACGTAGACAATGCTGCTTACATTTATACGAAACTGAATTTTATTCCAGCATATTTAATAGCGAAAATAACTTGGTGTTAATGATAACTCGCTTGGAATGTTCTATTGTTTGAAAAATCCGCGACACTTGCGCTCTTAACTCGCAACGCAATATATACCGTATCAAACATTTAATAAGGCGCAATTTCATTCAACGAGTGCATTACCAAAATTCGTTAAGTCGAATGCTTACAATAGCAACAGCTGATTCCCACAGTAACGGTTTTTAATTCACATTTTTATTCCAAATGGATGTCAACACTTTCAAGTTGAAAATTGCGAATTTATGTATCGCGAAACAATATTGTTTTAACTTCATTTAATTTAATACTACGGATTGTAAAATTGTGGAGTATCACGTATTTTTAACCGACTTTCAAAAAAAGGAGGTTCTCAATTCGTCGGTATATCGAACACGTGCCGTACAGAAGTTTCTTTTCGAGTTGCGTACTTAGCGCACCCGCATATAACAACCACTAGGCGATACAGGCGAATACGTCTATGGCTTACAAATTACCTTAGAACTTGTATTACTGCCACTTTACTCTTTCACTTTGAGTTTTGAAAATTATTACTGAAAATAAGCGGTGAGTTCCAAGTGGAATTCCATAGGTCATTGGTCTCGTTTCATTTTATGTTGTTAGATACTTGTGAGCTTAATGAGATCACAAGGTTTGAGAAGCATCTTCTTCCAAGTGCCAGAGTGATTATAGCACCATCTGTTGATACTGTTCTCGGTAATAGATTAATATTGTTAATTTCAATTAACGACACATATGGTTAGGCGTTATGGTATCTTTAATAACTCTAATTATATAATACACTACATTTCGTTCTATATTTAAAAATATTTCAATTCCAATACAAATTTCTTTCTTAATACCATAAATCGATACGAAAATTTATTTTGAAAACTGTAGAAACTCTACCCCAGCCCTAATTAGGAAAAAAACGGCTAGGCGTAGAGTAGAGTACCTAAACATCACAGCGCCTCTCACTAGCTAAAAAGACATCTAATTATTAAGACACTTCATTTACTTACTCAATTAGTAAGGCTGCAATCTCTCGCGGAGTGCCAATTAAAAAATAATAGAAACCCCGGCGTGCGAGAGAGAGGCTGGAGGACGCTCGCTCGCGAGAGTGGCTTAGAGATCATCCACGATTGATAGCTGACTATTGAGTGATTTTTGCGGTACTCCACTGTGTTTTCTTTTTAGTGGCACATTTGTATTTTTCTCTACTCGCTGCTGTTTTAGTGACAGAATTCTCTTACTAAGCAATAACCCATATTACACATTTTTAATCCATGAATTCTTATAAAACAAGGAAAATGTTCTTATTTCCCAAAAACTAATAGGCACATTTAAAACAGAACAATTTGAAATATACATGTCTAAATAAAAAGCTTAAAACTTAAACCCTTCATAAAACAGCCAACAACTTTTTCCAAAAGTCGACACATCACTCGACGAGACGCGAAAAACTGAATTAGCCCGTCTGAATGCGAACTCGTAAGTAATTAGCCTCGCGAGACTCTCGATCCGCTCTCCTAAGCGAAGCGAAGCGAAGATAGCGATATGCGACAAGCGGACTGAGTGAAAATGACTAATCAAATCCTCTCCGCCCTCGACAGCTTTCGAGTGCTTTTTATATTTTCATTGTGACGTCAAGTGTCACACGGCAGGTGGGTCTGCGTACACGTAACGCGCTTCAGTTCCGGGTGCCTAGCTTCCCTCGCGCCCGTACAATACTCAAATATGTTGTAATTCGAATGGATTTATCGATGGCGTGACGTTAAATATGAGAGAAATGAAAATTCATACTTCTTTCTTATAATATTGTTAATTTACCATGAATTAATAATTGGGGCTATCCGTGGTGCAGGGGCACAAAAACAAAACTCACTCAAGCTCAGAACGTATTGCCTTCAGAATTCGGTGGAAAGTTAGGAATTAAAATTTCTTAATGAGATTGGAGTGTCTTAACACTAGCTTCCCAGGTTCCCTTTGCCTACTCTGCTATGTTTGCGGAATAAAAATCTAACAATAGTTTTTTTTTGTTACAGAGAGTTCTACTATATACAAATGGAGAAGTACGCGAGGCAAGCCATAAGCGAGGGGTTGAAGACGGCGGACGACTTACACGTCGCTGGTGACTCCGAACTATATAGAGTGCTTAACTTGCACTATAACAGAAATAACCATATCGAAGTAAGTATCTAAAATACATAGAAATGATTTTTTAAGTTTTTCTATGACGTCAAGTTGGCCTTGAATGTATAGTTTCTGATCAGGAAATAACCAAGCGTCTTCTCTTTCCAGGTTCCACCAAACTTCCGATACGTGGTTGAACAGACTCTTCGGGAGTTCTTCCGCGCGATCCAAGGCGGTAAGGACGCCGAGCAGAGCTGGAAAAAATCTATTTACAAGGTGATCTCGCGGCTCGATGACCCCGTGCCCGAGTACTTCAAGTCGCCGAACTTCCTTGAACAGCTGGAGTGAAGTAACGACTCGACGAAAAAAAAAACTTTCGGCTAACAAAATTATAAATCCATTGGACGATCGTTTCGCACACCAAAATTTTACGACACTCGCATTTAGGCCTTCAGATTCAAAATTATTAATAAAAAAAAGTTTAATTAAATTATTAAAAAAATTTGTACGTTGAACGTCGAGCGGCGACAGCGCTCTACTAGGAAATTCATTAGGTTATACGAGTAAGAGAAAATTTAAGTCACCTAGAATTTTATTTCTGCACATAATATATTTCGCTATATATAATTATTATTATATTATTAAGTATTATCGTAAATGGTTTTTATAGTTATGTATATCTTAAAATCATTTATTGATTTATTATTTAAGGAAAAAAAACGATTAATATATTAACTGCTTAAGTTTTGAACGTTACGTTGTTTTTATTTGATTTTTATTTCCCCCCCATTCCTTATCCTGGACCTTTGGAGCATGTTTCTTTTTGGTTTGTTAATATCCCGTAATGCTTGAGTTTTGGCGCATCGCGTCGCCAACAATTGTCAACCTTTACCTCGTCATAATTATTTTAGGAATAATTAACGTTAACCATAGTATTTAGTACAATAGAGCAGGGTTATTTTTCGATCCACAAACAAAGAATTTAAATGTTATTTTTATACTGATAGCCGGGTATTTGTTCGTGCAGACTTTTTCAATAGAATAAAGATTAACAGACACCAAATTCGAAAATTTGTAAACATCTTAAGTTTTGATTATTGTAAACATCCTTTGTTGTATTTTACATATTTCGGCATCGTTCGGGAGTCTTCATTTGGTCCGGAACACCGCGAACGCCGCACCGGACATAGGGTTAAGTTAATTCGTTAGATAAATATTATATTCCGAATATGCGCGGGCACCATACCGCAGTGCTAGTGCGGGGCGTGCGCAGCACTCACATGTTTCATTTTCGAAAATATACAATAGTCACGAGTTTAGAGACCGTTAAATCTTTTCAATAATATATCTTTAATCCTATATAACCACACCGCGTATTCTACTGGCATTCTTTTTCTACTTACTGTCGAGATAATTATGTTTAAGGGAGTGACGCGCGCGCTCCGCAGGCGGACGCCTCGTGACGACTCTCTCCTGTAATAGACATCTTCCGGAACCCAAATCAGAGCAATAGTTGAAGGCTTCAGCAGCAATAGACCGAAATTTATCAAAAAGACATACCAGTTACTAAATTACAGACAAACTATTTGGCAACAAGCAACACACAATCGCACTGGGCCACCTCGTCCGATCAGAAGTGCCTTCAAAAAAAATGTTGATTTTTTACAAAAAATAAATAAGAAATTAATAGAAAGGGCCCTCAATAGAACCTTCCGCCCAACCGAAGTCGTCGCGCGACGTCCGCGCACCGCCCCAGCGCCGTATCGAACGTACAGTATACATACACACATTACTATTATACTATAGAAGAATACTTAGTTTCATTCGTAGATATATGTAGCGCGGTGTATTCGAGGCTTGTCGCCGATGGACGGGCAGCAGGGAACCTCCGGGAACCATAGTCCACACTGGAATAACACTCGGCCGCGAGCTCGAGTGCGCCGCATATCTTGATGTATTTGTTATAACGTGTAGAAGCCGACCGCCATACCCGCCACGCGGAATCTTTTTAATTTCACATCCTCAGTTACAGGAAACCAAACCAATTTTTATCTTTTATCGCTTCTTAAATAGATTACACAATAAGATAGATAGTTGTACAGAGATGTATAGCGACATGTATATAAATAACATTAATTTTAATACAGATGAGATGATAATCGAGTAAAACTATCTTAGCGCTAATGGTATTTACTTAAGGCTCAATAGACAAACGGCAATTGTGAATTGATTTGCGGAATTGGAGAGAACGTTAAGCATCTTGAGTTCAGGGTATGGAGCCGCGCGGGCGGGCGGTCGGCCCTAGCTAAGCAAGTATAAGCATTTTTCATTTGGGATTACACTTTGTTAACGTTTCATTTGTAACCATTTGAACTATTACAATAATATAAGAGTACCTCAGTTTAGGATGGACCAGGCGTCGACTGGTGTAGAGTAGTTCAGGTTAGGTTTGAGAGTGATGACATGATACCTTCGAGACATCGACACATAGAATTATACACGCAGCCTCCCCCCTTTCGAATCGCCGGTTTTCAGTTAAGAATTTATTTCCTCAACACCTTGAGGTGTTCCACACAGCCAATCCTTCAGAGCAATAGCCCAGGTTACTTTTCCTCATTCACGTTGGTCGTCGGTTTGTGAACGCAGTCGCCGCAGGGCTTATTCGAGAACGAGAATCGTTCCATGTTGTGTTAAAAGTGTATTTTGTTAATGTTATCTGTTTTGTTCTTGCCATTAATTGTTGGGTTTCAGAGCTAGGAAACGTATATCTTGTAACCTAAATGTTACTATAGGAACTCCATAATTAAATAAGCGTCGATTTGACAGTATCAGTTGGTCTTCTTAGCTCTGAGACGCGACTCCATTTCGGTAAACTTATATAATTCCTTGTATAGTAAGTAAAGAGTCCGTTCTCTCCGTAGATTTTTTCATAAATAACCTCTATTAAGCGCAGGCTACACACACATATTACAATAGAAACATATTGATTTCCCATCTACAATATTCAACCGACATGCCGTAATTTGCAGATACTTGGAGCCGTTCTTTTGATATATATTTCTGGCAAGGTAAGAAGTTAGAGTGATAAATTATGATGTAACTTAAGTTTAGTGATTTTGTTGTCCGGATTTTATACTTGTGTGAGTGATTTAGCACTGTGCAGCAGCAATAAGACCACAACGGATATATTACACGATCGAGCCGATGTTGTTTAATCGATTTTCATATCATTTATAGTTATCGATTGACAATTGTTTTCTAAATTAATTGTAAAGATTCAAATTGTGAACATCGAAATATGAAGTCCACGGTGATCGAGGGGCTGACCCACAGATAAAGTACAAAATTCGGTGTGACTTTAGAGCTCATGTTTGTAACTATATATGTATTGTAGATTTATGAAATGTCCTTTTGTCGATTGTCAACTCGATTGTTTTGACAGTTTGTATCGAGTATCTAGATGATAGTTTATTTAAGTTTAAAAAAATTGTATCTAATGTTTTTCCTTTACACTTTTAGTATTTTCGAATCCGTCTACGAAATGTTTGGAATATCGATGTAAAATGAAATTAATATCTAATTATTTTCAAAATTTATTATAAAAAAAAAAAAACAATATATGTATCTATCTATATGAATAATATATTTGGTTTCACGTTTGGGTATTATGGTTCCTAAATTTTGGAAATTGTAGTAGACTCTATTGTGTAGCATTTCATTTTTTGGAATTAGGAAACATTTAGATGTACCAAATAGCTGTATCAACTTTTCTATACGAAAAATTTAAAAAAAGTCAGTAAACAAAGAAAAATACTGAAAATTTAGGTAGTTATTAAATAAGTATCATTCGTTTGTAATATCTTATATAAAAAAAAAAATAATAAATGTCAAAATTGAGCACGGATGTACTATTAGGATCAGAAACCAAATACTGCCGATGCGTATCAGTAAGTATTAAATAAGATAGCTTGGGCGCTTGGTTCGCTTCATGTTTATTATCTGTCAAACAAACATAACACAGAGTTCTAGAGCGAGCGAGCGAGAGAGCGTTTATAATTTTTGTATCACAGAGTATTTATCTAGTAGTTACAAAATACAAGCAATTTCAAATATCCTTGTGGTCTTCATTCGTAACAGTGACACATGTTCTGTTTACTACTATTCTAGAGTTTTCCCGACTGTGTTATGTTGTTCATATATTTTTGGTAAGCCCTTTCGTATGGTATATTTGTAAATTACAGCGAGCGGACACGGTCGACGGTGGTAAAATTAGATACAAAATTAACGAACAAAATTAATTAATTAATTAAATAATTAGTAACGGCACTACGTATTTTATCCACGCACGGATAAGGCACGGAGTGTTGCTAAGGAATACTAAATTGACTAGGTTTTAGGCATTATTTTCGATATCCTCGCATTTCGGCTAAGTGACTCGGGGCCGCGTCCGCTCGTTTTCGATATATTTAGTACAAATTTCAAGATGTTAAGATTAGGAGGCTCAAAGCTTTTCTTTCGAGGCGCCCACGCTGCCCCCCTACCCTCGCGCCGACCATATAAATGAGTCGTGTATAAAATTTTATTCAAAAGAGTATTTTTGTATTGAATATTTCTAAAGTTGGTGTAAAAATCAAAATTTGGTAAATTATAGTGACAAAAGCGGACATTAGATAAATTTAGAGTGTCATGCGTTTTTTGTATTTAATTTTAAGAATAGTATCGGATATTAAACGTTTAGGAACATTAAACACTTGTAAATAAAAAGTTGAACGTCGCGCGCGCAGGGAAGCAGTGTGGCCGACCAGTTATATAGGTAAAAAAAAATATATAAATGACTAAAAAAGATGTTTATATGGTTCTGGATGTAAAAATATTAACTTTAAAGGCAATTTTTAAGGTGAAAAGTGACAAAAGAATAATGAACAATGCAAACGATTCCTTGGTATGTGTCTTAGGATGGTTGCTAGCGTGCACTATTGTAATCTGTGGGCCTCAGACAAAAGTACCTAATAACCACGAAACTAACCTTACCTACATTAATTATAACGGTTCTTAATAATACAACGTATTCTAATCACTCAAATCATAATGCTTATTATTTACGAGCGTGTGTCTTTGTCCGTGAATGTTTAGGAAACCACTGTTTGGTGTTTAGGAATAAAGTGGAACATATGTGGAAAACAAAATGTATCTAAATTGACATCTAGAGGTCCCGTGACCGATGGATTGTCGCGAATTGCATTCATGTATTGGTAATAATAATTGGCGGTTCTAAAATCTGTTACAAAATTAAATGAAATTTGATGGAATTTTTAAATATAAAGTTAGACGTACAGTCAGTCATGTCAGTCAGCATGGAGACTTGTTGATGCCACTGAGGGATGTTTCTTCGTGAATATAACGAGTAATAAAGCTAAGCTTTTATTTGAATATTGTCTTTTATTTATGCACCTGTTGTTCACTTTCCTCAAAACCCTAATTTGAGAATTATTAATATTATTATTATTATTATTAGAATATTTAAATAAAAATTAAACTTGTGTTAAAATTAACCTATATGAATAATATATATGAATATTTATTGATACTAAACGATTATTGATATGACTTTTTTACTTATTGATGAATTTGCTAGTAATAATTAAAAAACTTTTTATATATAGATTTTGAACATTTTATTCTTTTTTTTTCTTTTTATTATTGAATATTTTTAGTTCTAAATTATTAAAACGAAAAAATATTCAACTAAATAAACCAAATATGTGATAGACATTTTTTAATTGATTTGTTTTAAAAAGTATATAGTGTTCTCTCTGTATATGATGTTACTTGGAACGGTGAATATTTTTTAGGAACAAAAATATTTTCTTTAAGCGATTTTATTACGATTGAATCATAAAGATATTGATAAAATTTTAATAAAAAAATTATAGTAAGCTCATATGTTACGGATAAATAGAAAAAGGCAACAATTTAAATTAAATCTCGTCTCTCAGTATTTCTACATTTTGGGCGAAGTAGGAGGGTATGAAAAAAAAAATTTTGATATAACCCCACAAATATTTTGCAAATTAGCGCCTTTTTTAATGATTGAATAAAAACACTTCTTTATTAAATTTAATACTTAAAAAAAAATTGTAAGTAAAATAATTTTTGCTTATAAATGTAAGTATTTTTAGTTCTATAAATTTATAGGTAGTAGGTACTCTCAGCTGCTGTTATTGCTCTTATAATAAGTGATCAATTAAATGTATCATGATCATCATCTTATCATCATACCATTGGAGGAGTCCAAAGGATCATAAAGAACGAGGCAAGTCGTAGTGCAGGGGCGACAGGTTTCCCAATCGAGGAAATGAAATATTTTTATTTTTTCTTTTTGGCGTCGAGGCAAAGCTCGGAGTTGAGTTCCGCCAGTCAACACATTAAATAAAATGCTCCATGTCAACACTCCTATTATATACGAAGATTGAAACTAATAATTTTTCATTTCAATAAGCCTCGATTTTGACGAAAGGAAATCACCAAAAACTTAAAATGAAAAGATGATTGAGGATTTTCCCGAAACCGGGTCAATTGAATACTTTAGAATTGATTTTATTTTTCTTTCTTTAAAAGAGAACGTTGTGAACGAGAATGATACTGTTCTATATCTATAGAAGGACATAAAAAAAAAGTGGGGAACTTAGTGTTAAGACACTCGGTTCCCCACTTTCTGCCGAATTCTGGAGGCATTGCGTGTTAAGTGGCAGAACTTAACGCCGCGCTTCACCTCGACACCAGAGCGAAGAAATGGAAGTATAGACATAAATAAATATATCATTTGCTCGAGTCATCATAATAATATTTTTATTTTTTATAAAAAAAAAGTATACCTATATAAGAGGCTATAACAATTAAGTTGATAACGTAATGGCTCAGTAGAAACACTATGATTGTAAGTTCTACATACAAATAAAATCTATTAAAATAATAAATTGTTATAAAAATAATAATATTAAACCAAACTAAAAACCTAGAATAAATAACGTTAATCCAAAAAAAAATCAATAATTCAAAAGAAAAGAAAGGCATCCAACGCAGAATTAAAAAAATAATTAATATTAATAAATTGAAAACGAAAAATATTTCAAATTCAATCAACTGTTAAGCAATTAGGGGTAAACACCGTGACAAGTGTACCACTCACGGTTTTAACTCCACGACCCATCTCCATCTCCATCTCCATGCTAATTTTATTCACACTGGCCCCAAGTGTTATGAATATGAAAGTCCACATCTTGAGACGTATAAAATATTAAAATTAAGCCTAATTCGTCTGCTAAGGCTTAGAACAGCAGGTTTTCCCTTCGTACTGTTCTTGAGAACTAATTGAACAGTGTTTAACACTCTTCAAGTCACTCCTGTACGCATAAATACGAGTAGATATCTCCCTCCGTAACTGATATAGAAAATTTGTCAATTCAGCTTACATATTGTGTAATAAATATTTATATCTTGACGATATTAGTTAGTCTCGAGATGTGCTTGTGATGTTATGATGGTGGAGTTGGGAAGTGTGGTTTGTCGCTGTAGTTATAGGTTCGAATCCAGGTTGTTTTTAAGTTTAATAATAACCATAATGTGGCACACTTTTGAATGAAACAAAAGTCTGGTGTAGCTTTTTATGTTATTTAAATATCTCACTTTTTTAAAGTGACTCTTCTCTACATTTTGTATAAGATGATATTACCTATATAGGTATACATTACATTACAAAAAGGTCTAAGAATTATTTTCATATAAATATAGTCTACGTAATTAATTTGATTTTGAATTGCGACAATCTAAGCCTAATCGATTTAAACGAGTCTTTACAGTTCTACCCTATGAAAAATAATTTAAAATATCAACTGAAGTGTGTCTTTATCTATACATATAAATATATGATCTTTGGTTAAGCCGTAAAAAAATATATAAAAAATAAATTACATTTAATATACTTTCTTTACAAAAAAAATGCCTTTTCGTAATAAATATTAACTAACGCCTACTTAAATATAATAGCAAAGGTTTTTTTGCTAAATTGCTATAATATTTTTTTCTCCTCACGTGTCTCCGACACACGTGTGGTGAAAAGAAAGAACTTTATGACATTTCGCTCTGTATTTTTTCAATTTTAGGTTAACTCCGGAAATAAGGGACAGTGTCTTAACACTACGTTCCCTCTGCCTCATTATTTTGGCCAGTAAATATCTCTATACGTAATGAAATTTTGCTGTGAATTATGAGAATTTTTTACTACTTATTTTCATTTATCCAGTAGACAAAATGCAGCAAGTTTGTTCCAACACTCTACAAGCAATGCCTCGGCTCAATGGAAAAATGAGGATTAACACTAGGTTCTTCTCTTTGCTTACTCACTTACATATAGTAATATGTATGCACTGACATGAAATATTTTTAATGTATTAACTAGATTAAAATTCAGTTTCTTTACACACTGTAATAATCTATGAAATCATTTCTTATTATATATAATAAATGTATTGTTAAATAATCGAATAATTATATATGCAATGTTTCTGGAAAAAGTTAATTTATTTACTTATTTCATACAAGAATAATTCAAACGTACAATTTACTTAAGAAACAACTCATTTCCTGAACATTCTGGTATTTCATAGAGACAGACTGGTATTTCCTTTAGAGGACAATGGCAATGGATATAAACAAAGAGGTATGCAAGAACTGTATCAATGGACTCTCTGGTCTCTCTGGATTTCCTATGGATTAAGATTATTTAAATATTTTAATCTTTGCCTGCTCAACCTATTTTATTATTGAAGTTTTTTCCATTATTATATTTACTTAAGATGAGGCAATTTTAAGTTTTATTACTTTGATGGTATAATTCGTCTATATTAAATAACATTAACTTTATATGAGCTTTGACTGCAATAGCTTTGTTACGAAGCTCTTCTGATTTTTCTTCATATGCTTTGATTCTCGCATCTAAATATTTATTTGCTTCTGGTAAAGTAAATTCCAAGAATATATTTGAGCCAATATTAATAAGTAATTTAGATGTATCCGTGACAGAGGCTTCCATAAAAAAATTACATCCTATATTAAGTTGTGTTTTGAAACCTTTTGGGTATACAGATGTATCAGTAAGAACTTTTAAGGAATGTCTTTGCTGTATAAGATCCGATATTTCGCCATTTACATGTTGTAATTTCGACTCCAGTATACGTAGATCTTCTTTCAGTACATCATTGATGAAGTGATCATATTTGGCTATCGTAGCATCAATGTTTACTTTCGCCATAATAATTCTATATATGCATGTTCAACAAAATAAACTGTTTCCTTCACACAGCACTTTGAGTATTAAGCAATAGTTTTTATTTATATTTAATAATTATGAAAATAAGTTTGCAAAATGTGTGGTTTTAAAATAAAAACAACATTGACATTGACGTTTGTCAATAGTTACGATGTCATGAAGAATTTGACATTAGAGTCGTCTTAAAAATATTTTTAAACTGACACTATACTAAAGTAAGATCTTTGAAAGTTTTTTTAATTAATCTTTCCTCCCAAAAACATTAATATTAACTTCTTCGTATCAATGAAACTAAAATAAATTATTTGAGTTATAGATTAAATTTCTGACTGCCATCTATTGAAATATTAGGATATTAGAAAGATTTAGGAAAATTTTCCTAACGTGAACGTTATATGAAATATTACACGATATGATTAAAATATTATTACGCATATTTGAACTTAATCGTTATATTTATATTTTTAATAGTTATAAAATATACATGTTAAATTTAGTAGCAGCGCCATTTAGAAAACATATGGAGAACTTCGAGTTCTTCGAATTGAGAGTTACTTTACTAATTCGTAGTACCATTAAGTAGTACTAGATGGCGCTATATGTATACTAATTTCGTGTCAGCAGAAGAAAAAGCAGTTATAAATATTTCTATTAGATGGCGCTACTAAGTTAATTAAGAAATTTGCTACAAGAATTATAATTCATATCAAATATAGCGTCACAAATAAATCACTTTCTTTAATTAATAGCATTTGTAATTCACATATTTTGTGTAAGTCTCATCAGATAAACTGCGGTATTAAGTTCCGCTATTAACGACGTCAATAAATTTCTGATCTTGTTTCGGCCCAGTTCTTATTTTAAAGATACCATTAATTAAATGTCATTAGCCGGCAATTAGGTTAAATGAAATGGGAAGGTATCTATAATTATTGATGAATGTGATGTACATGAATGAATGTGATTGACGATGTATTTATTTTATGAGGAATAAGGGATGTGTAGGTCTGATTCTTATTCGGCAAAAAAATTAACTTAAAATATTTTCGTTTCTTATTACACTTAGAAAAAAAAAGGTGGTAATTCGGGGAATTATGATTCAATATTTTCTCTTTCCCCCCTAATATGTGGTATTGGTGAATCATTAATTTGAAAATAAATATTTAAAAGAACAACAAAGTAATAAAAAATCTCATTGAACGATCATGAAAACCGTTTATTTGACAAGAAGTTTATAAACATCAGTTCTATAATTAAATAAAATCCTGAAACCTATTTTACTTATAAATAAATACAACAAATAATTGTATTACAAAAACATAACGTAAACTTGTACAGCATACAGGTATAATGAATAAAATTACAGTTAATGGAAATCCTTAACATCAATACCGAAGACAAAAAGATCAAATAGTTAAAGAATATTAGTTATAATAAAAGAACAAACATTGCACCCACAGTGTGAAAGTGGCCTAACTGGAAAAATTATTGAACATTACCATAAAAAAAATATACTTTTTATAATTAGTCTTCAACAAATTCAAAAATTATATAGTAATTATTAGTAAAACCACTTTCATTTTAAATGTACAATATATGAATAACAGATAAAAAAAAGAACAGATAATAAAACATCGAAATACCTATGTTCCCGTTTATAACGTCATCATACTTAATTACAATTAAGCGATAATTTAAATAAAAAATTGTTACATTAAAAACTATATCAATTGTTTCCAAAAGTTATGTTATTCAAGTTGTATATTATTTTATTTCATTATGTTATCATATGAATATAATATTGAAATATATATAAGATTTCGTAATAAAAAAGACACACTACTAAAGACAGATATATCGATTATACACATACTATATTTTTTAATACACTGTTAGAATGAAAAGGAATAAATATTAAAATTCTGTAACCTTTGATTTTTTTTAATTCGACAGTAAAGAACCAATTTTAAAAGAGTTTAATTCTCAGCTTCACTTCCGCTAAATTCTGGACGCATTGGGTGTTGTGAGAGGCGGAACCTAACGCCGCGTTTGTCTTGACAACAGAGCGAGCAAATGAAAATATCAAATATTATAAACGTATTTTCATTGTAATAGTATGACAAATTGAACAATTTTCGTATTATCAGAATAGAAACGTCATTTAATATCAAGATGCGAGATAGAAGGACCTAGATACGAATATGTAAAACAGGCATCTAAACAATGAAAAGAAATACGTATAATAAAAAATAAATACGCTGAAGAAAAAAAATCAAACAATAAATACCTAAAGTTATTAAATACAATGACGATATAAAAACAATGTACATACAAATGATTTGTTAAACAAAGTAGCAGCCACAGACTATAAATTTATTCACAAGTTAGTAGTAATTATACTAATTGTGAATTCAAAGGTTATAATTGTAATAATTAACTCATCGCCTTCAATTTAAAGTTAATTTTTTAGTTTACTTTATATATTTAAACATTAACCACTGAAGAGATCTTATTATATTATACATTCAAAATTGTAAAAAGATACTTAAATTTATTTATTTTCCAAACGAGACTGTAATTTTTTTGACAAATTGACAAATTGCCAATGCTTTTCAAAATAAGCTTGAAAATTTTTAATATATTTATAATATACATTTTTTTCAAGATCTTTGAACGCGATGCGAGACGGTTTTGTATTATGAAAAAGACAATGTATGAAAGGGCTTGCAACTTGAGAATAAGGACGAATGGAATTTTAAAAATGATATTACGACGCCTATTCAAATTCATTTTGCTTCGTTTAAAACCTGAAAATCCAGTCCTCATCAGGAAAAAAAGAAGATAAGACAAATTGTCGGCAAAGACTTGAAAAGGTATTAAAAACAATATGGACTCAAAAATGGACGAAACGATTACTAAGTCATATAAAGAATATCACAAAATATAATGTGATGTATTCGATGGGCGGAAGTAGTTAATTCTATTACTATAGTTAAAGACTGTATAGCTTAGTTTATTTAGATTTCTTAAAAATATTAGGATCCATTCATAATTTACATTTACAAGCTAAAGTTAGAAGTTTTTACTTGACAAAATTGATTAACGATCGTCAGTTAAAAGTCATATTGATTCTACAAACATCCATGTTTTTTTTATATTACAATTCTTGTAATTTAATAACTAAAATTATTAAAACCAATATTTAATAGATACAATTTTATTCTTTGTTTTCAATAACAACATTAGTTGTTAAGAAACCACCGACCCAATTCATACGAAGTGGTTACATCTTCGTATGTTTAGTTCTTACTTTCTTTTTTTTGGTATTTGTTAAAGACGACCGCGTTCACAACTTAGTTATTTAAACATTTATTAGATGGTTCGCTTGATTGTTAAACTACTAGGCTAATTTAAGATTTGTTACCTTCAGAAATCCAAAAATCAAGTCCGATTCAGTTTAAAGTTTAAGTATTTTAAACTTTTATTTAATTCAAGTATATAATAAATGTAATTTTTACAATTTTATTTCCAAATTAGTGTAAATGATAAAAACGACTAAATTTATATACAGATAAAGTAGAGATGTTAGTAATTTATATACAAAAGTGTTTTGCTTGACAAGTTTAAGTAATTTTTCACAAAATATTGCTGTATTTTATATTAGGTAATATAACACTGTTAGAGAAATATTGAAGCTCAACTCCATTACTAAGCTACAGTGTCATTAGTTGCTTACATTTATTAATAATAATAACATAATTATATCCTTAATATTATCGAAATATTCATATAATATACAAAGATTTTAAATTTTAAACTTAAATGAAATATTGAATACCTTGGCCATATACCTACATGATATTAAGATATCTATACAATATTTACATAGTATTATAACTTTATATCTAAATTTTAGAGGGAAATATACATCGTCTGCTAAAAGTTTTAAATTGCCAACTCCATTTGTACAAAATCAACAACAGTTCAAATACTGAAAGAATGAATGAAAAAAAATCCAAGACATCAGTAGTACCTATTAAGCGTCGACAGCTCACCAGCAGCAGGATATACTTGGCGTCAAAGTAGGAAAAACATATGCCAAAACCATACAAGCATATCTGATAAAACAATCCGGGCAGGCTTCCTGACATTGTAAAGAAATTTTAAACAATATTAAAAAACTGGCTTTGTTTCCCACCTTCGGATTGTTTTTACAAAATTTCACGAGAAATATTAAAATAAAAGGAGTCAGCACTTTAAAGCACCAAATTGACGACATTTAAAAGACTTTTTCTTTTATATTACAACATGGAAACGATTACAGAGACGGCCGTTACGAAAGGACGACAATATTTGAACATTTATTTTCAATTTCTTCAATATTCTATCTTATTAATATCACTGGCCGTAAAGTCGGTTTTAAATATTAATCATTGGATATATCCACATCCAAATCATGGTTATATCCATTGGATATAACCACGTGCGTTGACTAGCTACTATAGAGAAAGTTGCTAAAGCTAATATCAAACTGGGGGTTTTTAAATGTTATATTCAACCCCAATATAAGCTTCGTTCACATGTGGAAGTTTTGTATTAAAAATCTGACATTAAAAAGTATATTTATAATAAATTTTAGTTCTATTTTTTGGTAATAGATACATTTTTAATTTCCGCTTGGCTCGGTACCTAATTAACTTTGGCAATGTCACTACCAGTTTGGGGTCAATGACACATTTGGTTAAATTTGACATTTATTTAGCAAACGCATATTAAATTACATCAGCTGTCATACTTGTGAAATCAGTTTTCACGCTGTATCCCGCATATAGCACGATAGGCAGAGGGCTTATGTTAAGACCCTCCGTTCTCAACTCTCCGCCGAAATTTACGAGGCATTGCGTGTTGATTGGCGGAATTCAACGCCGGGTTTTTGATATAAAAATATTAATAAATAATAATTTATTCCCCCGAGTGGACATTGAACCCACAATCTTATTTTAACTTTAATTTACAACATGTTATATAAAACATCTAGTAAGTTAATTTAGTTTATAGCGATCAAAAGCTCAGTAGGTAGGTATGATGCAAACTTCTACGTTTGTATTTTTTAAGCAACGATAAAAAAAAAACATTTTGATACTCGTACATACAATGCAATATAGATTAACACTAGTTTTTTTAAATTTAGAACACCTAATTATTTTCACACGTTTGAGATCAAATGGACTGAACCATGTAAATTAATTGTCACCAAATTAAAAATAGAAATTTTAAATGGACGTCATGCAAAAGGGATGGACTATTTTAGATTTTTTTTTAAAACTTCATTTACATTTACGGTTAATCAGAAACCTCTATTCTATTTAAGTCGGTTACCGAAAGAAAAATAACCGAGACCTATATATCATTGTCAATTTTAATTATAATTTTAAACTATTAGAAAAAAACGATACTAAAAAATAACAAAGCAAGAAAACTAGCGTCTAGATTTTGTTTTAAAAGTAAAAATTACAATATCACAGTTTCACCAAAATTAAGAACACAAATCTGACGAAACATGAAAAATTATACGTTTACATAATTTACCTACTATAAAAATTATCAACGAATTACGAAAAGTGGAATATTTTATTAAAATAGGATATGAATAGGGGAGCCGTGTGGTCCGCGCCCACTCCATAATTTTTCCTCCAGAATAGAACATTTACACGAATATATCTTTTCAGAGCTAAAGTCCAGACACCTCCCCCCCAGAAAATAACTCCAGATACGCCTAAAACGTTTGCCTAAATGGTCTTAATTTATGAAAAAAAAATTTAAGTACACCATAGCCTTTTTCTAAATAATACACAGAGATATCAAATGTAACATAATGGGTTGATTATCATTGCACGCTTTAGCAACTTGGTTATAAATTAAATTTAAAAAGCATTATCTTGTCAGGGTTGAGCTTTAAAAAAATATTTATCAAAACAAAATCGTAAATGAACAAAAAGTGTGAATAAAAACGAGATTATACGAACAATGATAAGAATCCAAAAACCATCCATCCACGGAATACCATAATATACCATAATTATTAAAGAAAACTGCAGTCATATAGATTTATAAGAAGAAATTACTCTTTTTATAGTTCAACTTTAATACGAATAGACAACCCTGACGAGGCCTAGAGGCTAGTTGAATGTAATTGGATTGTACAGGGCGGCGCCGGGCTCGCTCCGCCCGACGCCCGCGCCCGCCATTATAGCTTCATAGCACATATTATAACACTTACGTGGTTTTTACAATTGCCAATCCAAAATAAATTAAAACATTACTGTTTATAATAAACGATGTTTCATTGTTACTTAAAATTATAAAAATATTATCAGAATGTTAGATAAAAATTGGAAAATTGAACTGAAATTTCAATATGTTGCTTATAATAATAATAAGCTATCAATAGGTATGGGGTGTTTAACTAGGTGTTTTATAGCCGCACCTCGGTGTAAGACAAATTACAGACATTTTATGCATGTGAAGTCGTTATTTTGGTACATATAACAAGAAGAATTTTTAAGACTAACAAATAACTGGACCAAATAAAAATACCACAAATAATTATATAAAATATTCGATTAAACAGAAATATGCAATCATTTTGGTAATTCAGTAAATATTGCGAAACTGCTCGGTTTCATTATAATTTTATACATATTTAGAACAAGTATAGCCTTAAGTCCTTACATATCGATTATATCAAATAATAATTGTCAAGAATATAAAATACGGCCTTAAAATTATAGCAATAAGGTACTCTTTTCGGTGTCGCCAACACACAAATATACATGACGTCTATACAAATGTAACACTAATGGTTTAAAGTCATACTAAAGTGTCTTTCGGGAGTTAACCAGCACTATTAAGCGCCATCCCCTGAAGTGGAGGTCGACGGGGGATCGGCCACGTGCGCCACCTGGAAACAAATTACACAAAATTAATAAATGCCACCAAACAGAGATCTATCTATAGATCTATCTAGAGATCTATCTAGCGATCTATCTAGAGATATATTGAGAGTCATATCGAAAGATATTTTTCAGGGAGCCTTGACCTCATCTTTTTATGGTTAAATATTTATGTTACTACAACTTAAAAAAAAATCAGCTTCACGCTGTATCCCCCGCACACATCAGGATAGGCAGATGGAACCTATTGTTAAGTCACTCCGTTCCCCAACTGGGCCGGGCTATTTTCGCCTATTCACGTGGACAGGTATTCACGTGTCACGTGGACAGCGGGACAAACTTTGACTGTAAACGCTCTAGCTGTGGGTTCAAACCCTAACCAGAGGAATTAATTATTTTTATTTGCATTCTTTGATTAGAAAAGTCTCGAATTCGACTGTTTAAAGACTTGTATTTTACCACATTCATTGTATCAAATACTGTTCTAGAATGTGAGGTAAACAATCAGGCGAAACCAGAACTACCTATAGCTAATAATGTACTTATATATGAATAATAAATTACAATATAGACTCAGTCAAAGCTAATAATGTTTCTTCGTCTGACTGCGGTTATTATATTTAACTTTATCTTTTATAGCAAAAAGTCCATTTCTCAGCGGAACCCACCCGCCACTCAGTTTTTACGCGAAATTCCTCGATTGCTCTATATGGTGTATACTACACTCGCTATGGAATGGCATATATGACATTTAAAATTAGCTGCTTTATATATGCGAATAGCATTTGTTTACGTATATATGATACTAGAGGCCCGTCCGCGGCTTCGCTTGCGTGAACTACGTTATTATTAATTTCTGTCTCCATGAGTACCTACGTCCTATAAGTGACGTCCATGCAAAATTTGAGAATCCTATCATTTGTAGTAACGAAGTTTCATACAAACTTTCAACCCCAAAAACAACCACTTAGGAGTCGAATATTGCAAATTCCCGTGTTAGCGAGCACCTACGTCCTATAAATAACTCCTATGCAAAATTTGAGATTCCTAGCACATGTAATTTCTGAGATTTCGTGATGAGTGAGTGACCTTTCGATTTTATATATATAGCTAAAAAATTTTGTGTGTGTCTAACTTTACATATCCAAACACACAAAAACAATAATTAACAAATAATTATATATTTTCAGGCGTTCCAAAAACACACAAAAACAATTTAAAAAAAAATGAAATATAAATATTTTGATAAAAGAAATCAATTTAAAATGTTTTTAAATAGTTTTACAACAATAAACCACACTTAACACCCGTTAACCTTCCGCAGCTGAGGCAGCGCGTTATACTTAATTGCATATACAATTACATTTTTTTTATAAAAGGGTCCGGAGTCGTGTACTGATCGTTATACGACGTCTTAAACGCACCAAGAGTTCCATCAAAACTTGTCTTTCATTTATTATAAACAAACATATATAGAAAAAATATTAATATACCAAAATACGCTCATTTTACAAGTTTTACGCTGTATTCCGCACACAGCAGTTTAGCAGAGAGAACCTAGTGCTAAGCCATTCCATCTCTCATTTGCAGCTGAATTCTGGAGGCTCTGGAGGCTTCTGGAGGAAAGTTAATGCAGCGCTTTGCCTCAACACCAGAACAAAGAAATGAAAATATATATAAATACTTCATTCCCTCAAGGGGGGATTGAACCCAGTTTACAGAAACACATTTGTGCACCTGCGCCACTGGCCTGGAACTTGTCAAATTAAAAAAGAAACCAGAAATTAAAATAAGCATTTAAATATCAATTATGTTTATTAAGAGTAACATTAAGACAATAAGCACACCAGAACCGATACGACGAAACTTTTTGTAGCAATTTAATGAAACGAAAGGAAAAAGAAATACCTTCAGTCGTATTAATAACCTCCTTTTCTTATAGAAGTCGGTTAAAAATTAAAAAGAAATCAATCCTTCGGTAACTGTAGTTTTACGAGTATATGGGTCACAGGGCCAATGTACTGCGGGAGTATTATGACAACCGGATTACGACCAAATAAAAAGTAAGGCTGCGGTTGGCCATCACGATGCGAATATGCTATGCAGCCTGGATTGCACTCGCTCGATTAGGCCGAAATTATTTTGTAAGAAAAACTAGCATTTTTCAACCATATATTGTTTGGGGACGAACGGGTGACTAACGGCTAGAAAAAATATCTTAATATAAGCTTCGACTGGCAATTCAACTTTGTTAATTGGATTTGGCGTAAATTTATTTATGTCAGTGTCATAAAGTATGGCGATATTTTAGACACACATGTTAAATCTTGTTTCATTTCGTTCTCACAAGTAGTATAATTAGCGGTTATGGAGTCTTCCCCCTATTTATATAGACATAAATTTATAATCATATATATAACACATACATATTTCCAATCTTTATTAGAAAAATTGAAAAAATTGGTCAGAAACGCAAAGCTGTTATTGTTACATGGCAAGTGTAAAACTTGAAACATTATGCCTTAACGGGAAACATTTAGTTTTTATATACAGGTAGTGTCTTAAATAGTATCGTAATTGTAAAGACAAAAGAAACTTATCTGTAGATGTGACCAATATGAAAATAATTACATTTTATACTCAATTAAATTTAAAAATAACTCTTTAAAACTATTCTTTTTTTTGTCCATCTATTTGTCTCTTTTTCACGATTCATGAAAAAACTACTGGATGGATTTTTTATAGTTACAGGTATAATATGTCCTCGGCAACATATAAGGTCATGCAAAAGTCTGAATGCCTGGTGTGAAATTCCAGGACGTCGAACTAAATGTATCTCTCTCTTATAAAGCCAATCTTGTAATTTAGATTTTTTTTTATCTAAGCAGACCCACCTGCTGTGCGGGTACTACACATGAGAGCTACTGTATTCCGAAGCAATGACGCCAAACTATATAATAATCTTTTACGTTTTATGGACACTGGAACAGCTTAAAGTGACTATAAAATAAATAAGCAAATATACAATAAGTATTCCTGCAAGACTACCAATAACAAAAATATAATAATAACAAAAAGAAAAACAAACGGAGAAATAGGAGATTATATAAAACAACAGAAGCGTATGGCGCTCTCCAGCTCGATGGACCGACGACCGACCAATGAAGAAGGTTGCTGGCTTCGACTGGATGCGAAACGCGGAGAAAAGGCTGATTTGATGATGATGATGATGATGATGATGATAAAACAACAATAATTATGAACAAGATCATTAAACACCTTCTAAATAAGCGTTTCGAAGACTTCGTCAGGAAATTGGCGAATAATATTTCATTAAATCATTTTCTCTTTGGGCAACTAATATAACAAGTACAGCTTGAAGGCGAATGGTGTGAGATATTTTTTATGCACTCGTATATCGTCAAAAAACACATACGACATGCTCGCAAGTGCCGAAGGCTCGGACCAAAAATGTTGAAACTAAACTTGTTTTGCCGTCTTGTCACCTCAAGCATATTAAGTTCCAACAAACGAGACCTTATAAATATATTAATTGTCATTTCTAATAGTGATTTATCGTAGCAAGGCTATACTTCTATATACATTTCATGTGTTTTATAAATGACTTCTGTAAAAGAAAAATGTAGGAAATTAAAAATGAATTTGGCTGTATTTTTGTTATGTTTGTAACTTCAGAAATTTTGACTGGCTAAACCGATTTTGATTATTTTTATTTAAAAGCTGGTGCTTCCCGTGTGGTCCCATTTTAATTTGGTCCATTTTTAGTAGTTTTATGGGAGATTGGTTAGGTTAAGGACTAACTATGGGATGCGGTTGAATGATATTATCGTTGTACACATCATCTAAGTAACGGTTTAGTAACCTGCCCAGATCCTCCGTTCCTCTATTTCTCTCCAAGTTAATAATAATGCGTATTGCGTAACTAATCGCCGTGCTCTTCTTCTTCTTCTTCGTGTTAATTTAAATTGAAAGTTGCTTGGAAAATTTAGATAATATTTTGCCAGTATTTATTATTTGAAAGCGGCATCTGTTGCATTAATCAAGTCGTCATATGAACAGGTGAATGGACATTCGGGGCAGGAGAGTAAGTGTGCCATTGTTTGTAATTAAATAAATACCATAAATATTCCCAATTCCCTCCCAACTGCTGTGTTAATTTTGTAATTTCATACTTCATAATTATCGGTATTGATAACTTAAGTATCGCTCACGGATAAAATCTCTGTAGTAATTTCTCAGTTTTAATATTTTTTTAAATAATAAAAATTAATACACTGAATATCAATATGTGATATTCAAAGACATCATCAAAAAATCCAGCCCTGTAAATTTAACATAGGCTGGACGAGTCGGTAGTATACCTACTTTGTGAGAAAATTATAAAATAGTTTTATAAATTTATATCTTTTGTCAGTATACCATATAAACCCCTTAGTTGCACAACGATAGATGATTAAAATAATAAGTTGGCAATCATATTTTTGGTTCAAACTCATATTAGGTACTATTTGTTATTTTTAAGCTAAGCTAAAAATGTGGCAACAGCTTAAGTAGGAATAAGTTTTGGACTGTAATTCTGGACATTGCCCACTAAGATCGTTAAGAACGTGCACATAAAAAAGTTATCTTGCGTTAAAGACAACACTTTTAATATCCATTTTCAAGAAATTTCTGTCATATCCTTTTTACTCTTTTTTTTAGAATATTCCTTTTTTTTACTCCCTTCTTCTATTAGCTAGATGAGTTTATTAGACTTTTTTTTATTTAGATTAGTTAGAGATTCTATGATAAACCATTTTGTATTCTGTATGTCTTCTTTTGTGTAATGTTTTTGGTAATGTTAACCATGTTTCTACTAAGTGCAATTAATGTGTCCTGGTGGTCGAACTGCGTTGTCAAACAAATTCTCCAACCGCAGACCGTTTTACCGGAAGTACCCCTTTTGCCCACCGTTTTTGTCTTTTTTTACGAAGCAACTAGGGGCTCAAAATTTAGACTTAAGAATCTGCCTAATAAAATATTTAAAAAAAGAATGTTATATAAATATTAAGAAAATTTTCGGAAACGTCACCGCCTAGTCTTCAAATCTTGTATTATTTTACACTTAATATGACGATAAAAAATCAAATTCAATATGTAACTTTAAACTTAACTGGTGATTTCGTTTCTACATAATATTATATCTTTTCCACAGCCAACACGGCTGAATTTTCTTACAAATGTCTTCCTTTGTCTTTTTATAGGGTAGGTGAGAAGTTTAATGTACAATCTTAATTTTTTTTTACAAATTTTAGGCACTCCTATATAAAAAGAAAAAAGGATTACGAATAGAAATAGAATAAAAGCTGGAATATTATAGATTCATTATTTGATGGAAAACTTGTGTATTATTACAAACAATCCACCGTTAATATAGACAAAGTGCTAACTTAAATATTATAAAACGATTCGTCCGATATGATAAACACGTTCTAATATTACTATGAGAGAAAACTGGTAACATTTCTACTCATATTTTATAATAACTTTCAATAACACGAATGTTATTGCAAGCTATTGAGAAACATTGTGAGACAATGGTCGCTATAACTTTCACCTAATAATTATACTGTAGCTTAATTATTATATACTTAGATTAATTTAATTGTTTATTGTTTTCAGCTTTACGCTTTTTCATAGCAAGGTATGCGTCAATCAGGCAAGTAGAAGGAACCTAGTGTTGAGACACTCCGTTGCCTTTCTGCACAATTTTTAAAACATTCCTTGTTGCTCGTTTTCATCGCTTCTTTGCATGACCTTATCGGACTGAACTCTATTGTTAAATATTCAATATAGATGTAGAATAACGTTGCTATTTAACCTACTTTCCAAAAATCCCGATTGTCGATTGGTTGTTTTAATTGAAAAAATACAATGTAGAAGTAATATTAATTATTTTGCCTGTTGCTTCACTATAATTAATGTTTTTCAGCATAAAGTTAAAACGCATACATTAATAATGATTAAAGCTACTAGCTAAATACAGATGGTTCCTGTAATCGACGGCAGCAAAGAACATGAAGACAACTGCATTTTTGCCAAAATCATTTTTTTACATAATTCAACTCAGAATTCTTTGTTTTACCTTGTATAATTTTTTCCGCCAAAAATGTTGGTTTCTATCCCGATTTTCTCACGTACATAAAGACATATACACATTTTGAATGAATTGCCGAAGTACACTCGGATAAGTACAATGGTCCGTGTGTTGGGTGATTCGACGCGTTGACTTGTTATAATCAAAGGTGTCTGGCACTTATTAGTTTCTACTTTGCTTGATGATCAATGATGATGCAGTTATCTCACTATACTTGCATTGTTTAATTACCTTTTAGTGTTACCTATGTATGAATAATGTAAATATTTGTGCATTTATTACAATATAATATGTAAGTATTTGATTAATATACAAAGCGTTATCATGAATTATTGAAAAAACAAACGTGATGTCACCGTCCAAGTCTATGTTTAAGGATAAGTAATTACCGTGTCCCAAGTAGAAGCGAATATATGGCAGTTGACTCAGTTTGTTAGTCATTTCGAGCGAGCTAGAAAAGGACATCTACCGTATTTTGAAAAATAATAAACATATTGAAATTTTGCCCATACTAAATAGTATGTAATTTGATAATAATTAACTATTCCAAATTTGAAACAGATAGCTTCTTTATTGTAAAAGTTATTACATTTTTGGCTTAAAAACGCTCTCCTGAAAACTAGTGATTTTGTAGATAGCCGTTTGCTCTTTACTGCCGTCGATTATATCAGATATTATTTTAGTTGTAAGATATGTGCATGTGTATGCAATATTGATGCGCGATCGTAAAGCACTGTGTTAAAAAGTTTCGCACTCTATGTCTCCGCGCACAAAGGGAGCTATAAATTGTAATGTCATTTATGGCATTTTCAATGATTGTTTGCTATGTTTGTTACTTTATGTGTTTTTATTGAATGTACGTATATTTAATATGAATGTATTTCCGATTTTGCTACATAAATGTAAATTTAATCTCTGAATAATTTATACGCATTGGCCAAACTATATACTCGTGTGTAGGGGAGAAGTGGCATGAAGGAGCCAGGTTTTGAAAGAGCCACCTGCAATATTATAGTAGTTTAGGAACGGATTCGTTACAATATTTTATTATTAAATGGTAACATTGATTTCCCGCCACCCACAAACATTTGACAGTTCATCGGAACCAAGGGACGCCGATACGTCGAGTTGAAGTTTTTGGCATTCCAAAGTAAGTATTTTACCTTCGTTGAATTGTTTTTTAGTAAACATTGTAAACAAATACGGGTACTTGGAATATAGATTGAGTTTATGTATATATTTGGCCTTGTAACTGCATTAAAATTGAGTTTAAAAAGCTTTGATATCGTTGTCATTTTGGAGGTTACATTTTTTTTTAAGAATAAGTTATGAAAGAGCCGGGTTGACGGGCCTTGAAAGAGGTGGCTCTTTCATAGCTTGAATAATAGAAGATTAATAAGTTTGTTAGAATTATCTACTTAAAATGACTGATAGAATTTAAAAAAAAACATTACTTTTTAATAAGAATTATTAAATCGTTTTTATTTAATATTGTTTAGCTTAATTATCACTGTTATACCTCATAATATAAGACTGGCTCTTTGATAGCTTTCAGTGGCTCTTTCAATACCGAAATGTTATAAAAAAGCCAAATTACACATTTTTTTAAAATGAATATTTTATTATTTTTTTATTTAAGGGTTATTTCGTACGAATTACCTAGTTTAATAAATAAATAATAAATTGAGGAAAAAAATCTTAATTTCTTTAATTAAAAATATATTTTTTTGCTTCATTTAATAAACTGGCTCTTTCATGCCACTTCTCCCATATATTATTTGAAAATTTTAATGTAGGTACAACATTTTTATGTCAATGTTAATAATAGTTGTTAAAATATTGGTAATAATCAATTTTATCTTTTCTCCAACCAAAATTCATAACATAGTATCTACATATTATTCATTTATAAGTTTAAACAAGTTTTGAAGGAAATTGCGTGCAATTTCTCAAAAGCACCTCGTGGCGTGCGTTATTGTACGCAGTTGTACGTAACAACTACAAGTGAATACCCCGTAGGGTACTTCTTTGAGAATATCAACTTTTAAAGTTAATGGATGTGCTAAAATTAACTTGAGCCAATTTTGCTCTTGATAATTCAATGACATATAGATTTTGTACTTTTGTTGTTCATTTTAATTTATTTGTAGCCTCACGCTGTATCCAAGCATATAACAGGCTAGGCAGAGGGAATCTGGGAAGCTAGTGTCAAAACGCTTCCGTTCCCTACTCCTTACGTATTGAGTGGTGGAACTCAACGAGAGCGAAGAAATGAAAATATTAAATATTTAATTTCCTGGAGTGGGAATTGAATCCACGCGTCGCGTTAAGAGTCGCTCGACTGGCCTCTACTAAATAACAAGTTCATTTTATAAAAACAATGTTGCCAAACTATGAGAGACAAACAAGGACTAAAGGAATTTTAATGAATTTAAGGGCGCAAATTAAACGATAGCCGTAAGTGATCAGAAATAATTCATACTCTGACTTTTTTCGTATTCTTCTATTTTGGTCTGTTCTGTTCTGTTTTTCGGTTACGACATTTCAACGTGCCAGCCAGCACTAACCACTTCGCCAAAATGTCTTTCTTTGTCATCTAACTTTTGATATTATTGGATCTTGTCTCCATATTATTATTATTTATAAAAAAATATTTTTACAAAATAAATATAAAGTTAAATAGAAAGCTTGAAATAAAACAACCGACACACATTATTAAGATCCTGTACGGGGCGACAAATTACTTTTTCACAATTAATTTTAGCAAAAGAACAAATTTATTTTATATGTCATCAGATAAGAGCGATCAGATTTTACGAATACCAAAAAAATGGTTTTATAATGTAATTAGCTTTCAATGAATTAAGATTATTTAAATTTAATGAATTATTTATTAAAAGGGCAAAACTATGAATACTTATTTAATGAACGAATAACTTAATAATATACAGATTACGAATATAGCATCCGTGTCCAGAATATTTCGAGATCTAATTTCTAATAAATTATGAACTAAATCTAGCATAAAATGTCTACTTGGGTTTAACGGCCGGCTTAGTTCGAAGCTTAGGCGGTCGTAAAACTTATTCGCAAAGTGCCAATCACATGGCCATGGTTCGTAAAAACCATGAAATAAACCACTTAGATTAACCGGTTAGTGTAAATTATGGCATCATAGTGACGTTGATCTCTGAATTTAGCTGAAATTTAATTTAGCGGGGTTATATTGGCGGTATTGCATAGTTTAATCATGAAAACGTCGGGTAGTACGCAAGTTATACGAAGTCGCATAAAACTGTGCCATAAACGCTGCATCCACTTACTTTTATTACCACCAACTGCCTTCAGCAAATGTTTCGTTGGAAATCCATGATGCATAGAACTTGACGTTATTAGAATTCGCGGAGTTATGACTGCTAAGAAGCTTACTATTTACTTCATGTATATTGTGTGACGACGTGGAAATCTCGTTGTATGAACGCCAAGAACTTTTGTTCATAGGAGGGTAGGCCTGGCCTGGGGACCTAGTTACACTCTACCCCCATTAAGACACTACCGTTCTCCACGAATTGAGAAAATGTTAAATATTTCATTTCCTCGAGTTTCTAATGTTTTATAGAATCACGCTGGCTTAAGTTGAGTCCGTAACTATTGAAGATTACATGTTATATAATATTGGTACGGGTCGTAATTATAATATCTTGTCAGATTCACAATGTTTAAATAGTCATATTATTTTATATTTGGTAACTTACCTCCATTTATGTATTATACGATGTATTTTCTTAACATTTCTTAAATATACACACTAAAGTACAAAAACGCTTTAACAATTTAAATATCAACTTTCACATTAAAAAAGATTGTTGCTAAGATATGAAACTGTAAATCGATTTATCAATTTTGACAAGTTGAAATAAAAATAAGTAAGAATACAGATCTTGCAGCATCACATATAAAAAATAAAACTTTTGTTTTCCATTAAAATTATGGCAACTTAAAGTCTGACTGAAAAAAATGGAAAGGGGGAACGGAATATTTTGACTCTAGGATCTTTCTGTAGATGTTTCTTTCTGTTATTTGAGCTTCACTGCTGAGAAGCTTAAATAAAAAAAAGATGAATTGCTAAAGCTTGTTTATTATTTGTTTTTTCTAAGTGTTGACTAAAATGTTTAAAGAAGAGTTTCAACATTGTCTTACGAGAAACTTGAACTTCTTATCAAAAATGTTCATAAGGCTCAATACACACTAGGTAACTATTTTCTTCCATTTTTTATTTATATATTTTATAAATTGTTCCCTTTTTATTAATAATTGTATTCATTAAGGAAAAATATATATGTCGCAGTGCTTTTATTATAGCAAAGTATATTTTCGGGATCCCGCTACAAGGCCCCTTATTTACACAGACAACTCAAGGCTTACAAAATGAAAAAGGTAAATACGTTAGATATATATAAATATGGTATTATTATGTATACAAATATGTGAAAATATATTTCTATAAATTAATTACTCAATTACAAGGAATAAAAAACCAAAAAATCAAATGACCTCAACATATCAATACTAAAATTGTGCTATATTTGAAAAAAAACAATATTCAATATTAAATTGTATAAATAAAAATTAAATATAATAGAAATTAAAAAAAGAGTAGCCAATAGTCTTAATTTATTAAGAGTATTTAAACTGTCAATTTTAAAATATTTATAAATACTTTATTTATTTGATTAAAAAAATAATCAAGATTTAAATTTAATTTAATTTAATTGAATAGGAATTAAATAATACTTACATTGAAGAATAGTTGAAATAATAATAATAATAATTTATTCTATTTGAAACTTTTCAACAAGCAAGTGCTAAGCTTTGAGGTAAATTGTTTAGAAACCATCTTCGATATATTTATACGATACAAAGATATCTATTTTCGACATTCAATAAAACGTGTAGTTTAATGGTTTGAAAATGACTTCCTCGATCGAAATATTGATATTAGTTCGCTAGAGAATTAGATTATTAGCCGTTGAATGAACACATTTCTCATATCATGTAACTGATAAGGCAAATGATATGGTAATAGTGTTAAAAATAGCTTCAATTTATTGACTATATGGACTTAACGCCATATAATCAGTTATTTCTAGTTATAAGTATGTAAAAGGGATTAAACACACCTGGACTTTACGACGTGTTGCACGTAAGGCTACGAAGCCAACATCGCGTGCTCATTGAGTACCGATATACATGTTAACAATACTGGGCTTTATATAAGCGTGCGTGTCAATTTACAAAGGCCCCTTTTCTTGATTTTATCGCCTCCATAAAAGTACAGTTCAATGGAGCTTTCGTTGGCGTTTTCAAAAATTCTATCATATTGTACAATACTATGAATTGAATTGATTTTTAGATCGTTTCTTCAGCTTTATTAGAGATTAGTACGTTTATCTAATTGTCGATTTACTTAAAAAGTTCAGATATATTATAAATCAATACAGATGATTCGTAAAATATATATTTTTTAAATTACAAGTAGATTTTAAAAATATATATTTATAATCTTATTTTATAACATACTGTTACTGTTTTAATTTGTCATCTCTGTAACAAACGCAATATTTTATTTTATACGTACAGTTTATAAACTTTTTTTAACTAGACTATTATCACAATATTCGTTTCTCTAATATGTTTAACGGTTTTACTTCATATAATTAGCAGTAATAGGCTCGCATCCACGATTAAAAAGAGTACACGTTAAAGTGAAACCTCACACAAATTAACTATGTTACAGAGATTGCGAGCTTTATAAAGCGATTGCAGGAAAAGTAATAAGCTCATCGTAACGAATGTGCGTGACAATGTGAAACCCTGCACAAATAAAGAGGATTTTTAATCGGTCTGGTAACTAATTAGAATATATAATTTCAGCTTTGCGTGTATATCAATGACATATCCGTACAATCACCTGAACACTGGATAAAAATCAAATAAAAAAGTGGTATTATACGTCTTTAATTTAGAAAAATTGTTTAATAGAAATACTAAAGTATCAATATATGGTACGGTTCAGCAGGTTCCAACTTATCTTTTTTTTTTTAGCTTCACGCTGTATTCTACATTTAGCAGCATATAGGGTGAATAGAGGGAACCTAGTGTTAAGATATTTCGTTCCCCACGTTACTTGGTACCGGAGCGCAAAAATGAAATTATTAAATAATAATAACCCATTCCCCCAAATGGGAATCGAACCCATAACCGTTGTGTAACAGTCACACACTTGTGCCTCTGCGCCACAACGGCCTCTACATCTCTTGACCCTATCCAATTTTAAAATATTTTATATTTTCAATAAAAAAGGTTAACATTATTAAAACAAAGTTAACTATATTAATAGTTGAAAATACTTTCATCTCTGACCAATAATGAATCTCAGAAACTTATATAAGAGTCGATAGTGATCATTAAAATCAAGAGCGCCTCACACGGTAGTATACGAATATGCACCCGCTGTCGTCATAATAACAAAACACACTAAGGGCTTCTACTGCTCTTACGCTGTGGATGACACTATTAGCATTCGCCGGGCAAATGAAGGTTTCGTAGCTGACATAATGGATCACAACTTAAAAATGAGAATTCGGAGATGAGAAGGCAATAAGAATATTACGAATGATAATATAAAAATGATATTAACAAACTCTAGAAATGTCTTTTGGAAGAGCTCATCCATTTCATCAGATACTGGCAACATTAATTTAAACTTCACTTTAGACAAACAATAACTTAATTCATGAAAAAAATGGACGCAATGAATACATGATGTTATTTGCATTTTTTGTTCTAGAATCCAACTGTTAAGTTGGAGTTGGTTAATTTAAGAAGCAGCGCATCAGTAATATATATAATAATATATTGTACGTAATATCTTTATTTTTTAAATTTTCATTGTACATAATGCGATTGCTGTATAAATTTAGCTATGTGATAATTATAATACTGTTAAACAGATTAGAGTTAACATAATGTCAATAACTCACTATATGGGTTATGCGTGTCAATTTACTATTACCTATAATAGGATTTAAGTATTTATTAATAACTAACTATTTCACACTCTACATTGCTAGAAGTCATAATAAAAAGGAACATAATTATTTTATTCAGTAGTAATGTAAATGTTTTATAACAACTTGTTTGATACTCGTATATTAATTATACATATTAGCGTAAGCGATGTAAAATAGTAATACAAAGTACCAAAAGTATCAGGAGTTGATAAATGTCTCAGATATGTTAATAAGCGAACTAGCAAAACTAAAATTATTTTTGAATGCCTTTTTTTTGAGAAATTTTCAACCCAAAATTATATAAGTGCACCGAGACAATCGTCATTTAAAATTAATTCTTTTAATTTGCTTAATAAATACATTTTTTACTACTTTTACAGCACGAAATACAAAACGAAGCACGACAAAACACATAGCATACATTTTGAAATTTATGATATATGTAATTTCTATATTTCATTCAATTAACACACGGAAATTAAACAATAGTTTCATGAAAATGGATGCACTATTTTCAAAAAATAAATTATTTATATTTAAGAATTTTGATTTTACATTATGATAGTGACAAAAAAAATAAAATGTAATGTAAGATAAGTATTTTTCTAATTATACATTTAAACATAAAGAATTGCATAGAAGAGTATTTATATTTCTGCGAGGCCCCTTTTTTTGATTTAAATTTTCTAAGTGTTCAGTTCGTAAAAAAAGTTTAATACAATAGTCATTAGATTATTGCAGCTTATTCGTAATAAAAATTTAAGGCACACGTAATGGCATTTATTATCAATCATGTTAAACCGGAGAAAATGCAAATTATATGAGGCCCCCCATTATTGATTTGCACTTAAAGTCAATTGTATTTCATTTCATAATAAAACAAATAGAACAATACTTATGGAAATATTTAATATGCTTAGAACTTTTTATAATTTTTCAATTTTTCCTAAAAATGGTTAAGTCCGTAATTATTAAAATTTTACACAAAGAAAATTATATTGTTAACAATATAATTTTTATATTTATATCTTAAACCAAAAATTATATATTTTTCGTTGACTTACAGCGTTATGCCTTTTTAACACCACTTTTTATTAGGTCCCCTCCGCTTGTAACTATGCAACTTAGTAATTATGTAATAAAATCTAAGAAACTGAATTTGTCCTACCTACGAGTATAGCCTAGCTTAGGCGACAGAACAAGAATATGGTATCATCAAACTGGTCTATTGATTGGACCAGGACCTGAATAGTGAAACTCTTCAGAGGTTACCGGGAAACCACTTAACGAGTTTGTTGTTTTTGAGTATGAGCATATAATTTATTGTACCAAGCACATTCTAGAATTTGTACATTCTATATCACTTGGTGGGAACGTGGATGTTTTAATTTTTTAAACTATATTCATATTTTAGAGATACATAATTTAAAGATAAAAGATAAAATAAAATTTAAAGATACTTTTGCAAAAGGGCTTTAAACTACTCTAGTGTATATAATGCTTTATACGTCACATGTTACGTAGACATACGATACGTGACGTGCCGCATTTGTAGCCGCAATTAGCTTAGAGTTAATAATATTGTCCCGATCTAGTACTATTTATCTTTATCTATCGGTTTTAGGTATCTACTAATTAACATTTTTTTAAAGAAAATGATGGAATAATATATATATATATATCATGCATATAGATTAAATATTGTATCTCTCGTATAGCAGAGTAGGCAGAGGGAACCTAGTGTTAAAACACTGCGTTCTCCATCCTTCGCCGGATTTTTAAGGCATTGCGTGTTGAGTGTCGGAACTCAAAGCCGCGCTTTTTCCTTGGCACCAGAGCGAAGAAATAAAAATATTAATAAATACAAAATAATTAATTTCTCCGGTTGGAGATCGAACCTACAAACGTCGCGTTGTAGTGTTGACTGAGCCATAGGTGTCTTAAAGCGTTTTGTAAATAATCATTAATGGAATCATAGTTGTATAATATTATTACAAATATCTTATTTCAAAACACGTATAAATAAAAATTTAAATCTGCACAGTTTTAAAGTCTCTGGACCAGCCTCCGGATGTTATCCGGCAAACATGATTTAAATCAACTTAACGGCTGCAGCTTAAAGGGGCGTATACACACTATGTGATTTTTTTAAACCTAAACCTGAAGCTTAAAACTAACGCTTATTAAGAATTTTCTCGTTCTTTGGGTTATTTTCTTCTTAAACCGGTTTTTTTGGGTTACATATCATTTAGGCGTTGAGTTCCGCCACTTAACACAATTCAGTGGAAAGTGGGAAAGTGTGGAAGTGTCTCAATCGGAACGGAGTATCTTAACATTAGGTTCCCAAGTTCCTTCTGCCTACTTTGTTCATACAGAGTGAATCTAAAAATATAATTTATTTAGTTAACTAGTATTGTATATGAGCAAAGTTCTCACTATTTACCAAGACACTGGTTAAATCCACATTATTAGTTCATCCGTTATCTACCATTAGGCATTTAAAATACATAAATATATTTTCTTGCAGGGCACAAGCGTGTGACTGTAAACGCGACAGGTTATGTGTTCGATTTTCATATGAAGAAATGAAATATTTAATATTTTCATTTCTTTGCTTTAGTTTCGAGGCGAAGCGCGGCGTTATGTTCCAGCACCTAACACGCAAAACCTCAATAAATCGGTGGAAAAAGGAAAACGGAGTGTCTTAGCACTAGGTTCTGTCCGCTTACCCTGTTGTTTGCGGAATACACCGTGAATGTAAAAAAAATCTAAAGAATTAAAATTTGCCCTTCACGCAGCCCATCAAGTCGTCTCCTTAGGTTGTTTTGAAAACACACGCGTAGCCGCAGTGAAGCGTGCGTGATTTTTAAGTAAACACACGCACACACAATGCACGACTCTTAACAAAGAAACAACTTGTCAGTGGCTGTAGGATAACCCAAGTGGCCAGTTCAATTTACATTCACTATATTTAATGCAATCCTTACTGTTTGTTATATAAAATTAGCGATAGCAAAAATCAAATGCTTGGAAATCTATTTTGAATTTTTAGTACAAAAATTAAATAAAAAGTATTGTGGGAGCGACTTTTCTGATCTTAGCAAAAGTTAAACATACTGTTAGTGCTATAAACACATATAAAAAAATAGTTTTACAGTAAATGAAGCGATTTACCAACATGTTATTTAATTATTATTAGTCAATAGACGATCAATACGAGCGTAGAGGAACTTTATATAAAAACGGAGACCACGCCAATTAAGCTATACGTCCACATCCCGCCACGATGAAATTTTTATATGGTTGTTACAAGTTTTTGTTGTCGAGATTAATTAAATAGTTTATGTTTTATAATTCCATTAATCCAAGTCGCAATAATTACTATAATTTATTTCTTTCTAAACAGTAGCGGCCCGTTCGCAGTTTCGCCCGCGTGATTTAAGATTATTTATACAATATTATTTGCATGTGTGTAGGAAAAGTTGGTAAATCAGCTTCACGTTTCACACTGTATCCCGCACACAGAAAGGTAGGCAGAGGGGCTTATTTCATATCGATTAAATTGCAGTTTTCGTTCTTTTATTTTTGGAAGCTTTCCTTAACATTTAGTATTTGTTTAATTTCAATTGATTTATTATAATAAAAAGCTATATTATTTTAAGGATTGTGTATGATGTGAAGAAATATTGTTTTTAAAATGATAGTAAATTAATAATTATGTAGTTTAAACGAGAGAAACGGCGAGTGGGGCGCTAGTCAGTAATATTTTATTCTAATACCATTTCTTTCTCAAGCCTACAATGTAACGTGAAATGTCTATTCCCTTATACGATGAAATCAGCAGAGCGTTTTTTTTTTACTAAAAGCCAAAAAGGTTCCGGTCCATATAGTAATTTTATTACATTACAAAGTAATTCTCTTCTTTATTAATTTGTGATAGTTTATTAAGATGTGATAAGTGATATTAATTTTCTAGGTTCTATTCCATCCTATCCTATATCTTATAAAACAAAGTCGCTTTTCGTGTCTGTCTGAACTTTCTAACTCTTCTTCTAAACCACCCAACGGATTTTGATGCGGTTTTCACCATTAGGTCGAGTATTTCTCAGGGAAGGTTTATATATAGTTTATTATTTGTACATTCTTATGTAAGTTAACATAAATAAGATAAATGTGTATAAAGTCCTACCCGTTGATACACTTTCGCGCATGCGCTGCTTTAATGGTAAGTACTACATGAAAATAATGTACTGGAGTATTATTTCTCTTAATAAGATCTACAAAAAAGTCCGCGACAGCATATTCGTATCTTTTAAGGATAACGTGTAGTGATCATATTTCTGTCTAAAAAATAATAATTTCAATATATTTTTTAATGTGAGGGATATTTTTCCATAATGGTATTAATCTTTATCCTTTAAAATACTTTATTATTTTTTAACGTTAAACGAAGATACAATTTGCTTTTTACACTATTTCGAAGCTGCGAATAGTTTTAGAGAAATGCTCTCAGCATATAAATAAGTATATTAGTTACGTTGGCCATTTAATGTAGATCAAAACTGTCTTTTACTGTTTTTCATTTTAATAAGTACTTTAGAAGTTGTTACAATATCAAAAAATCCTTGCTGCGAAACGGCTCGCCACTCGCCATTCGTCCCTCCGCCCCCCGCGACGTTTTGCGTCCGCCGCGCCCGCCTACCTTACACGCATCGGTGGTTCAGTGGTAAAATGCTCGGCCGCCACACGGCCGGCCCAGGTTCGATTTCCGGCCGATGCATTCTATTTAATTTTCCTCACAGGCAGCCACATAGTGCTTGCTTTTCATCAGGGACAGAGTACCCTCTTCCCTACCCAACCGGTGTCGCTGTAAAAGCCGATAGTCAGAGAACCAAGGCCCTGATGTCGTTCGGAGCTACTACTGGAAAAGTAAATTTAGAAGTGGTTGCACGTACTTTGGAGTTATCCAATAATTATAATGTATTTCCACGCGACATAGTTGGTTACATCTTTAATCAATAATTATCTATTAACAACCTAGTAACAAATCACATCGACTACAACACGTGTAACCTCACGAATGTGAGGGCCAAATATGTCTTCCCGCTTAAATTAGTAACTTTTAATTGTTGTTGTTCTTTAATTATGGCGATCCGAGCGTGCCAGTTCAGCACTAATCACTTCGCCAATGTCACGTTGAATGGGAAACACACAAAGGAGAGTGTACGGTAAAGAGACAATATTACGCAATAGTAGATGCACGTTAAAAAGAGATCCAGCTAAGATACTGCCTTCACCTATAAGATAAACAAAAANGGACCCCCCCAGCACGTCGCGCATGTCTTTGCCGCTCTGCTTTGTAAGTGACAGGACATTTTGCGTGAGAGTTGAGAGTGCGAGGTCTAGCAGCGACCCGATCGCTGCCGTTGTCCCAGTCAGAATTTTGTCACCTGCTCTCTACGCACTATACATTGATGACATCACAATGCCCTAGGGAGTATTACTCAACTAGGAATCCTGTAGGTAGTACGGAACCTCACGCAGGAGGTGACGCAGGCACCATACTACGTGAACACCACGCGCCACTCACCGTAACCTAAAAATAGAAACCCTAGAGGTACACATTGGTCGCCTCGCGTCCAACGTATTCCGTTGCGCCGGTGTATCGGGTCACCTGCACCTAAGGAGCAGCACTCCGCATTCCCGCCCGAGGTCCGCCCGAGGTCAGACGTCTTCTTCCGAGGGACTTTCTCTCTTCCTCCAAATCCGACTCATGAGCAGTCAACTTGGTCGTTTAATCTAGGCCTCCCTCAAGAAACCGAGGGTCCATCCAATTCCGATCCCCTCCCGCATCCTCTTCCATGTGTCTGCTCTAAAGGAGGTTTTCGCCTGGGACCACGGTCGGACCAACGCTCTGAAGTCGTTCTGAGCTACTACGGAGATGGCCGAGAGAATGCTTCAATTCTGCGCCGGGCAAAGTTAATTTAGAAGTGAGTGCACGTATTTTGGAGTTATCCGATAATTATAATGTATTACCACGCGACAGAGTTGGCTACATCTTTCGTTTAAGTATTTTTGGGTAAGAGAATAATAGGTAGTCTGTTGTTTATAATTTCTTTCGTTTAAGTTTTCTGTTATTTGTGTTATTTATTTGTGTTTATTTGAAAACAATTGGAAAATCCTTATTGGAATTACGAAAATGCGGGTTGCATTGGGGTTTAATAAATTTTCACATTATCTTAAGTGCTTTGCAAACATACATTATATGAATAATTCAGTAGTTAAGGCGGGCGAAGCCGCGAGCGGGTCGCTAGTTAAAAATATTTAAAGCTAGTAATTATTACCAATAAATATTCTAAAAAAACAATTACCTACTATTATTTATTCCAAACCAACGATATTCCAATAATTCAATCACACTCGAATTAATTCGATGTTTACTCTCAATATTTATTTCCATTTCGCGCATAGTTAGATTTACATTCAAAGAGGACAAGATCGTGAACGTTTTACGGTCATATATTTTTATGATCTAGACACATTACATGTAGAATGTAATATAGACATTTAAGAAAAAAAGCGGTCAAGTGCGAGTCGAACTCGTTCACCGAAGGTTCTGTATTGTCAATGAAAAGTATAACTTATAAAAGTTGAGAAACTTTAATTGATATATGTGTATGAGAACTACAAATATAAATAAGTAAAAAAAAATATCTTGAATATAAATATAAAATACAAGCTTATGTAGGTGTAATGTTTGTAGGTCTACGGGAACTACTCTATACATTTTGATTACGCGGCGAATCTAGTTTAACGTATGCACTGATTTATTGAGGTACAAATATAAGTTTGCTCCACATTTTTTTCTTTCTTTATATTGTGAGTTCTGCCACTCACTTCGTGCCAAACTTTATAACTGAAGGTCTACACACAGGTTTTATAATTTCATACAAAATGCAGCAAAAACGATGCGTAAACGCTCACTTTAGATTGTACGTTGACTTAGTAGTATGATTTTTTTTCTGAGTAGCAAGGCCTGAAATTTTTAAATTCGTACCAGCACGCAATTTCAAGACAAATGGTCGTGACAAACGGACACACAGACTATAAAGCAATAACGATTCCGCTTTTCCCCTTTGCAGTAAGGAACCCTAACAAAACATAATAAAAACTTTGTGATTATTATAAGAAAAATGTATTAAAAAAATTTTTATTGCACCTATACCTGTTTTAAAAATAAAAAATATTGTAACTCGTTCTGGAGTGGAGACTGGTTACAGGTTGGATGCAAGGAGCTGAAGATCGACCTCATAGGAATGGAGGATGAAGACTTAGTATGGTAAACAAGGAGAGGACTAAGAATGGAGTGTCAAGGGTATGTTAATTGGGGAATGAAAAGAAATAATTAAAGTGTAATCATTCCTCCAAGTTGGGATTGAATCCACAATCATTGTATTTACAGTCAGATGCTATTGCTTTCCCACTGCACTCTAATCGCCTCATCCACACTATGAAAGGTCGGCAGATGGCAGATGAAGTCAAATATTACTCTGAGGCCACTAGTGGCGGCGGTTTAAAAATAATATGGAGTTTTCCAATTAATCTCATAAACTTAGTGAAGTACTAAATCGACTAAAACAAATATCAACATAATGCATTGTATTTCTCAGTCATGTTTTAATTAATTGAACACAATTGGACTTTTGCATTACAAAAACTATTAATACTATAATTTTTGATATGGCCTTTGTTGTTGATGATTTCTTTCCAATTATAAAAGGATGAAAGTTTGGAGGAAACTTAGATAGATCCTAAGTACATAGGTACCTCGTTCAGTTGTTTCCGCAAAAATCAAATAGTTGTATTGGTGATATTACACATTATATTTATAATAAAATACGAATACACTATCTAACTAAGTAAGCGTACAGTATTAATATTCATATTAGTCACGTTAATTCTCATTTTAGCCATTTAACTATGTAAACATGTTTATAAAAAAAAAAGCCATGTATAATCGTCTCATTACGTACTATTCATTAGAACATATTAAGTATTAATTTATACTAAACTAAACGCAACAGTACTTATTAAAGGATCACTTTAAATTTCACATGAGTAATAAACTATTTATTTAAGGTAAAAAATATAAAATAACACGCATTTATTCCGTAGAAACAACTAACCGTTTAACAATAAAAAATACAAAAGGGGATCTAATCATCGAAGCATAAGAAACGCAGTTGTTTCGTACGATAAATTAACTTTTACCACCCAAGTGTTCGAATACAATTTTTGAGTTTATTACAAGTGGGGCATTTACGACCGGACACACGAGTACGTCGGAGAGTAGAGAAGTATATTTTGAGAGGTTTTAAATATTGTCCCCTGATCGTAAATCTTGCACAATAATACGACTTGTAACTTAATTATGTTAGGGCGAATGGATGAAAGGACTCTAAAGACGTCGAGGACGGGTGAAGCGCGGTCTGATTCAAAAGTTTTAGTTCAAATTGAATCTTTTATTTTTGATGGAAAAGGAAAAGGCAAACGAGTGTTTCGGTCATCTGATTGTATGTGATCACCACCGCCCACGATCCCGTGCATCACCAGAGGAGCTACAGATGTGTTGACGACTTTTAAGATCTTTTTGAAGGTACCCATGTTATATCGACCTGGAAACACTGCCGCGGGTACGCCTTTCCAACCATGAATGTATGAATCTTTTGGTTTTTATTTTTGTCCAATCATTATTTAACATATTTAAGCATATTTAAGCCTATGGATGGAAAAATAGAACTAACAGTAGGACCCCTCGTTTCAACCAATAATTTCTTCCCAAGAAACCCTGTAAAATTTAAATAGGTTTCGCCCCATCCAATCTGTTCTCCAAAAAAAAAACATGTATTATTTTTATGTGTATTAATTATAAAACTTTTTCTATGGTATTGTTGTTTAATCGTAGTTTTGACAAAATTCAGAAATATTAGGCTTATTAATTTTTGTTTTTGTTATTTATGCAGCGAGGTTATATTACATAAAATGATGAATGTTAATGATTTTGTTAATACAATCCATCATATACAATTTCATGATTGTAGAACACAATTTTTTAAGAGTTGACAAATTTGCGTATGCTCAAATTTTGTTTAAAATGAACTACCAACTTACCTACCTCTAATAGGAAAATACCCTGTTTTTAATTTCAAATTATACGATATTTGCAGAATATTCTTTATTTACTTAATATTCTTCAATATACCAGTATTCAGATGACCAATTTAAACCCTAAAAATATAAATTTTATAATAATTTCGTGACTTAAATCCTTTAAATATCTAATTAGTCCTTTAGGTTACGCGCGACCGCTACCGTTACAAAAGATCGCACGACGCTTGGAGGTTAAGCACCTCACGTATAGAGTCTTTAATTGCAGCTCTGTTCTTTATCCTTTCTTTCTATCTTTTAATAGAATGTACAAACACAATTACTTAAACTCCTACTAGTAAAAAGTAACCTACTACTAGTAAAAATTAACTTAAAAATTAGTCATTTTATAACATCCAAGTAATAAAAATAAACATTGAGATCATTCTTTATCGTACTTGTGAAATCATAAGCTTAACGAATCCTGACACCAATTCACATACATACGTCGTCATAAAATAAAGAACATAAACCTAGGTGAGTTCGTGTAATGGGGCATTGAAAGGAAACATTGTACATTTTATCGTCGACTTTAATAGAGTCTTAACACCCGTGTCTCGGCAAAGCCGCGTCCGTTAAAAATAAATAAGAATTTCAAAATTGTGAATTAGCTGAGACGCCATAAACCATACACTGTTCTCCTTTGACGTGATTGACAGCTGTGACTTTGAGCTCGTACACGTGAGAACCATTTAAGATCAGCCTAAATGCCTATAGGTACTTTGGATAGTTAAGTTTATATGTTTTGTGAAATAGATAAACTTTAAATTTTTAGGGTTCCCTATGTCGAAACAAAAAACGATAGCAAATATATGTTATTCTATTCTCACTACTCTCTTCTCTTTCTACTCAACGCCGCGGTGTCTTGTTGGGTTGTTATGATATAATATAATATGATATAATAGGTTGTTATGATATAATTTTTTTTTTTACATTTCTAAAGTATTATTCCAACTTAGGAAACACAGACATTTTAGAAAACATACAAAAAAATGTATTCCTAACGGAATTTAAATTTTTATTATCATTTTAAACGTTCAAATATAGATATGTTTTGTAAAAAGTAACAGTGAAAATAATTTTAGTTAATAAACTAACATTCTTATGCTTTTCAACGCGATGCTAGAGTGAAAAAACAAAAATAATTGGTAAAATAAAATTCCTCAAGCATTTTATTGTGCATGTGAGGTATTTACAAATAAAAGACCATTTTCATTACACTTCGTCTCATACCATAGGGGGAAAAATAATTGGAAATTATCTCCTCTATCACCTGTCTGTCATCTATGCTGTAGAAACTACATGTTAATTACCCAAAAATTGGTCCTAACTAAGAACTGTAGTATGTAACATTTTTTTAAACGAACACATTGTTATACAAATAAATTGTATTTTATACTTTAAGAACAATGAAAAGACATTTTTCCTGTAGATGAATTGGAAATTATTAAATTATATTTTTTATTTATTCGAATTTTTGTGGCTTGACAACTAAGGCTGAATTGAATTCATAAACTTAAGGTTTTTTAATTAGTCAAAAAAAGAATAACACTTCAAAAGTTTCAGTTTTCGATTATTGCATATCCAATACTCGTAGATGCTATCAAAGCCGCACATAGCAGGGTAGGCAGAGGGAACCTAGTGCTAAGATACTCAATTCCTATTACGATACTTCCGTTCCTACTTTCCACCGAATTCTGGACTCATTGCGTGTTGGGTGGCGCAACTCAGTCGCTTTTACTCATTACTAGAGCGAGGAAAATGAATGTGGGAATGGAACCCTCAACCACCCCGCATTTACTTATTCCTAAACAAAAAAAAATTAACATTGTAGAATTTATATAATTATACAAATGTAACAAACAGAAAATGTAAATCGATTATGGTAGACTTTTTTGAAAGATAACTTTACATATATGAAGTTCACCCTTTTAGTTAGTAACAAATAGTAAGAATAATTTATTAATAAAATTATGATTAATAATGGATTGTTAATGGCCAGCTGATGAATAGAATCAAGTAGCCTTTACCAACCTTCGTGCATCAGCAAGTCAAAGGCGATAAAGATACGAATAATACGAATAATACGAATTTTTTTATTGTTAAATATTCACATTAACTTTAATGTTTCTAAAATATCCGAATAATTAAATACAATGTTTCTATATACATGTATAATTTATATTCAAACCTTACACCTTGAACGGTATGGCGTATGAAGTTTTATTTCTATACAAGTTCGATATACCTTATAAGGTTAAGCACATGTTATAATGTTGCAATATGACCTTATAAGGTATATCGATCGATTGTATTTTTCTTTTTTTTCATGGGACTCTACTAAAAATACGTAAACGTAAAACTTGCACAAAAGTAAAATGTCATACGCTAGTGCACTCTATTGACCCCATTCAAAGTTGCGTCTACGTAACAATAAATGGTCCTTAAAAAAGAATAACTTTTAAGTTTTAACGGCTTAAATTACACACAAGCAGAATAGAGGAAATCGGCAGAAAATAGGGAATAAAATAACACCAGGTTCGTTGAAATTAATTCACCTTAAAAATGATGTTTTTTTTTGTTTGGTTGTTCGGATACACTATTCTGATACCATACAGAAGGGAATTCCCCGAAATTCATTTGGTTTTCTTCTATAATCTCATTTATTAATATTGTTAGGCCAGTGTAAATAATTTAAATTTAATAATTAGATATTTGAGGTTATTTGAATGTTTTTTTGTTTCAAATAATAATGGCTCCGAAGTTGTTATTACTATTTAGGTAAAAGAATCCTGTTACATGGGGTCAAAAAAAAACTTATGTGACATATAGCACTACTAAAATCTAAAATTATACTTGATATAAATGCTATATTTATACATTTAGAAATAAACCGGTACAAAGAAGAACACAGCTTTAAGCTCTAATTGCACAAATATTATATGAAGAGTGAAGCCATGTCGCCTTTAGATATCTATATTGTTAACTAAAGAAAGTCCTGTAGTCGTTAACCATTGATTTTATGTTGACTTCGTATAATTTAAAATAATTTTACGGTTAATGCGACCCTCCGATATGCAGCTTAGGATTGGAAGAATATTAAATGAGATACTAAGTAAAACTGATATACGAGAAACAGTATTTTATTCTGAACAGCGAGTCCATACGAATAAGTATTTTAAAGCTAGTTTACTTTTAAAATAGATAAGAGTTCAGTAAGTTATAAATTGAAAGGGTATGTAGCCGTATGTTTTAATAAGCTTTAATAAAAACGATATTAAAAAGCAACTTACGGTTGAAGATTTATATTTCTCGGTATAATATAATTCTATAAAAGATATATTGCTATAAGTACGATGTATTCATGAAATGTTATAAAGTTTTTTAGCTTCACACTGTATCCCTCACATAGCTTTATTCTAGATCTAGAGATCTAGAGATCCTAGAGATCCTGGGAACCTCGTGTTAATATACTCCATTACCATTAACTTCCGTTCATTTAGTTTCTGCCGAATTCTGGAGGCAATGTATGTATGTAATGCGCAATGTAATGCATAATACCTCTTCAATAGTGATAAAATAACATATCACCTTTTTCTAGAACATAAAAATACTTGTAGCTATCATAACATCGTTTTAAAAGCCAATGTAATAAATAAAAATTTGTAAGATAATATACGATTCTCATAAAAATTAACAAAAGGTTGTTCTATATAAAAACAATTTATCAATAACATCATTCGAACTAAGATAAAAACTTCAAAATGCCTGTATTGAAATGTATATTATAGAAATATATTGGCAATTTAATAAATGAGCTTTGTTAGCGCGGAATGTTAACGAAAAATATCCAGGAGTTAAGTTTTTATCGACTGTGAGTACCACATCCGTTATTGAACTACCCACTTTATTAGTAAATATGTATAATATAATTAACACGATTCAATTTGTATATAAAAACATCACTCATATATTTTTAGTGGCTGCTGTCTGTGCAACGAAGAAAAAATAAATATATAATTAATTCGAGCTAATGTAATGAGACAATACTTGTGGAAGTTTTTTAATTGGTTTTATTTACAGAAAATGAAACATATATATGTATAATAAATATAAATTGCAAATAACCCAGTGTTCGGTTAATTAATATCCTGTAAAGAATTTTTATAAAAACAATATAGTTTTTGTTTATCAGTTACGAAAGATTAACTAGTTTCTTGGCTCTCACAAGGCAAAGGTCAGCGTTGAGTTACACTACTCCACACTCTGTAATGTTCGGAGGTGAGAAGGGCCCTTAAAAATAATAACTACGCAGCGTTAAATTAAAGCGTTATATTTATTAGCAAGAACATTTGAGCGAGGAAGAGCTTAACTAGAACTAATGTTACAAAGTGGTTAAACACTATTTATAATAGCTTTAATTATTATACAAACATAAATAACATATCAGTAGTTAGAACGCTACAATTTGGAAAAAGTAAACAAATTGTGAAAACAACATCATTAGAGAAGTACTATCAGCGTAAACAATTCATTAGACTCTATCCTGGCAAACAATCATTCCTAATTACTTACAATCAATTTGTCTTAAGATACAAAATACACCTATATCTATGTAAGAAAATAATATCAAAATATGAAAATATTACAACACTCTATACCTAGAAAATTCGGCTGAAAGTGGAGGAGTGTTTTAACACTAGGTCTTACTCAGCTATAGGCAAAGCCCTAGACTATATATACTATATATATATATATATATATATATATATATATATATATACTATATATACTATATATACTATACTATATACGAGATACAGTATGAAGATGAAAATTAAACAAATTAAAATTAGTGTAGGTAGTATTAATAACTATGTTTGATTATTAACAATTCACTCGTTTTAATTAGTGATCATTTGAAAATAATAAATCAATATAAATTACACTTTTATCATTATAGAGGAAAAAAAATATTTTTTTAAAAACGAATCACAAAATAATAAGCGTTAAATAACAGTTAACTGGGTAACTTTGATTTGTTAGAGTTATTGAAAGTATATTTTTCGATTTTTTAAAAAAAAATATTTAAAGTGTGACTGTAAACACGACTGGTTGTGAGTTCGATCCCCACTCGAAGAAATGAAATATTTATTGAATTTTATATTTTTATTTCTTCGTTCTGATGTCGAGGCAAAGCGCGGCGTTGAGTTCCACCACTCGACACGTAATGCCTCCAGATTTCGGCAGAAAGTGGGAAACGGAATGTCTTAAAACTTACTCACTCTGCCTACCCCTCTTCGGCGGGACACAGCGTAAGGCTCAACAGTATATAAATTTAATATAGCAAAGCAAATAGGTCTCGTTGGTAATATAACAAAATTCCAAAACAACTGAAACCCACCATCAACATAAATACAGGTTAAAAAGCAGAGAATGCACGTGCCATTGCAATTATTGAATGCGTTCGGAGATCTCCTGGCAATCATGAATCCCACGAGATTTATGTGAGAAGCTATAAATAACGATCTTTTGAAACCCGCTGCCGAAAATATATTATGGCATCTTTGTTTTATATTCTGTTTTGAAATCGAAATTGGACAAGGATTATTGTGATGTTATTTTTCATATATTTTGTTTTTTACGTTAATTGAGTACCAGGTGTTCACCTGGTAACATAATTGTAAATATTTGTTTGTTTAAATATTTTACGGAACTCAGCGCCGCATTTGACAAAATTAAAACAAAAATCAAATGAAATTCTAAACAGCATTGTTATTTGAACGGTAATTTTTAATATAATATAAGTAATGTTAAAAACTTATAGGGAACTTATAATATTATAAATAATTTCTGAGGCACAAACGACTTTAAACGAGAAGGTTGTGGGCTCGATCATCACTCGAGGGAATATTTAATATTTTCGTTTCCTCGTTCTGGTGAAAAAAGCGCGGCGTTAAGTTTCGCCACTCAACACGCAATGTCTCTAGAATTCGGCGCAAGGTTCCCTAGTTCCTTGCTTGCTGTAGACGGGAAACAGCTTTAAGTTAAAAACAATATATACATTAGAGATGCGGCGAATATTCGTTTGGTATTCGGTATTCTGTGTATTCGGCATGTTTTTCAATAGGTATTCGTATTCGGCCGAACATATTCGGCTATGGCGCCGAATATGTTCGGATCGAGTATTTCTATTTACTTGACTGTACGGTACAGTAGAAATTAAATATAAAACGTCTTATGTAAGAATTAAGTTATTATTATAAGTCAAATGAGTAAAACTTGTGTGTTCTACAGTGCTGATACCAAAAATATATTGAACGCCCCTCGTAGATCAGAAAGAAACTTACATATTGTACTATTTATAATTAATTAATGGTAAATTATGGTGCTGAATACCAAGTTTCCGTCCATTTCCAGTCTGTTGCATTTTTCTTCATATAAGTTCCCTGTTTTCGAAAATAGTCGTTCGTTATACACACTATTACCAGGAGTACTTTTTTAACACTTTACATTTTAACAAGCGTACGGGTCACAAGATAGTAGGTAAATGACCACAGCTTTTCACGACCTCGTCCGGACATATGATACTAGAGGAGATACAGGTGCTTTGCCGGCTTTTAAGGTGGAGATAAAGGAGCCTTTATCTCCACAAAAACGCCAACTCGCCAAAACGCCACACGAGATTCCTTTTAAAAAACGTAATATATTGTACGGCGGTAAGGTACGGCCCGCTCGTTCTCTAGCCGGTGATGACAGGTGGCATACATGTTAAAACCTGTTTACGCGACAAAATAACAAAGAAATCGTAAACCGAATGATTCGGCCGAATATTCGGTTCGATAAAGTTTAAACAGAATAGTATTCGGTATTCGGTTATTCGGTCAAACCACCATTCGGCACATGTAATATAGATTTATAAATATATATATATTGTTGTATTATTATATATTGTTTAAAAGTTTAAGTTAATTTGCCCGAACTATACCTATATATATTCATGCAAATTAACTTAAACTTTTAAACAAGTATCGCTAAGAGAAATGATATATGAGTAAAAAATAGTTTAATACATACAACAAGTAGAAATGGAATATCGTTCGTTATAAGTGAATCGATTTAATAAATTATTTAATAACTGCTTAAAGCGCTCGGAATACGCCGGGGAGGTGTAAGCCATCAATAAAGCTGTTTTTATTCCATATCGAAAGTGCGATAACACTAGCAGGTACAACTTATTAATATTTAAATGTCATAATATAATATCTTATATGTACAATTAATTATATATTTAAATTGATTTAGTCTTATTGATTATGGTTTTATATTCATATAGGCACTTTCGTCTATAAGCAATTCTATGAAATAGTAAAAAGCATTGTCCAAAATGATTAAGAAATCGTTAAGTTGTTAGTCTTATATTAGAACCTGTTTCCATTTTTTAACATCGACCAGTAAAAACTTTTATGTATCTAACAAATATGCATGAACATTCAATATTTGGTCACAGTGCAGAGATATAGAGAGATATTATCTCTAAGTTAGTTGATAAAATAAAACAAAACGCTGGTAATTCTTTCTTCTTCTGTAAATATTACTGACAATCGATCAGTATAATTGAACGTATGATATACCATACCAGCGGCCCACCCGCGACTACCCCGCGTGAACTACGTTATTATTAATTTCCGTCTCCATGAGTACCTACGTTTTATAAGTGATGTCCATTTAAAATTTGAGACTCATTTGTAGTAGCGAATTTTTATAAAAACTTTCAACCCCAATATTGTCGAATATTGCAAATTCCCGTCTTAGCGAACACCTACGTCCTATAAATAACTCCTATGCAAAATTTGAGATTCCTAGCACTTGTAGTTTCTGAGACTTCGTGATGAGTGAGTGACCTTTCGATTGTATATATATAGAAATATATGTAAACACCACGCACGCTTAGTATTTATTAATAACTAGTGGACCCGGACGCGGCTACGCCTGCTTGAACTATAAGAATATTTATTAAATATATTTATGAAATTATTTTCAGCTTCAATAGAATTAGTAATGAAATATAAGCCTAAATAATCAAAAAGAATAATAAGTAGAGACATATTATTAGAAAAAATATCTAAGTCATTGAAATGAACCAACAAAAGAAGTAAAAGTAACTTAAGGATATTCTTAATATTAGAAAAAGTACCTAAAGTTTTCCGTGTATGCGTACATACTCGTAGATATCGACTCTATGAAATAACTAAACATTTTTCTATATTAAATAGGTTAATAGTTGCGAGCAATATCAAATAAAGTAAGAAGAGAATCAATGTGTAGTTTAAATAAATTATAAACAGCAAATAATAACATAAAAATTAACAATACTTCGAAAATGTATGAAAATTTATAAAACCGTCAACGTCATCTGCCCGTTCGCGTCGGTCATACTCATACTGTGCCGCCCGAAGGCTAGGTCATTCCGAATCAGTGACATCTCCTTAATTATTTATTAGAATGTGATACAGTAAACTATAATTTCAATCTAGGTGAAATGCTAAAAGTGACTATTATATTTATTTTTATAAGGATGAATATCATTTTGGGTGACGTTTTCTTAAAACAACAAAGAAACTTTGCAAACCCTTGCTTAGCAACGACGGTTGTTATCAACATGGCAGAATAACTTGCATGTCAAATTAGAAAGTATTTTAATTTATTAGTACATATGTGTAATGTAATGTTATATAGCCTTTAGCACTTCTGAAGAATGCAGCTTTCATACAAAACAAAAACATAGTAAATCGGACCAGTAGATCCAGAGATCTTAGCGTTCAAACAAACAAACAAACAAACTCTTCCGCTTTATTATATTAGTATAGATTAACAAAGACATACCACTGTGGACTTATTTCGTGGATTTCATCAGCTATTCTATTGTAAATTTAAGAGGGTAATTAAATTTTGTCACCTGAGTTTACCGCATTACATGTTCCCGGGCTGGCGTCGTTGGCGCAGACGGCCGTACATATATTATGTCGTAAATTTTAACCGTACGCCACTTTTTATTACACTTCTACGTATTAAGCACTAATAATATATAAGATTTTCCGCATTATTTTAATTTGTCTGACAGTATCTTTAATTCTTTGTATTAGCACTTATATAGATAGGTGGAGAGAACTAGAGTTAAGACACTCGCTTTGCGCAATATTTTCGAGGTGTTGAGTAGCGGAACTCAACGCCGCAAACATATTTACGCTACATAGTTTATGTACATTCAATGTTTTACGTATCAAATCATATTAAATCATTCAGCACATTAATTTTCTAATAATAAATATATTTAAACATATATGAATACCCAGTTTGACAGTATTCAAATTCAAGATATATTTTTAACATGTAATTATTAACACATGTAAATACGACACTGAAGTATAAAAGTTCGAATTTCTGATTTTAATACGCGAATATGCAAGGCAATAAAAATAAAATTGGAGAAACTGATTTTGAGCAAACTTCGATGCCACACTTGTATTATAATAATCCAAATTTAGACATTTACATAGCCTAAGCAATTACGCTTTTTAAAAAAATATAAAACAAATAAAAGTGATTTCACATTATAAATATGCAAAGTTATATTTTTAAATTGAGTTTAAATGTTAGCTGCCACAGAGATAAATTTAAACAGGCTGACAATATTTTATGGTTTACTTTAGTTAGGTTTTACGAGCGCAGACGGGCACTAGAGTGTCTGTCTAGATTTTAATACTCCAATAGTTCTAAGATAAAGCAATAAACGTTCCGTTTTGAAGATAGGTTTAAGTACTTTGCATAAATTTTGTTCATTCTTTTTTATGGAACGCTGTAGATTTTTTTTTGTTTACATTGCAATACAAATAATCCTTTTATTTATCCTACACGTTATTTATTACTATACATTACATGTAAAAATTATTAATATTATATTGTAAGTATTGTAGGAAATTCCTTGAGAGCGGACATTGCGAACATTCCAGATATTATGCTTCCTGATTGAAAGAACTTAAGATTTTCATAGAATCTCTATTAATAAATATACAATGAAATTCACTCTATATTTAAACGGTTTTTTTTTAAGTTTAAATTTACAACCATTGTTAATCATTATTAAATTTAAAATAATCAACAGACACAAGTAACTGGAATAAGTTTTTATACCAAATTCGCAATTTGCGTTTTTTTGCCAAATCACAAGCGAAAAAGCGACACAACAAAATCCGGTTATTGGACTGCGTTACACAAAGGAACTTAACGAAGCGCTACAGCGCCTCAGATGCTGGCAAATGTCAACAGTGACGTTTACGCGCGTAGTTTTACGACTGTGGTTGCATCAAATAAACAGTGCTTTAAATTTTGTTTATCGATACTTTTAATATTCGCCACAATAGCTTAGTTGTAAAAATATATTTTAGTTAGAATCGTTGCTAAAAACTATAATTAGAAATATAGAAAAGATATTTCTTTTAGTAAGAAAACAAGCAGAAGCGTAGCCTTACCTTGCTGTTTTAGTCAAAGTCAAAGTCAAAATATCTTTATTCCATAAAAATGCTTTACATTTACTTGGACATGTCAAAAAAGTAAAAAACAATGAAAAACAAAATAGCCAAAAAAAATGTGCAATTTTGATTTGAAAAAAGCCCGTTCAAATAGTTGAGCTCATGAGAAGATCCAGGCAAAGAAACTCATGGCCACTCTTTTTAACTGCCAATATTTGTTACAAATTATAATTAACAATTTTAACTTAGAAATAGAGCAACTCATTTTCAAACATCTTTATCGCGAACATAATCTTTAACAGAGTAATATGCTTTTTGGCAGAGCCTGTGCTTAATCACTTTTTTAAATTTGTTCAGTGATATATTAACCACATCGTTTGGAAGTTTGTTATAAAAATGTATACTTTGACCTACGAACGAGTGAGACACTTTATGGAGCCTAGAGAAGGGCACAGCAAGCTTATTTTTATTTCTTAGATTACGTTGATGGAGGTCACTGTTTTTATTAAATTTATTAATATTTTTATGCACATATACTAACTTGTCGTAAATATATTGGAAATGTAGTGTTAGGATGTTAACGTCTTTGAATTTATTCCTTAGTGAGTCCCGTGGGCCCATTTTATAGACTGCTCGGACAGCCCGTTTTTGGAGCACTAAAATGGTATCTATGTCAGCGGCACTGCCCCAAAGTAATAGACCGTAAGACATAATGCTATAAAAATAGCTGAAGTATACTAAACGCGCGGTGTTAACATCGGTCAGTTGACGAATCTTACAGACAGCATACGCTGCCGAACTAAGTCTACCAGATAAAGTTTCTATATGCGGACCCCATTGTAACTTAGCATCTAATGTATACCTAAGACAGTTTCATTAACTACTTTAAGTTCCTCATTTTTCATGAAAACCCTGGTTTTAAACTATTATGATAAGTACTTATTAAAAAGATTCTTCAATGTGTAGGTTGTAAGTTTGAAATTTAATTATTAACAAACGTACGTTAATTTTTTTACTTTATTAGTTAAGTTATTTATTTAGACGTTCATTTGACATATTTGCACCCATATTGGGCACAACACTAGAAGGTTCGTTTTACGAGCGTCTGGTCTCGTAGCCGAGTTCTATTTTTTAAATGGGTCTTTACCCATAAAAGGTCATTGGATCAAAAATTGTTTTATGCATTTCATTCTATTTCCTTTTATGCATTACATTAATTAATTCAATTATTTAAAACTACTCGTAAATTTCAAATAATTTATTTTGTTGAAGTACAACAATTTGATGAAAAGTTTCTTATAAAATATTTTTATCATTTTTAAAGTGTTATTCCAAACTTAGAAAGAAAAATATTAGGAAACCGCTGAAGAGCACGGGTATCAAATAATCAAATTATTACTTAAAGAATACATAAAACTAAGAGCATTAACGGGTTAGCTTTAAAGAAATGAATATATATAAGAAAAATTTCCAATTCCGTGAGTCAGTATAATTTACGAGTAGCGCGCACTAAAACTTTTTGTTGCGAAAGCGAAACTATAAAACTTATAAAGCCTCCATCCCTTTCCGAGTTTACGAGCGTGAAAACGTGAGATGTATAGAGTAGGTACATACATATATATTTACTTCAATACGACTACCTATAACAAATATCAATTTTATTGCAATATTTTATATACGAATAAATTTTCAATAATTTTGATAAACCTATCCACGGATAAGAATTTCAATTGGAGTCCATTGGGATGGGACCCTGGACCTGGTGTCTGTGAAATGTTTATCGGTAAAATGTTGCTAACTTTTAGTGCGAATTAATTATTTCTATTTTAGACTTTCCAAAGTAAAAATAATTAATATACTTAAGTATACTTAAATGTACACACTTGTTGATATCTGTTACCGATTACATAAGACAAAATGAAAAAAAAAATAAAAAAAAACATATTTCAGATGCTGAGAATATATTTTTATACACTAGCACACACTAGTGTATGACTGTAAGATCGACAGGTTTTAGGTTCGATTCCCACTCGAGAACATGAAATATTTAATATTTGCATCTTTTCACTCAATGTCTCCAAAGCCTCGTAAGTGGGGAGCGTAGTGTCTTAACACTAGGCTCAATCTCAAGTGACAGGATACAACGTGAAGATGCACTTAGCGCAAAATTAACGATATTATTACTAAAACAGCGACATCACTGATATAAACTGTCAGTGATAACAATAAAGCTGCATGTGCAGCGTACAAAGACCATTTCGTCAAGTTATTAGCAATAAAATAGAGCAAGCAATATCAACACCTTCATACTTGAGATGGCTGAGTGGCCGTAGACACCAATAATAGCGTTTAAAGATATTTTAACGTCATAATATGTCTGACATATGGAAAACTCTTAGATGATATGGAATTATTTTGACAAATATAAATCTTATTTATTTATGAGACAAACACAAAAAAAACACTTGTCCTCAAATGCCAAAATGTACTAAAAGTAATAAAAAAGAACCCACAGCCGGCGTTTAGTTTTTAGGCTTTCATAACATTTGATTATTTTTTAATTAGTATAAGAGCATCGCATATTATAAGCAGGAATTACCATAATATGTCCAACCAGCAGCTCCGAGGCACTGTCCTCATTAGACAAGAGGTCTACACTGCGCATATTTAACACTCGAGCATGTGTTGTACGCTATACCTTTACAAAGTATTTAAAAAACGCTGAAAAGATAGATAGTATGTGGAAGTTTATATTCATAGAATTATAGAAGTTTTCTATGTTATGTCGTAAAATTATTTTTAATAAAGAACGAAGTTCCGATTTAAAAATGTGTATATATATATAGATATACATACAAGTATAATAATAATAATTCAAGTTTCATTTAGAAATTTGGTGGCCATAAATGAATGTAACTGAATGTATTTCTCTAATTGTACTAAAATGCAACTTTCCAGGACCACAGAAAGGAATGCACTAAGCAGCACTATTTAATGTTATTATTTCATAAGAAAAATCAGCATCACGCTGTATCCCGCACACAGCAGTGTAGGCAATGGAACCTAGTGTTAAGACACTCCGTTCCCCACTGTCTGCCGAATTCTGGAATCATTGCCTGCTGAGTGGCAGAACTCAACGCCGCGCTTTGCCTCAATACCATTTTGCATAAAAGAAATCTTCATAAATCATGTAGAAATCATCATTAGTAACAAGTTCGTAGAAAATTAGCAGTGACTCTGAGGCTGAGATGCCTTCGTTATCCACCGTCCTGCCGTCAATATCTGAAGAGCTCTCAGACGCTAGAGACCCCTTGGAATTCTAAATAGCGCACCATTTGCTGACTTTTCATTGTACTAGTGGGAATATTCTCGTTGTCGAGCTATTTTTTTTTAAATAACTGATTGATTTATTGTATAAACTAGCGACCCCCTCGCGGCTTCGCCCGCTTTAACTACNTTTTGCAGTTACGCCCGCCTTAAGGTACCTACTGTAAATTTCATATTCTTAGGATAACAGTAAAACGTGAAAGATTTTGATTTTAATTATGGAATTATATAATTGATAGATAAAAATCGCAATGCGTGGATAAAAGATATCATATGACTATGAACATTTTCCATTTTTTCCAATGGAACATGAAAATTGTATAATATTTTTAATTGAAATAATTTACTAAGGTAAAAAAGAAAGGTCAAGTGAATAATTCAATATTTAGTATGAATAATTATTAATAATAAATAGCACAGAATAGTAAGTACCTATTTAGTAATAGCAATTAAAGCATCTCCTTATTATTCTTTAGTAAAACACTCGTTATGTACGTGTATTTTAATGTTTACACAAAACAAATTTGTAAAAGTTAATAAATTAAAATAACATTGAACTAATATAGGCCTTTGTTTGTAATTTATACTAATATGTGGTAAATTTTACAACTAGAAATTAATTTCTAGCTCAAAAAAAACCTTAGATTGTCTGTATAGATATTAGAAAATTCCACACAGACAAACATGCACATAAATTATTTCAATATCAAGCCGAAACAACTAATAACAAGTGTCGCTACTATAGGAACCCGTAACTCAATACAAAATAATCAAAACATGGTATAATATGGCTAATATTACAGGTTCGATTTTAACCCATAAATTTGAGGGGTAATCATGGTTTAAACGAATGATTACATGAAACGCAGCTCGTAAATAAAGAACTGGTGGATAATAAGGAGACCAGCATAATTTATGCACGATCTGGACCTAATAATGGCGTAGCTGATGCGTGCCTCAAGTCAGGTGTCAATTTATTACCTGTTCGAATTGGAAGGGATGTGATGCAAAAATGTAATATAAGTATATTTCAATGAAATATACTTTTAAGATTGTTTTATTAATAATAAATATTATCTTTATACAATATATTAAAATTGAGTTTAATTAAATTTTCATATTAAATTGTTATTTTTATACTTATTTTAAAAACTCTCCGGAAGTCTTAACGATTGCCTCAGTTATTTCATATAACATAACTAAATTCTGTAATTGGTTTAATATTATATGTAGGTATATGAACATTGCTGTTAAATAAGAAATTTCTTATTCAGACCTAATTAACATTGTAATCATACTTTTAATTTATTGTTTGATCTTCTATTGAAGCAAGGCAAAGCGCGGCGTTGAGTCCTGCCACACAACACGGAGTGTCTTAATGCTCCCTCTGCCTACCCTGCTGAGTGCGGAACACAGCGTGAAGCTGATTTTTTATTTTACATATTGTTTTCATTTTCCACCTCAGTTCCTGTTGATAGCAACCTTAGACCAGAGCAATAGTAAACCGGACGCTCTACTTCCAAAAGCGTAGGTATCGCTATAATATTATCAACAGACGAGGAACCGAGCTCGTAAAGTCCCAAGCAACCGGCTACAATGTCGCCGAGCACATTTAAATTTTAATACACACATATCTATATAAAATACACGTATTTTCATCTATAAATTTGCAGCACAATAAAATTTATACTCTATTTGTATGATAATAGAATTAATTATTGCAAACGGAATGAATGGTTTATAAGATATTTTAGTTTCTGAACGCGTGTTGTGTCACTGATTTAGCTGAAGTCGTAACCGATACAAGCCACTAGCAGCATAATGGTTCCGTATATAGACAATTGTATAATTTACATTGTTTTATTTGTACTGTTGGAGCTGAAATAGAGTTTAGATGCAAGAGATTTTATATGTATGCATTTTTTACGTTCCATCAAAAAAGACAAACTCATCCTTCAGCTCAGCCTTTCAGTCCACTGCTGGGCCCTTTGAATCCAGCGAATTCTCGCTGTCTTCTTAAAGGTCGTCAGTACACCTGGTTGGAGGGCGGCCTATGCGCCCTTTGCGCCATATGGTTGCCATTGAAGGACCTATCTTCCCCATTAGTTGTCGCTATTCCTAACAATATGGCCTGCTCATTGACAGTATAGCTTGCAGATTTTGAGAGCTATATCGGTAAGCTTCGTTTTCTAAAGTTCATGGTTTGTCCGCGACACCAGAGCGAAGAAATTGAAATATAAATTTATATAAATATTTCATTTCTTCTAGTGTGGATCGAACCCAAAACCAGTCAGTTTACGGTCACACTACGCGCCCCAGCGCCACGGTTGGCCTCTAAGCAAATACATTAACAAACAATATCTGTTCTATCTACATTACAATATATGTACGTTAAGTAAAAAAATAATCAAAAGATCAAAGATCATAAATAAACAGAAGCACAAAACCGCACTTGAATCGAGCTTTTTATTCTTTTAGCATAAATATAAAATTTGCATTTTCGCTCGAGCCGTCACGAAGCTCGCTTATAATGATGTATGGAATAATAAAAATCGCTCCAAGCGTAAACCACTGATTACCGTCGATTTTATCTGAAACTAATATGCTATAATGAACTGGTGCGGGCGATGCGAACTGATCTCGTGTTGCCTTTACATAGTCGATTAACAGACAGCTTGTAAACAATGGGAATTTATTATTCTTTCTTGAATTTATGACATGAATTATTTTGGTGTAAGTAAGTGTATTTTTTAAAAATATGTATAGAAAGCGGATTTCCACTGAATTTTTAACGCATTGTGTGTTTAGTGGCGGAACTAAAACCCGCCTTGTTGCCAGACCGAAGAAATGAAGATATTAATAAATAATAAATCATTAATTAAAAATAATCAAAGACTGCCCTCATTACCATTAAGACTATATTTCCCTACGTTCTTTGATATAACTTTCATACTTATTTTTTCTTTTCTTTACTTTAGTTTTTCTAGTATATATATATATATATATATATGAATGTGTATATTTTTTTATGGAAAAAGGACAAGGCAAACGAGCGTTCGGGTCACCAGATGGTGATCACCGCCGCCCACGACCCCCTGCAGCACCAGAGCAGCTACAGGTGCGTTGCCGACCTTTAAAGTGGTGGTATCAAATACCTATCCCCCGATTTACACGGTAGATACGTTCCTGAGAAAAACGTGTAAATCGAAAAGCTTGCAGAAAATGCATAATTTTGCTATTTAACAGTTGTGTTTTTTTCAATTTTTTTAATGTGTATACTACCAACCTGTTGTTTTAATTCACCATAACTAGACTGTTTAACAAAAGTTTGATAATTAATTTTTATTCAATTTTTTTTATTTTAATTAAACCTATATGGTAAACTGCCATCATTACTCTCCAAAATTTCCCGCATTTTTCCCTCTAAATTTTACTTTAATCACAGCCGTTAATTTAAAATTATCTAAATTATGCACTCACTTGTTATTTACGAATATGGAAAATAAAATCATTTAGTAGAGTGCGATAAAAAAAAAACTTATTTGGAAAACCGTGTATAAAAAGTACCGTGTATTCGGGGGATAGGTGTAGACTACTTTGGTACCAAAAATCAAGAGGTTTTGACGAGTGTGTGAGTTAGTCGATCAGCGACAAAAATGCCTTAATAGAAAATAATTAAAAAAGACTGAATTTTCAAATGTTGATACAATTAAATAACCTTTTAACATAACAATACGTTGGAACAAATAACTTATTAGCATAAATTAGCACACATAATACATTAGAAAAAATATTATATAAATAGCAAAAAAATAACAAAAAAATAACTACAATGAAAACAATGAAACATTATTGTAACAATACAAATGTCATTAATACAACAAACACGCAGTAGTATGGCTATAATAAGAATGTGATGATTGCGACCCTATATGGGCATAACGTCCTTGTCCTAGCCCAGCCTTGTGCATAAAAGGCCCAAAACCCCAAATATGTGTGTGCTTTTTTATATTTTTATTATTTTATGTTTTACTATGAAAAACTTGTTTATTTCCAATTGTACTATCCTTGTAGAGAACTGTGAATGCAGATGGCCTATGAGTTCCATTTAAATGATTGTATTGTTAAAGGTCTTGGCTATGTGGCGGCTCAATGTCTTACCAGGGCGAGGAAATGTGTATAATTATTTTATGCAAGTGGGCTTCGAACCCGGAACCATCACGCTTACAGCAACCCACCACTGGAGGAATTGACCATGGTAATATTTTATCCTCAGTTTCTGAATACTTTACAGTTTAGACATTATGATTGCTCCTATTAACGACGGTGGAAGGGTTACATTTAAACTAATGCTTTTTTTTTTTTAAATTGATCATAAAATAAAAAATACAAGTTTTTAAGAGTTAGGCGCTGTTTTTATGAATTGCTAGTAAAATATTTCTGTTATATTTGTAATAGAATAACCTATTTTTTTTTATCTTTTCTATCTTAGGTTGCGAATTAATTCGTTCACGTAGATTCGAGGTTTTGTATTTTGAAAAATCCTTAAAGCTAAAAATGTGTATATAATTCGTATATTTATCGTCCCTCTCTAGTCACATAAAAGTAAGCGATGATGTCAGTATTACAAGCGGTGAGACAAAATTATTTTTTAGTAGCATTTCTTCATCATTTTTAACATTCCTTGGATAGGTTAAATTTTTATTCCAGCATTCACCCATTATCCCACATGTAGCAATGTAGGCAGAGGGAATAGTGTTAGAAACACCACTCTTCACTTTTCGTCGAATTCTGGTGGCATTGCGTATTAAGTGGCGGAACTGAACGCCGCAAAATGAAATTACTAAATATTTCATTTCCTCGAGAGGGAATTGAACCTAGAGCCGCGTTAACAGTCACACAACAGCTTGTGCCCCATAATATGTAATGAAATTTGACACTAATTACATTTTAGACAAAAAATAGAGTTCTTAATAACAATAAAATGCTTGTCGTATAAAATGTAACAGACATACGATTGTTTCTTTATCAAGGTGCTATAAGTGGCTATCGACGGGATATAGTAATTCATATGAACAACGGCTATTGTGAACTTAAATGAAGTTTATTGTAATACAATGTTTCATAAATTTTATGTATCATATTTTTTTATCTTAAAAAAGTAAGAGCTTTAGTTCAGTAAAACATTAATTACTGTTTTACTAAAAACCTAATATTAGATGCCTTCGTGGCACTGGAGCACAAGCGAGCGAGTATAAACGCGACGGTTGTGATTTCGATTCCCGATTGGGAGAATGAAATGTTTTAATAATTTAATTTCTTCGCTCTGACAACGAGGCAAAGCGCGGCGTTAAGTACCGCCACACAAAATGTGGAGTGTTTCAACACTAGGTTTTACTCCGTGCCTATCTAGCTGTGTACGGGATACAGTGTAAGGCTAAAAAAAATATTAATTCGAGCGGGAATAGAACCAACATCCTATCGCGTTTACAATCACACATTTGTGCCCCGAACATTATAATAATAATTGACTAAATAAGCAGATTGTATAGTTAATCAGAGAGGACTTCATCACTCTGCTGTTTACTCTCCGCCCGTTAGTGACAAAAGAAAATACCTTATTAACTTAAAATAATAAAGGAGTATTTATAAGTATGGGTTTAGAATAAGAACATACTATTAATAAAGAAGCCAATGTAATCTATGCTTTGGAACAAATCCAATAGTCGAGTGAAATGATTCAGACTATCGCCATTCTCTGCATAAGACATAGATTACAGTAGCTTTTAGAATTGATTTTTATAATAGACATTCAATTGAGGGAAATTTTATTTTAGACATTTATTATATAAATAACTACGATTGGCGTTTAGTGTGACTGTAAAGCCGACTGGTCGTAAGTTCGATCCCCACTCGAGGAGATTAAATTTATATTTCCATTTTCTTCGCTCCGATGAAGAGCGCGCGGCGCGCGGCGTTGAGTTTTGCCATTTAACACGCAACGCGAGTGCGAATCGGAGTAGCACGCTTGTTATAATTAAAAATATAGGTACTATATGCTGGTTATATGTAAAATAATATTTTATTTAGATAATATTGTTATTTAAAACTATTTCATATTACGTACGTAGATAGAAACTTAAGTTCTCGTTATTTAAAGGAAAATTTCGGCCTTATTATGCCTGCAGCGGTAAATAATATATAAAAAAAATGTTCAATTTATTTTTAAGGATCAAGCTAGATCTAAAACCATGTATTAATGTACCAACTGCTCTGCGTTTACAGCTTTTTTTTGTTTAGGTTTTTTTGTTTATTATAATAGATTCCATACTAAGTTGGTATGACAGGTTGCACAGCCGTGCCTCGGTGTAACTGCATTTATAGATTATCAATGATTGCTCTTAATTTTATAAAGTAAAAATTAAATTAAAAAAATTAAACGAACTTAAGTAAAATTAAATTATTAAGTCAAAAATTATATTCAAATTTTAGAAATTGAGGAAATAGATTCATAAGATATTTCTTTCCTATGGCAAAGAATACAACTACCAATTAATACGATAGATTTTCATATAATACCTAATAGGTGCTGAATATGTTTTGGAAATATCAATAAATAATAAATATATTATGAAGTAGAGAATTAAAAAAAAAATCTAAATTCAAATTTATATGATAGAACATTTGACCACTCAGAGAAGAGTGGTGGTAAAAACACAAGGGATCTAACCTAAATAGAAAATATTCAGATAGAATATAAAAAGCAAACGTTCACAGATTAGACAAGCACAAAACATATTTTATATAGGTAAATTACAGAATTTTATGAGTACCGCAATCAGCTTCGGTGTTGACACACTCCGTTCCCCACTTTCTGCCGAATTTTGGAGGCATTGCGTGTTGAGTGGCAGAATGCCTCGACACCAGAGCAAAGAAAATAGAAATATTAATTTTAATAAATATTTCATCTCCTCGAGTGGGGATCGAACCCACAACCAGTCAGCTTCTGTTAAGCTGTGCCCCTGCGCCACAAGTGTATATATATATATATATATATATATATATATATATATATATATATATATATATATATATATATATAGATAAGGCAAAAGAAAGTACAATACAAGAAGTATTGCTTGAATATCCTCCATTCACTTCAACAATGTCTCTGTGATTACTTTATTATATAACGACGCTACACAACGTGCGCGAAACAATTGCACGGCATTTGGTTTTAATTACAATTATATATATTATATATATTACTTTGACACGCTTTTTAAAACCAAAATAGGGGAAAGTTGGTTTTTAAAAGTAAAGTAAAAAATGTTAAGGAAACCAATAAGTCAGACATAGAATACAATTTTAGTAACTACTTTATTCACACACTTACATTATATTTACAAATCCAAGATTTATACAGTTATAATACTTCAGTATAACATTTCCCTCAATGTCTGTTACATATCAAATAAATGCCTGTTCCTTTTTTTCTCTGATAGACTAAAACTACTATTCTGCAGGAATGTTTTCAGCGGGCGAGAGGATTGAGACTATATTGCCTCTGAAGAAACGTGAGCATTAATGTACGTGGACGTGCCGGACTGGCCTCGTCCACCGCTTTTGGCGACCGAGAGTATTTCGTGAGACGGAGGAATGAGCCCTACGGACATACTGAGCATTTGCTAATATGATTGGATCGTCAGGACGCTGCGAGGGCATCAAAGAAGATTGATTGATGCTAGTCATCTGCTAAAATTGTTAATCGAAACGACATCCTCTAAAAATCAAATGACATCCTCATAAGTACTGAGACATATATGAATGTAAAGTGGATATTTTGAAATAATTCCATAAATAAAATATAAATTTAATTAAATTATGCAATTAATTAACAGGAATATTAGATTATTTTAATATTAGCATTCCCATAGGATTAACACTCCCATGGGGTTGAAATGCCATTTTGCCAATGCATTAAATAGCACAATATTTTATTTTGTATTCGTAATTTTGAATGTTAATTAATAATCTATAGAAAAGAAATAAATGTTTCGTCTCTTCTAATTTGGCAAAAATCCACATTTATAATTCCAAGAGCATAATTCACTCTAAAACGAGATAGCTATAAATATCGCAGACATTACACAATTATATATAACGTCAATAAATATTTACAATCAAAACACGTGGAGTGGAACTAGAATATTTGCTAAAGAGATAAGAATAAAACAAAGTTTATTAGTGCATACATAAATCGATGCAAGTTGTAACAAGGTTGCGTTGAACGATTCAGAGGCTCAGTTCACAGGTCACGCGTAATCGTGAAACACATTCTTGGACCGTAATGCATAGACAATGTTTATTAAAAAGGTACGTCAGCTGCACTATATTTTTTTTTTACCCGACTATTCAACATAAAGGAGGAATTTGTCTTCAACAGTCTATATATGTATGTATGTTCTTATGTTACGTTATAGAGATCAAACTTATTAGGTTTGTCTTAATATTGCTTTCGTCATTGAAGACAATAATAAATAATAATACCACATCGATAACTAGATCTCATAATATCGTCAAAATTTAAAAAAAAATAACTCGTCGATCTATGTCAAGTGGGGTATCGTTGAAGAAGTATTAAAAAATGATTATACATTTTTTTTTCAGCGTTACAATGTATCCCTTATTAAGCGAGTCTGGTGTTAAGACACTCTCGCTCCCCACTTTCCGCCGATTTTTTTTTAGTTTTATATAGTTGGGTTTGTTTGTTTTTATATTTGTTTTATTTATAAATACATCTTTGCTACTGTTTTAAATATACAAATGATTATAAATAACTGATTGAAATTATCACAACAATTAAATAATTGTAATCGGTCTATTGTATTTTACCGTCTTATTAATACGTATTTATGTCACTACGTGACCTTTAACGGCATAGTTTATTAGGCATAATTACGACCACTTTTTATCCTTCACTCCTCTTCTGCGTTTTATACAAGTTTCTACGTTCTCCATTTCCCAGCCAAAAAGCTAGCCAATATTGTTAAATAACGAATATTTAACCTAATTATGAGAATAGCTTAAAAGAGAATATTTGCAATATTTATCAGAAAAGATAGGTAGAAGCAAACTAATATTAAGACACTCCATTCTCCACTTTTTCACAATTTAGCCTATAGAAAATAAACTATACTTAAACATGTATATATAATGTTTTCATGTACTATGTTTATATAATGTATAAATAACTCTTTGGTTAATAATGCAAATGTATACTAATTTATTATATATTTTTTTATTCGTTTATCTTGGTGCATTGCCGGATGAACGCACGCCTCCACGTGTATTGACGGTCAAGGTCGCTCGATGGTTCGAGATATGTAACTAGATGTATATTACAGCTATATGAGTTTAGAATGTAGGATTCATTAATTTATGCAATTTTCGTGGGTTGGATCCTCACTCGAGGGAATAAAATTGTTGTTGAAAAATGAATAATTTCATTTCTTCCCCCTGGTGTCGAGGCAAAAAGCGGCGTTGACTTCTGCCACTATCACGCAATGCCACCAAAATTCGGCGGCAAGTGAAGAACGGAGTGTAGGTTCCCTCTGCTGCCGGTGCGGGATACAGCGTGAAGCTGATTTTGATTAGGGGCCAATTTCAAAATATATGTAAATAACTTAAGCTGTAACATTTAATGTGACGTTATTGAAAATGTTATTAGAAACTAGATGCTTTCCCGCGGCTTCGCCCGCTTCAACTACGGATAGAATTATTTATTTAAAACCATTTAGGTGTATTTGGGGGAAACTGGTTGGTTTAATTAGTATGAACCTACTATACTAAGTATTACTGTTATACCAATGTATAATACAGAAATTTAAACTCTATGACATTTCATTTGTTTTTATTCGCATAAATTAATGTACTTAATAGAAAAAATTGTAAATTACTTCATAAATATGTAAAAAACATACTTATTTCGGATTCAAAGTCCTTTTACCCAGGAATACTTTATTTATACTAGATATAGGTATAAACTATTATTTTATTTACTTAAAAAGTAAAATGCTGGAAGTTTGGCCTAGTTTATAATATCACCGGACATGTTGATTTAAAGTAGAAAATAAACAGTAGTAGGGCAATGTAGTTACTAGGTTTCTTAGTTGGTTACCTCCAATAAATGTCTGTATTTTTAACCTGTATATTTTAACTGATTTTTAATCAAAATTATGCAACTTTTGAACTGGATTAATCGTTATTTAAAATATTTAAAAAAATCTGTTTAAAATGTTAAAATCGGAAAGATCAAAGACGATTTAGACAACTATGGAAGAATAGCGTTTAAATATTTTTTTCATACTAGGTACAGTAAGTTTATAATTTTTATATTATTTTACGTGTAATTTGAACACATATGTATTTTATTTGGAATAAATGAAAAAAAACTTATTTTTTATTTTCTTTTATGGTTTTAGGGTACCGTCCCTCAAAATACAAAAAAACGGAACCCTCATCTTATTTTGATTTGGATTACTTAGTTGTCCGTCTAAAAATTAAGCTTATAGCTCTAGAGCTAGAAGCCCTAGGGCTTCTTGCAATCAAAAGAGCGTTTATGCACAGTTTTTGCCGTATTTTGCAAGAAATTCGCCGCATAACCAAATCTTACAAAGGAACCTACAATTTCAACTACCCTACAATTGTGAAATTTAAAATACGAAAAATATAAATTAACATTTATAATAGATACCTACAGTAATGTTAATCTATACAATAATGCAGCTAAAGTCCTTTACACTGTACACGTGGCAAATATGATACCTACATAATTTGTGCAAATCTATGATGCTATATAATTAATTAGATTATACAACACAGAATGTCAACTCAATACTAGTTGCGACTCGCGGCTTTTTTTCTTATGTAAAACTTTTTGTCTAACAATTTGTCTAGTTAACGTAGGAATGAGTCCTTGGTGACGCATTGGCAAAAGCGTGTGACGGGTGTGGGTTCGCTCCCCAGCAGGGAGAAAGATTTTATTAATATTTTGATTTGTTTGCTGTGCTAATAAAGCAAAAGTCGATCTGCTAATAAAACTGAATAAAAATCAGATATCGGACAAAAATCTATGACATTATTTAAGTTTCAGGGATTTTGTAATGGAACGTCATGTAAAGACACTCCGTTTTCTAGAATACGCCAAATTTCGAGATATATCATAAGTATACTATATAGGGAACTTAACGCTGCTTAACTTATCACCAATGTACCAATATCAATAAAAATACACACGTAGTAGCACAATCCCAGAAATACTGTAGTCTTAAAATCACAGATAAGAAAAATAAATTAAATAAATCAACTTCACGCTGTATCCCACACACAGCAGGTAGGCAGAGGGAACCTAGTGTTAACACTCCGATCCCTTTATCACTTTCTGCCGAATTGCGTCTTCTTTACTCTTCTATATGCGGGATAAAGCGTGAAGCTTTGAAAAAGAATGCGATGACATCGTATTTTTTAATTTCCAATATTCGTTTCATGTAGATACTCGTATAATATTTTAAAAGAAGGTCGCCTTTTGTTTTCATAGTTATCTGATTTAAAGAATTTATTGTACACCCATATTCATTTAAGTAATTGCATATGACAGCAAAGATATATTGGTTGGGTTAACCGGTCACGGTAAGCTCGTTCAACATTTTACAATGAATAAGAATTTCGCCATATTTAGTTAAAAATGTAAAAGTTTTTATTTTTCTTTTAAGTTTTAGATCTAAACCTACCTGTTTCTATATAGAATATGTTTATTCACGTTTCAATTTATATTTATACATATTTTTCAGATAATTAAATTATCATAATAATGTGAGGCCGTTTTGGCGCAGGAGCACTAGGGTAAGTCTGTAACACGACGGTTGTGCCTTCGATCCCTCTCGAGGGAATGAATATTTTTTTATTATTTTTTTTCATTTCTAAGCTCTATCACCAAGGCAAAAGCCCAACGCTAAGTTGCCAACCGCCACTCAACACGCAATACCACGAAAAATTAAACAGAAATTAGGGAACGGAGTGTCTTAACACTATGTTCCCATTACCTGCATTTCAGATACAACGTAAAACAGATAATTAAAAAACTCCAAGAGTTGTCAAGTACATTCAGTCGCAACAAAATGAGTAACGCTAGTAGGATAGACGACTGGCGAGTCTGTAGGCCAACACACGGCTACTATGTCCGATGGCCTTGACTCTTGAACAATACGAGCGAGGCAGACAAGAGTGCACTGTCTTACATAATATGACAATACAACGGTGACTCAATGACGAGCAATACAATGGTATCGATGTTCGTGATATGGTCGAGTTTCTTATCCAGGACTTGTCTTTCGCAATCAAGACTGTAAGAGAAGTCTGTCTGTCTGGTTACGCATCACTATTTTGGCAAGGGCATTGCATTTGTAGGTTTTGTGTGAATGTTTTAAGAGTTCCTTCGATTTCTCCAGGATCTCATCATCAGATTTTGATATGGTCACTATAGACAGATCTTTCAAACGACAAAAGAATTATCCAAATCGATTCAGGCAACTTAGAGTAATCAGTGATATATATATGTGTCTATCTGTCTGGTTACGCATCACCTATTTTAAGCAAGAACATTCGTATTCGTAGGTTTTGTTAGTTTAGCCATTGAAATTAAATTGAATGTATTCATACAAAAAATATTCGCATTTAAAAATGTACATTTAAATTATATTAAAAGTGTAACGAAATTAATAAAAACGTGTTTACATTATACATTTTACAGTTTTTATATATAATTATATACACTCGTAACATGTAATTTGTACCTCATCTTTTATTAATTATTAAAAGTTATTAATAATAAAACTACTATAATTATCCATTACATGACATTGAGACGGCTTGAGTTCAATTAATTGACGAGATTCAACGCGGCGTATTTGAGTCGACACCAGGGCGAAGAAATTAAATTAAAATTAAATATTTAATTTCCTCAAGTGGGAATCGAACCCACAATCTGTCGCGTTTACTGTCACACGTTTTCCACTGCATCACGACTGGCTTCAACAATGACGTTACGAATTAAAATTCGAACGGAAAGCGAAGCCTTATTGACTATTTGGAGGAAAAGCGTTTTCGTAAGTTTTAAGTAGGTACATTTAGATATTTATAAAATAATTAATATTGAAGCCGCAGCCGTGAAGAGCCCGTCGTGGGCCAGCATTTAATAATAATATAGATCAATGGTCTTAAATATATATTTTTAATGTTAATATTCAAAAACTTTACAGATAAGTTGTTTGCCGTTTTTAACAATGTCAGGTGTGAAAATCATTAGTGAAGCTAAGATAACAGCTTCACGCTTTGAATAGGGCAGTTTGTTACCCACCCTTTGTCTACCAAGAAGCGGGAAGATTAAAATTATTTGAATATGCCCATTCCTCCGCGTGAGGATCCATTCTAAGTACGTTTACAGCCAAGACTGCTATGGCACCATGGAACAGTCACGCTGTTCCATGGTGCCATAGCGGTCTTGGCTTATATGATTAACATACCAAAAATCTACGATGAATCTTAGACGGTTCTGCAGGTTTTAGGTAAAATATCGTTAGGTATAAAAAAAATATCAAAAGTTCTGATTTTCAAATCTGACAAAGTTAATAGGAGGGAGGGTACAGGCGAAGTAATTTACTGGTTTTCTGATATATTTAGGTATATATGTGATTGTTAATTAACATAATATTATTTAATTATCTACGGAGCAGTATAAGCGTGTCTGACACTATAAACGTGCAGGGCCATCGTAGTTTAAGATCGAAGTTCACTCGCAGGAATTAATTTATACTTATATCTAATTAGTAATTACATTCAGGACTTAACGTGAAGAAAAAATAATAAGAACAAAATAATATTTCTTTTTCTCACATTTTACTTTAAAAAAAGGCTCATCTCATTATACAACTAATTTTAATTAATTGAAATGCATAATTGTCTAATTGGTTGATGGCTTTTACTAAGTGTAGCAACTGACAACTGTATAACAATATCCTCATATATTATACTGGAACAATCAAATCTGCTTCACGCTCTATCCAGCTCCAGCTGGGCAAGCAGAAGGAACCTAATGTTAAGACACCCCGTTCCCCACTTTCCGTCGAGTTTTTGGGGGGCATTGTGCGTTGAGTACAGAAACTCAACGCTTTTCCCTTGGTGCCAGAGAGAGGAAATTAAAATATTAATAAATAATAATTCATACACTCGAGTCGGGATCGAACCCACAAAAGTCACGTGACAGTCACACGGCCTTTTTTAATTATTTGCTTTAACAAAGATCGATCGACACACGTTTTTATACGCAAAATATATAATTGACAAGATAAAAATGAAATATAAAAACACTGTAACCAGGTCGCTTCACAGCAAACCTACTTTGTTGTGACTGACCTTGACCCACAGCTTCAGAACGTAAGAGGAAATATTGTACCAGCTTCGCGATAGGCTGTTACATACCGGTATTATAACGAGTACCGTCGTCAACTCGTCAGTGTGTGCACTCGTCGAGATGTTAAACACATAAAGAATTTTTTTTTAGCTGTATCCCGCATATAGCGGGGTAGGCAGAGGGAACCTAGTGTTAAAACACTCCGGTCCCCACTCTCGGTCCAATTTTCGAAGCATTGTTTCTTGAGTGGCGGAAATCAAGCTGTTGAGAGCAAAGAAATGAAAATATTACCTAATTAATAATAATTCATTCCCTTTTTATTGAGTAATACATCTAAATTATTGCAATTACGTAGAATCTCTTTCCGGATAATTTATAAGCATATAGACGATATGGGTTTTTATCTTGTTTTTCAAAAACGTTTAGTACTATCGATTTTTAACAATATATTTAACTTTTAAAAGGATAGATAGATAGATGAGCGATCAGAGAAATAATTTTAACGTTATGTGGTTTCAACTATAGCAGCTGGTAATTTGCCCTTAATATATATACATATATCTTTAAATGACGTTCATGCGATACAAACGGCAAGAAAACCGTTGTACTGAACCACTTGTCCAAAATCAACTTTAAATATTGACAGCTTAGAGTGCAAACCTGCTGTAGCCCTACTCGTACATTTTTATATCATTTAAAAGTTTGAAAAAGTACAAAATCCACCTTTACTTTTTTTATATAGTACCTACAAAATACAAATATTTTTTTCCACTTGTAAGCACCTTTTAATAATATACACTCATATACATAATAGAATAGTATATTAATTGTTTTTTTAGGGTTCCGTACGTTTGAGGGAAAAAGGAACTATTATAACATCGCGTTATTGTCCGTCTGTCTGTTGGTAAACAGATTCGACATTATAAAGGGAATCCAAACTAATAGGGTAGGTAATTTCTATTAACTTTAAGATATACTAGTGGACCCGGACGCGGCTACTCCTGCTTGAACTATAAGAATATTTATTAAATATATTTATGAAAGTATTTTCAGTGTTCAATAGAATTAGTAAGAAAATATAAGCCTAAATAATCAAAAAGAATAATAAGTAGAGACATATTATTAGAAAAAAAATTCTGAGTTATTGATATGAACCAACAAAAGAAGTAAAAGTAACTTAAGGATATTCTTAATATTAGAAAAAGTACCTAATGTTTTCCGTGCGTGCGTACATACTCGTAGATATCGACTCTATGAAATAATTAAACATTTTTCTTTACTAAATAGGTTCATTGTTGCGAGCAATATCAAATAAAATAAGAAAAAAGCCAAAGTGTAGTTTAAATAAATTATAAACAGCAAATAACAATAATTAACAATAGTTCGAAAAGTATGAAAATTTATAAAACCGTCAACATCATCTGCCCGTTCGCGTCGGTCATACTCATACTACGCCGCCCGAAGGCTAGGTCATTCCGAATCAGTGACATCTCCTTATTCTATTTATTATAATGTTATACAGTAAACTATAATTTCAATCTAGGTGAAATGCTAAAAGTGACTATTATATTTATTTTTATAAGGATGAATATCAAAATATAAGTTCATTTTGGGTGACGTTTTCTTAAAACAACAAACAAACTTTGCAAATCGTTGCTTAGCAACGACGGTTGTTGTTAACATGGCAGAATAACTTGCATGTTAAATTAGAAAGTATTTTAATTTATTAGTACATATGTGTAATGTAACGTTATATAGCCTATAGCACTTCTGAAGAATGCAGCTTTTATACAAAACAAAAACAAAGTAAATCGGACCAGTAGATCCTAAGATCTTAGCGTTCAAACAAACAAACAAACAAACTCTTTCGCTTTATTATATTAGTATAGATAATTATGAAATTCAGCACTTAGCGTTTATAGTCAGGGAAAAATCTTAAAACTATACATTTATGGTTAGATCCTAAAAAATAAAAGCCTTAAAATGTTGGCAAAATTTGGTATTAAGGCCTCTAGTTCAAGTAAGGTATCAGATGAAAGCTCTGGCTAAGCTAAGCTTGAATTTCAGAAAAAAAATTGTACGGAACTCTCGATTGGCGAGCACGACTCGCGCTTGTACGGTTTTTTTTTAAATTGTCTCTCCTTAGAATTTGATTAACAGGTTAACAAATAAATATAAGTATTTACAGTCTTATAAACGAAAGAATACTATATCCATTACGGGCGTCCATTCATGGAAGCTCTTGGATATTTTAAGAAAACCGGTTACATAACTATAAATATATATAAATTTTACTTTTTTGAATTTTTCTTCTTCGGAACCCTAAAAAGGCCTATAAAGTGCAACGATATAAAGTGCAACGATATAAAGTTCAAGATTTTTGCACGCGCCACCTGCACTGGGGGGGCAACAACCGGTAACAGTGTAGCGTGGCCTTGATCTTGAAATTCGCGAATCATTCAACACATGTACGAGTACGTAGTAAGCAGCGGCGAGACGACAAGGAAAAGTTTAAACTAGATTGAGTAGAAATATATATTGGGTAATAAGTATATGCATAGTTTACAACTAACGTAGTAAGAAATTACGTGAGTATTACACAAATATTTGTATGGTTGTACAATTTTTTTAGCTTTAAGCTGCATCCCTCATTTAGCAGGGCAGGCAAAGGGCACTTTGGGGCCTGGTGTTATGTTCCATTTCCGTTAAGGTTCCTTTACCTAATTTCCGCCATATTCTAGAGGCATTGCGTGTTCAGTGACGGAATTCAACGCTGCACTTGTCCTCATTAATTAATAAAAAATAAAATAGCCTTTATTGCTGTTTCTTTCTTTACAATAAATATATAGCATGCCTTTTCTATAAATTAAATTGATTTTTGACTAAGTTTTATTCATCGGCAACTAGATACCTGTGTAAAACAGCTTGTCTGTCGACAAAGGCCTCCTCTAAAGAGTTCCATGTTTTCCTCTCTTTTGCTAGACGGGTCCATACTGGACCAGCTATTTTTTTGATGTCATCTTCCCATCTGTTTGGTTGTCTGCCTTTATTTCTTTTGCTGTTTCTTGGGTACCATTCGGTTGCTAACTTAGTCTATTTTTCTTTACTTTCCCTCAACATATGTCCCGTCCAACGCCATTTAAGCTGTCTGTAAGTTGTATGTACATTTTTTAAATTTGTTTTAAAAAATAGATATAAGATAAAGAAAAATAGAAATAAGAGATATCCATGTCCATTTTTTTTACATTTTCTGTTTGTAAAAGCTGTTTAGGATGCTTAATTTATTTTCAATAGCAAAGGAAACCAATCGTGAGCCATTTTTACTTCTGTTGCCAAATCCTTAGTTTCCTATGGTAAATTCTTCTCCATTTTTTTGTTTTCCAATCTGTCCATTAAAATCCCCCATAACTATTATATTTTTGGAAACATTTGCAATAGTAAATTGTAGAACTTTTGAATTTTTGCTGTCTTCTCTTCTACTTGATTCTGTAGGTGAATACGCCTGTATAATAGACCATTCTTGCTCTCCCTCTTCAGTTACAGGTAGTTGAATATTGAAGAGTGCAATCCGTTCTGAATCCGTTCCTCGTTAATTACATATTTTCAAATATTAGGGTAATAGTTAATTTTAATGTAACAGGTACTAGAAAATGATTATATCTATTACAAGGTCGAATTCGCAGTTTTATAGAACTGTAACATACACAGTAATATAAGAACAAACTAAACTAGTCCGTTACAGCCATTAGTGGAAAAAAAGGTATTGCAAAAATCTCACTTTTATTGATTTCATGATAAAAAATATAGCTTTTTAAGTGCAATTTAGATGCAAATTTATACAAAACCTTGCAAACCGTGTGCACCGTCGGATCGAAAGCAACAAACTGTTTACTTCATTGCCGTTACTTAACGTGGACTCGTATACTACGGTTCAATATTATAGGAAAGAAAAACAAACGAAACTGGTTAAGTGCGAGTTGGACTCATCCACCGAGGCTTCCGTATCAATTTAAGGTAAAGTACCTGCAACTTATAAAAAATTACAAACTTAAGCATGCAGCTATATACACCCATTTTATATGAAATGAACTACAAATATAAGTTTGTAAAGATTTTTTCTAGGATATCCCTATAAATTTTCACTTTTGGGATTCTCTATTTTATTAGTATTGTAAGTTCTCTATTCGTGTGAAATGTCTATTGTAGATTCACAGGGAATACTCTATAAGTTTAGATACATCGATGTGGTTCTAACTTAGCTTATATATTAAACGATTAAAGCACAAAAAAAAAATCGGTTTTAAACGTAAATATAATTATAAGAGCACTATTGCCTCAAGAGGTCAACAGTTGCTTACAATGTAACGCGCATAAGGCTGTCCGTACGCACAGCTTGGAAACCGCATTTTGCGACATCAAAGAAAATGCAATTCGATATTCCCCATTTACCATTGAGCCATACAAAGCTGGCCAAAATGACGACCTGAATAGAGGGCTAAATGGACAAGCGCCTTTCACAATAACAAGGATAATGCGTAAAATTCACACATCTTTTGTGAAGCAAAACAAAAACAAATGAGTGCGCAATGAGAGATTTTATCGACGTTTATCGTTCAATCGACCCTTTTTACTCCTCATTTTTGTTCTGGTGCATAAAATTTGAATTTATTAAATATTAAATACCGCATATATAAATATGATTTATTGTTTCTTTTTTGTGTATCATTAAAAAGTTTCATATTAATATAAAAATATAATATCATTAGCGATCCGCTAGCGGCTTCGCCTGCGATATCGAGTTTTTATACATATATATATACATAATATGTACTACAGAATTGAGCGCTTCGGTTGCTTAAACTTATTTTCATATTATAGCCAACGGATAATATATTTTTTAATTAAAAATATTCCAGGTCCTTTTTAATACTTCTAAGTATACGTGTACAAAAGTTTCATGACAATCGGTTGATTATTTTTTTTCGTGAAAGCGTAACAAACAACCTTACATTTATAATATTCATATAATGATATTTAACTACTTTAGCGTGATAATTAAACACATATAATAACACAAATTGTAAATTATTAACATATAATATTAATAAACGATGTAGTTAGTTGGTACTTGGTTGTTGGTCGGTAGTGTATCAGTATTTTATTTACCCTTGAAATTGAATTGTGAACGTAGAAACGTTAAAAGAAATATAAATAGCTATTTATGTTTCTTATAGTATTTCTGGTTATAATTTCTATCGATTTGTACAATATGTTGGAATTATTGTCAATTGTGATTTTTTTTTTATATATATATATTAAGCGTCGTTCAACGTTTATTAATAGTTTTTTATAGATTATATATATTAACTTTCCGCACACAGCAGTGCAGACAGAGAGAACCTTGTGTAAAGACACTCTGTTCCTTTTTAATAACAATATATAAAATAACAGGGTAATAATCGAAAGCATAATTGTAAGAGTAAATTTATTCTTACTACAAACAATCTATGGTTTTTTTTGTCTGTTTTTACACGCACATCTTCTAAACTACTGAACAGATTTAAATGAAACTTTTGTTGTTTTTGCTGGTCTGGGCATCAAGTAGGCTACATTTGATTTTAAACACTTCCACACTTGCCGTAAAACCGTACTGGCTCAGGTAAACTATAAGAAGTTATTAAATACGTCTTTAACAATAGTTGTCGAGACTTATAAGGATTTTCCATTGTAATATAAAAAGTAAAGATCTGGAATATGTTATGAATAACTATTACATTCCAGCAAAACTATTAGAAATGATGAAATGTCGCCTTAGTGAAACATGCCCAACGTGTTAGGCATTTTCCATTGAGATTTAAAAAACAAAAAAAATCTGTAATATCTCAGCTAAATTATAAGAAATGATAAAATGTCGCCTTAGCAAAAATTATATAAGGAAGTTATAAAAGGAAGGATATTATAGAAGGAAGTAGCACGGCAAACAAAGTCCATACAAACGAAGTCGCGGGCAGCCATTAGTCTTAAATAAGTATACATATTAATCAAAACATAAATAATAAATAAACAGCTTATATATCCCTTACTTATATGTTATTATACGATGTTAACCATATAATTGCCTGCTTAAATCCTTGATATTAAATAACAACATAATGTATCTTTAACGTATCATATGTAAAATTTTAAAAGGAACAAAATAAAAAGCTCATAAATTAATTTAGTTATAATGAATTATAAACTTAATAGATCGTCGCGCAGCATATAACCCGTCACGCAAAATATCGAAAATAGGATATCGGAAAGGGAAGAACAGGGAGTCTTAAGAATAGATTCCCTCTGCTCCTGATTCCTGATACTCGAAGCTATCAAAACATATTACAAAATATACTATAAGGTTCCCTCTGCCTGTACTGCAATATGCGGGATAGAGGGTTTAGCCAAAAACTACGAAAAAATAAATAGTGAGAGAAAAGTACCTAGAGTTTATTAAAATACTAGCGGCCCGCCCGCGGCTTAGCCTGCGTGAACTACGTTATTATTAATTTCTGTCTCTATGAGTACCTACGTCCTATAAGTGACGTCCATGCTATATTTGAGACTCCTAGCATTTGTAGTAACAAAGTTTCATACAAACTTCCAACCCCAAAAACAACCCCTTAGAAGTCGAATATCGCAAATTCCCGTCTTAGCAAGCACCTACGTCCTATAAATAACTTCTATGCAAAATTTGAGATTCCTAGCACATGTAGTTTCTGAAATTTCGTGATGAGTGAGTGACCTATCGATTTTATATATATAGATAAAGCTTCAATGTTAAATGCATGTCTGACTCTAAGCATTACAGGTGGTTCATTAAGTTGTAGAGGCCAGGTGCATAGCGCTAAGACCATTGAAAGTGCACCAGACAATGTTTTCTTTGTTAATATCGCCCGAAAATACTTACGCGGCCTTATAATTAACGTAATGGCCGACAAATATAACAAAAAAATGCAGTTTTAAGGTGATGTCGAGTAAGATGATTTTAACATACGGACTTGTTACGGACCTGTCTGTTGATGCTATAAGGGTTCCGCATTTTCCTTTTAAGGTACGGAACTCTAAAAATAAGTCATTAGGCTTATCTACATATATATATATATATAAAATCGAAAGGTCACTCACTCATCATGACATCTCAGAAACTACATATGCTAGGAATCTCAAATTTTGCATAGGAGATATTTATAGAACGTAGGTGCTCCCTAAGAACCGGGAATGTTCCGGGAATGCGGGAATTTGCAATATTCGACTTCTAAGGGAATGTTTTCGGGGTTGAAAGTTTGTATGAAACTTCGTTACTACAAATGCTAGGAGTCTCAAATTTTGCATGGACGTCACCTACAGGACGTAGGTACTCATGAAGACAGAAATTAATTATAACGTAGTTCACGCAGGCAAAGCCGCGGGCGGGCCGCTAGTCTTCATATAATTGTATAATTAAATATACATATAAGTAAATCTATGCATATTTACTTAAGATATAACCAGTACTTAAGATATAACCAAGTACATATTTATGAAACGAGTTATCAACATTGACATTGTAAAGAGGTGAAGAGATGACATATTTGCAAATAAATCATAATTGTTTAATTGGTTAAGTACCTGTTCAAATTAAAAACGGGCGATATAGGGACGTTTTTTATTAAAGTTTACGAGTTTATAATTAACAGACGTCTTTTGTTTTTTTTTTCCACAGCTGGGCTCTAAATATATTATAATACGAAATTGTAACTGCTGCTTTACTTGCTTTAAGTTAAGCATAACCCTAAAATGTGCTCAAAATAACATTTTTTACATGAAATATAATTAAAGCTATCCTCAGGCATAAAGTAAGCGCAACCCCGTTAACTAACATATTGTACGCGCCAATTCGTTCTCTGTTCGTAAAAAAACCTTTACGTACAGAATATAATTAATTACATAAGGCATAAACTTGCAAATGTATTTTTTTTATATTTTTCAACACACAAAACCAGTTAAAAATTTCAATATTAATGAAAAATTAATTGCAGCACGTAATGTATGTAATTAATAGAATATTTAAGAAAATTATAAAATATTAGCGATGCAACAGCGGTTTTATGATTATTATTTCAACATTGTTGAATGAATATAAATTTATAATAGTCCACTTATACAAAATCTTTACATAAATTGTAGCCTAGGTGTGTGCTATATTACTGTAAAGTTTCATGTGAATTCGTTCAGTAATTTTATTGGAAAATGAAACAAACGCCTTACTTATCCTTTTAATTTTTCCAGTTTATAATATTACAGTATAGAAAATGAAGGGGACGGAGTGTTACTACCTACCGGGATACATACGTGCGTGAAGCTAAAAAAAAATCTTCAGTACGTACCTGCCTTACTCTTACTATATAAGTATTGTAGAAACAGTAGTACAAGAAGAGACATGAATATTTTTGTCATAAATTAATATAATACAATATAATCTAATTGTATTAACAAAAGTGTAAATTTCGATTTTATTAAACTTGTTGATTGAACTTAATTGCGGTTAATTGTGGTGGTGGGTTTAAATAATACATTCGAATCATGGGATATTTGGGATATTTGGGATTTTTGGGATATTTGATATTTTATGCCTTTTAATAATATAATATTACTAGCGGACGCGCGCAGCTTCGCATGCTTATTTGCACCTTTAGGGGTGAATTCTGATAAACCATGAAACATGTGATCAAATCAAATAGTCTTAAGAGTCTAAATTTAAAATTTTTAAAAACTTTGTATGGAAAAATCTTTAAAAAAAATTAAAGATTTTTCCATACAAAGTTTCAACCCCTTATTTGCACCCCTAGGGGATGGGTCAAAATAAACCACGAAACATGTATTCAATAAAATATTTTTGAGAGTTTAAATTTCAAATTTTATGAAAATCGGTGGAGATTTAAATATTTTCCCGTACAAACTTTCAATCCTTATTTCACCCCTTTAGGGTTGAAATTTTTGAAAATCCCTTCTTAGCAGATGTCCAGATTACGCAAGTAAACATCTGTCCAAATTTCACGTTTCTACGCACAGCGGTAACGGCTGAGCTTGCGTCTTACCTCAGTCAGTGAGGACAAATCCTTTTAGATATAGATTTTGTTACCTTATTCGATTCTTAAGCAAAGGCATAAAACTTCTTTATCCTTAACAATAATGATGATATATTCGCGAAAAGGTATTTTCTTCGTAAAACTAAGCGCATCAAAGGCGACACTTGAACAAAGCAAAATACGGTAGCGCTTAAAATAATTAAAAAACTTTATAATTACCGAGCTCGTAAAGCCAACACCTATTCTAGAGGTAATAAATGAAGTTTACCTTTAAAAATAAAGTTTTCGCTCGCTTCGAAATTCGATGGCCGTAAAAGATATTCCGGTTTACGATCTACTTAGCGCAGGCGTGACTTACCTAAATACAAATTTTCTTTTTATTCTATATAGATAGGTATATGTGGATTTGACAGAGACATCATAAAAATTAAGAATAATAATTCACTCCGTTTTACATCGCCCGACCCTTTTAAAAACATTGTATTTTATTCAGAAAAGCAATAATATTTTAAAATACAATTATTATGTTCATAAAAGTTTCATGCTTAATATTAAATTTTATATTGTTATAAATGTGTTAACTTATTAAAGAGGGAAGTAGCAAGAGATTGTGAGGCGTTAGAAAACTTGAAACCTTGTGGTTGCTTCTACCATATATCTCCTTGCGTAAGTTCTGGCCGAAGACAAGTTGCGTGGAAATTAATCCCATTAAAACATGAATGTGAAATGAGAGCCAAGTTAAATACTGTACAAGGAATGCGTCATTGCTAAGAAATTGTAGTTAAAGGAGAATTACTGTTCACAAAACAATAAAGTCGTTATCTATCACTTAATTTAAAATTAAAATTAAATCAAATCAGCTTCACGCTGTATCCCGCATATAGCAGGTTAGGCAGGCATAGGGAAAATTCCGCCGAATTTTCCAAGCCATTGCGTGTTGAGTGGCGGAACTTAACGCCGGGGTTTTTCCCTTGATGTTAATAAAAATGAAAATATTAAAAAATAATTCATACCCTCGAATGGGGATCGAACCGTCGCGTTACACAGCCTTGTACCCCTGAACTACGACGGCCACAGTTTTGACTATAAATAGCACAAAATATACATAGTATTTCCCAGTCCGCTCGACGGGGGCGCCCTTGCGTCGTTGACTCCCATAGTCAGCCACACAGTGCCTGCATACTCTCAGGGACAGAGTACCCCCGGTGTCGCTGTAAAGGCCAATAAGGCTAACAGCATTAACCTTAATACCGAAAAAAAAAAACCATAGTATTTGAATGAAATAATGTCGTACAAGATGGTTTATTTAAACCTTTTTTCAATACATCCTAATACTTTTGGCTAATTGTAATTGTATTGGTGCCAGTAAAAGATTACATTGTAAACCAATTAACACTTGCATTTATAATTGTTTTCATGAGAAATTACACTGGTAATTTAATATTTTTGCAATGCAAACCACGCGACGTATTTTTTTGTAGCTTGACACTGTACGAGTATACCGCACATAACGGAGTAGGCAGAGGGAACCTGGGAACCTATTGTTTGGACAATGGGGAATGGAAGTGTCAATGAAGAACGGATTCTTAAGCGTACCTTCTTGAAGCATTCCTTGTTGATTGACGTAAGTCAACGCCGCGCTTTATCAAATTTTCACTAACAATCGAGAATCGAACCGTCGCGTTTACAGTGACACACTTGTTCCCCTGTTCCCCTCATGTTAACCTGGGCCAAGACGGCTACAAGTTAACATGATTATAGAATAAAAAGTCATCTCCAAAAGTGTTTAACTATTCATATTCACATTAATTTTGAATATGAATACGAATAGTAAATAGTAATCAAAGGGAGTTCGGAGTAAGTCAAAGAATTTAGTGACAAAATGTTATTTGTGAACCTTACTTGTAATCTTACTTGTAGTACGAGAACTTTAGTACAGTATTAAAAAGAGATGGCTAATGTTTACGAAATTGGCCGAAACGACTTCGTTATCCTACAAATTAATATAATTGCAACATAGTAGAGTCAGCTAAACAAAAAAAAAACTCTCATATCATAACCCGCTAATGGCTTCCCATAAACTGGTCACCAGTGGAAATTGAGCTCGTGAGATGAATTTTAGCGCCTCACGAGCCACGGACGTATTGTCGTTGGTTAATTGTCCAGACTCTCTTAAACTGCGAAGTCAGCACTATACACCAAGTTTATATGAACCTATCCGAGACACTCGTAAAGTACTATTTATGACGTTTCCAGCGCAATAAGTTGGAGCACTAATTGGGACTATATTCAACAACAGTGTAGAAATAGTAAAAATTCCTCGGGTAATTGTAAATTTTATGGTTTTATTCTTAAAGAGATGTATAATGACTGGCACTGGCAGTCTGAGAGCCCATTAACTTTTCTCCATATGTAATTCTATTTTAAAACATCCATCGATATTGTATTTTGCTTTTATCATCATATTTGGCGTTTCTCTTAAAAACTATAATATATTTTTGTATATTTCTTTATTTTAAATCATCAAGATATTTCACCAGTATATATATATATTCAATATCTACATATTATTCAATTCAAAATTCAATATCAATTCAGCAGCAAATTAATTAAATATATTATAATTTTATGATACAAATGACCAACGACCACATACTTTACATACTTAACTGTCATCAAAGTACACCATCACCATCAGTCATACAACCCCATGAATTGGAAACAACAACAAAAACCCAATCCCAACAACAAACCACCCAATACAATTTAAAACAACACCTTTCCATACTCCACAGATCCAACCAACTGGTCGGTACCAGTTGCAAAGCCATATATTTCCCACTCGCCGTACCTTTCACGTAGATTGCGGCTTTTCAATAGGCGCATCTGTCAAGAAAGACTTATAGCGCATCAAATACAACTCCCGCCAACATTATTACACATATTCCATAAACTAGTGGGCCATAAAATCGCACATATGTTTACCAGGGCGAGGTGTGCAGCCTTAAAAGCATTGGTAATGTAACAAAGCGTCTGTACCGAAATAGCTCATAAAAGTCCAACGTTTTCCAACTAAAGCCATGAAACTGAAACGCTGGTGGAATTTACAATGGTCCACATTTAACGTTCATGACGTTTACCTTAGTTTAATTAAAGTGCTCTAGAATATTTGGGCACTCTGTGGCACTCGGTATACAGATGTTGGTACAAACATGACAAATGTAGCAACGCTTTAATACTAGAATACGAAGAATATAAATAAATAAACAAATAAATCAGCTTTACGCTCTATCTCGCACACAGCAGGGTAGGCAGAGTTAACCTAGTTAAAACACTCCGTTCCCCATTTTCTGCAGAATTCTGGAAGCATTGTGTGTTGATTATAGCGAAGAATATACTTGTATTAAATAACTATGTTACATCACAAAACGCACACTAATGTACTTTATAAAGTTTTTTTTTAAATATATTAAGAAAATTTTATTTCTATATAAAAATCAAAATGCATTTCATTTTGAGGGCACAATTAACCAGGCACTACACTAAAGACACTCCGTTCCCAATTTTCTACAGAATTCTGGAAGCATTGTGTGTTGATTATAGCGAAGAATATACTTGTATTAAATAACTATGTTACATCACAAAAAGGCACACTAATGTACTTTATAAAGTTTTTTTTTAAATACATTAAGAAAATGTCATTTCTATATAAAATCGAAATGCATTTCATTTTGAGGGCACAAGCATGCGACTGCTGTAACGACAAGGCGTGAGTTCAATCGAAACCAATACATAATATATTATGAATCTCTAATACTTTGTATACTAATACTAATATTCTCATTTCCTCGCTCTGGTCACGAGGCAAAACGTGGCGTTCAGTTCCGCAAGTGAATATGCAATGTCTCAAGTCTCAAGTCTCGTGAAGCTAAAAAAAAAAATTAAGTGTCTTGTGCGTCTCTGCGCCACGACGGACCTTTATTATAATTATAATATTAAATCTATGATATAAAAATAATCATCCATATTAATAAACTACTTTGTTTCGTACTCGTGTCGTTCTCGCAACGGAGCATTTTTGGCATATCTCCAAATAATTGGTATGCATATCATAATCTATTTGACAAAATCGATGTATTTTTATATATTCTACGAGAATATATTAGTTATAATTAAATAGTGTTAAGTGACGGAGATCAACGCTGTTCTTTGCGCCTCAACAACAGAGCGAGAAATATTTTGAGTTCCTCGACTGGGAATCGAACCTGTAGCGTTTACAGTCACGCGCTTGTACCACGCTTGTACGCCAAGGGTGTTTTCATTTACAAAATATTTACTTCATAATATTAAGATGCAAGATATAAAATAAGTGTAAAAAATAACATAGAAAAAAAAACCTAAAACCCCCGACTGCATAAAACTAAAAATAAAAAAAAGACAAGCCCAATAGTTTATTAGGATTAATAGTCGGGAGCTCTTTATATTATAGGGGATTCCTGGTACAAATTTAATTGATTGAAGAATTACTTATAATCCCCGTCTGATACGGATATAGATCCTAGTGTTAATCCTAATAAACTATCGGACTAGTTTTTTTCTTATTTTTAGTTTCATGCATTCAGGGTTGTTGTATAATCAGCTTCACACTGCATCCCCGTACACAAGAGAGTAGGCAGAGGAAACATAGTGTTAAGACACTCCGTACTCCAATTTCACCACTCACCACTGCCTCGACACCAGAGCGAAGAAATCAAAATATAAATGCAAATAAATATTTTTATTTCCTCTAGTAGGGATCGAATTCACAACCAGTCCAGTCGGTTTGAAGACTCACACTTGTGCCCCTGCACCACGACTGGCATCAACAAATTTTATATTTTATATTGAAACTTAAGAGAAAAGTTAATCAATAAGTTTAAAACGCAGCCGTAGCTTACGCAAAGTTACTACCCGACGTAAAACCTTATAACTGAATGCGTCTTATTTTTATGATCTTGAATGGAATGCATTTAGTGGATGCGCTTGCTGCAAGTAAACATTAATTTAATTCGACTTCCGCAGTATTTTCATATAAATTATTGTCGTCATTTAATATAATTAAATTTGTAAAAGGATTTTTCACGATTCAAACAAAATTATGAACACAAATGCTTCAGTAAATAAACATTTTTATTTTATTATCAACACACTGTATCAAAAGTTTAAAAAAAATATTAAAAGACTTATAAATCGATGAAAATATGAAGTTTGTTATTTATAGATCCGAATTCTGACTAGGAATACAAATTTATTTCCACATTAATAAAATAAACCCTATAGCAAGAATAACACTAATGTAATTTTTGCAATAATTTCATTAATTCGGATAAAAGCAATCTGAACTGAGGTCCTAGAAGGAGCGTTTCAATCTACAAGACGCAATAAAAATATGCTATGCTCCAAACATAAAACTCACAACGACATTGAATTCCTGAAAAAGATTATATCTCACTCTTTACAGCCGGGAAGGAGCGGGACAAAAGGTTCCGCAATAAAACTTTTGATAGGATAGAAGATTCCAGGGAATCGCGTATAGCTTTTACTGGCAAAGGTCCGTGTATCGTCTCCGTTTTATGTTAGTTCTAAAATTTTAAAGATTTTATCTCTTCCCTTTTATGATGAAATGGGTAACGGTGGTTGCATGAATTTTTACCATTCCATGCCATTATTTGTGATTGACAGAGATATTAATTCATCTCAGTATGTTCTCTAAAAATATAGCTGGTATAATAGGATGGGGCCTATTTTTTAATTTTACTTAAGAGCTGTTCCAAAGTAGAGAGACGAAAAAATTGGAAAAAAAGATTAACGATGGAAAAGTGAGCGGTAAGAGAAAGTGAGAGACTTCGGATAACCTTCGATAACACAATATCACAGGTACTGTCACATAAAACGCATGAGGGGGGTCCTCATGTCCTCATGTCCTGGACGGCATGTAAGAAGACGTTGATGACAGTAGACGAGGCGACAGAGGTATGTAGACTCCTACGGTTTGGCGTTTCTTTCTATCTCACTACCCCGTTATGAATACAGCGTGAACCAGCAAACTTTATGAATATTAGCTGTATATAAGTAAAGTCCTACTTACGTTCACTTCTACTTTTGGCCCTAGAAGAGAGGTAAAGGCACTGGCTACCCACAAATGCCTTTAAAAAAATATCCCCAATGATATAGTAAAATATTGACTATCAAATACAAACACCCCTCAACTAAAACAAAACAATAATTACAGCAAAAGTTTTGTCAACTAGTTGTTTTCCGTAATGCGGTCAATTTGCGGCTACTTCCTAAACTATCCGTCTGCCGAAACAATATTATTAAAACACCTGCCAGGCGAAACGTAGTTTTAACACTCTCGGTTAAAGTCTAATTTAATTTGTGCAAAGTTAGTTGAGGGAAACCCGCATGGATGGTCATGAAAATTGGCATAAAAGAGAACTGCTATCTCTACTACCGATAACTTTCTCGCAACTAGTTTATTTCATCCACAAGTAGGTGTATTTAAATTTTCTATTTGGTTATATTTTTGCAAGGTTATATTTCTAAGGAGATCGTAGATCAATTTCCACTCGACGAAATGAAATATTTACCTATTTTTTTTTTATTTCTTCGGTCTGGTGTCGAGGCCAAAGGTGACGTTGAGTTCCGCCACTCAACACGAAATGCCTTAAAAAATTCGGAGTGTCTTAACAATATAGGTACCCGACACTGTGGCCTTATGCCTAAGTAATAAGAATAGTATTTCATTTCTGAGAAAAAAACAGTTTGATTCATATAATCTCCCAAATTTGTATTCAAATTCAAAATATTCTTTATTCAAATAGGCAATTATTACAAGCACTTTTGAATCGTCGAATGAACATATGAATAAAAAGCTATCCGGAACTATGAAAGTTTTGTCCAATTTAGTTTTTTAAAAGAACCCTACACCTACTTCATTAAAGAGTAATTAAAATAAGCAATGACACGGACATGTTGGAAAGTTGATTAATTGAAATTGAATTTTCAGTTAAACGGTTTTACGTTTGCTCATTTACGAGAGATTGTACTGGAAGAGAACGCAATAGACTAGACCTGTTGAAAGTAGAATTTGTAAATGAATAACAAATATTTAACATTTTTATTTCCTCGCTCTGGTAACGAGGCAAAACGCGGTGTTGAGTTCCACAATCCAACAACATAACTCAACGGAAAAAATAAAACAAAACAACGTATTTGCACTCATAAATAGCAACTAAAATTATTCCAACGATGTTATCTCTGTTAGTCATAAAAAAATTAAATATGTAAATATTGAAATTTAATAACGAAATATCTAATGATAAATAATAAATGTAAATTAGCTGTAAACTATACACAATTAATACCAGTATGAATTTAATTATAATTTTCCATATAATTAAATTCATACTGAATTAAAGAATTAATGAAACAATTAAATTTATAACGAAAAGTTCAGTTTATATAATGACAAATAGACGAAAAAACATATACGAGTGAGAATCCTACTAATCTTAATCCGTTTCTGGGGATGAATGGTTCCACTTTCACGCAAAACTACTGAACGGATTTATATAAAACTTTATAGTAGCTTGTATATCAGAATAACATATAGGCCACAATTCAAGTAAAAAATATATTGACTGTATAATACAGCAATAAGTTTAAGCGGGCGAAGCCGCGTGTGGGTCGCTAGTATTTGTATGTCTTTATGAAATCTTTAGCTAAAGCTTATAACTTATACTATAATAGGTTTTTTTTTCTTATAAATTAAGCCTTAACTGCTGACCCAACTTATCTTAAATCTAAGAAGATTTTTATAAGTTATTATCTGAAAATTCTAAGGCGATCGTTCCAGTAATTTTATGTCGATACACGTATACAATGCGTTTGACACAAATGAATGAGTCCGGCCCTGTCCGACGGCGGTGGGGGATTTATAAATGAGACACTGACCGCGATTAAGCGAGCTCCTTTTAGTCGTTAAGCTTTAACAAATACACATGAGTGTTATGAAAAAAAGATAAATAAGAAAAAGATAGAGATAATATTAATTTGAGTATCAGTCGAGACGCCCAAAGTCCGACGTTCGAGGTCCGAGGTCTCCCTCTGCCTCTCTTATCATCCACTCTTGTTTCATAAATCATTTTTGCCATTTTTTCATCACTCAATAAAATAAATAACCTGAACACGTTCTTCTCCATTCCCAAAGCGACATCTTCACTAGTATCTATTTAAACATCAGCGATTTATATCCCGTGCAAACGTCGATGCCATTTAATTCGAGATCTATTCTTGACACAGTGATCAGTAGCGTAATTGGGTTTGGGATTTCTATTAAGTATAATGTCAAAGACAGGAACGGACTGACGGGCTGGTTGTGGGTTCGATCCCCACTCGAGGAAATGAAATATTTATTTAAATTTATATTTTCATTTCTTCGCTCTGGTGTCGAGGCAAAGCGCGGCGTTGAATTCTGTCAAGCAACACTCCTCCAGAATTCGGCAGAAAGTGGGGAACGGAGTGTCTTAACATTAGGTTCCCTCTGCCTACCCTGCTGTGTGCGGGATACTGCGTCAAGAAGATTTTTAATTTTTTAATTTACATAATACATTAGAATTATCGCATAGATAAATGGAATAGATAAATAAATAAATCTTCTAAATCGGTGGTTTCCTAATATGTAATAAGTATTATACAAATAATTTCAATTTACGGTCTATTTAGTTAACAAAGTTCTATTAAAAACAGCATAATCTCAGTATGGTCGCGTGAACATGCGTAGGTGTGTGCTAATGCGAATATGTAAAACAGCCGATATCGTAATCGCCATTTTTACTTACATATATGCGTGATAGTAACTAACGGGTTTAATTTTCCGTGAAGGGAAAGTTAACACAAAAAAAATATTCCACGGACATACTCGTGGAGAGTTTTGCCACTAAGCACTATAACCATGTTTTTAAAATTTAGATAAGAACCCGTATCACTCAGTTTTCTTTAGCCAACGCTTATGACGAGAAGGATAAGTGAACAAAAACATCATTTACATATTGCATTGCATTTCAACATAAATTACAATGTAAATACCTCAATATTTCAAGGTGTCAGCATTAGCTAATCACACGCAGAATGCTTAGACAGAAATAATAATATTTTCTCATTAATTTATTATTTGTATTAGATAACACTAAATATTGATTATAATAAATAGATAGATTCTAATAAGAAGACAGAACATATTTTTGTTAAGAAAAAGGCAAATGTGCACTCGTAATATTTTAATACAAAATAAAATCGGAAGCTAAATAACCTACTGTTTCTATTCTTCCATTGTCTTTTAGCTTTAGTTTGTTTATATATTAGCTTTGGTCCCCTCTATGCATGTGCATTTTTTTAGCAGGACGGGAGAGACAACCTGAGAACCTAGTGTCAAGAGACTCTTCCCATCTTTCGACCGAATTCTTAAGGTCTGTTGAGTGGCGGAACTCAACACAGCACTTTGCCTCGTTACCAAAGCGAGGAAATGAAAAAAAACATTATTTCATTCCGTTATTCATTTACTCTAGTCTATTTTCCATTTACTTAATTTATATAGTAGGTACAATATTAAGTATATGGAATCTCAGTAATTGCGCATTACAGGTATTTTTATTGTGTTAATTGGCTTATAATTTTTTCCATATAAATTCATATGTATATATATGTTTAACAAGCAGAGTAACTTAACTGTATAACGTGTTAGACTCCATAACTTTGTTTATGTAATTTTTTTGATTTCCCCCTTTCCCTTGAAAATTTCAAAAAATCCTCGCTTAGTGCTTTTTTATACTCCGGATAGTCCTCCTTACTCCTCCTCATAAACCTCACCAGATTGCGTATTATTTATTTCAATACACTACAAAATTATTCTTTTTGATTCCGTAATGGTCAATGGCTATACGGTTTGTCTGCATGTATGTCCGTATGTCAAGACCAACTTTCTCAAGATTGCGTGAAGCACAGAAATATTAAGCTTTTAAATCAACGTAATCAAAAGATATAATTATATGAGCATTTATTTGTGGCGGTTTTGGCCGAATTTTGTATGAAAATATAAGTTTTTTATTTTGTAAACGAAAATTCAACCAAACTTATGAGATCATTTGAGTCTAACTTAGATCGAATTACTTAACTTATTACGCATTTTTTTTTAATCTTAAGATTATTATCATGTTAGGAAGAGAAATCAAGAATTATGTTAGAATATAATTCTGAGTGGTATTTTTCGTGATGCTTGGGCAATCGACTAAGGCATCATCCTCATATTTACTAAAATAATATGATATTTCTTTATTTGTTTTGTATTCATCTTTCTGAAATTCTCTTTTTCTTTTGTAGTTACAGGTTTATTATATTTATAATTATAGCATTCCATCTAATATAATTGAATATAATGACCAGGATCACCTTTATTAATGTCATCCTTTACATATTTACGTATCTCATATATTGCGGGTCAGATCAAGGTAAGCTAGTGTTATGATACAACCTTCACTCATTCCCATTAATCAAAGAAGCAAGTCAACTAAATCCTTCTTTAAGAAAAAAACAAAATAAAAATAATTCGCGGACAATCCAAAAACCTAATTAGAACAAAATCGGTGGATATAGTTGGACCTTTTAATTTCGAATCTATCCTTTACATCCAAAATAAAATTATATCACTGGATAGCGAAAGAATCAAAGACGACTACAAGATAAAACGGGGAAGGGGGGCAGTGACGCCATTTTGGGGATATTTTGCTGCGTATCGAGATTTGCAATTAGTATAACTTTTGAATCGGGGAAGCTACGACGTTAGTAATTATAATTAATAAAATAACCCGCTACATAAACGTATTTACGTACAACACGGCCGTGCCTACCAATTATTTTACGTTTGTCAGTATGTCCAAAATCTCAAAATTGTGTGGATCTGTTAATCTAAAATTAATATGAAATATTCAGGAGCTCTAGTGTCCCTTGGGGCACTGAAAATGCAGCTTAAAGAGTCTAGCCGGTTAAGTATGGGAAAGTTGTACTTGCGTCTAATAAATTGTTTTTCCTTATGAATGTATTCCTTTTTGTATGTAACCCTTACCCTCCTTAGTAAGGGGGTTGTGTGGGTCGTTAACAATCTTTAACGTGAAAATTCATTTTCGCGATATCTATTGAATTTCTTTACATTAGGCTTCCCATCTACAGCTAGGATACACAGCGAATATTTGGTTTATGATGCTGCAAACATGAAAGGTTTTATGATGAGCACAAAAGTATGAAACTTTCGCAAAAAGAACATAAAGTATTTCAACTTATACAGAACTTCTCGGAACACCTACATTGTGGATATAAAATTAGTCACAGCAAAATAAGCAATGGAAGAGTTTTACCCTTCAAGCTATTAAACAGATGCAGTCGTAAAATATTGGCCGTCCCTTTCGAATGTACACAGATTGCTGATAGAGCGATAAGGACGAGATGCACACGCTACAATGTTGGCGAGTAATTCATTGGTAATACCGAAATAGGATAGCAATGATAGTTTTACGCGAATTTTTACTACTATTGAATCTATTAAAATAATATGAAACTGTGATTAAATGAAAATAGAAAGATATGAATACGTTGATAAAATACATTATTAAATTAATTATTTAAGTATGAAATAAGGGGAAATAAGGTACCTATATATTTACAAAGGATTTACAAAATGGTGTTCCATGTTATAAATGTAGGGCGTGTTAATATAGTTGCAATAGAAAAATTCCATATTTTAGAAACAAGTAAAGGAACAACACTAATTAAAATTGATCGTAATGTCCGAATATCGATGGGACTAAAGGATTTTTATATTCAACTCATGTTAGAAATGTGAAAGTTTTTGTGTATGGCTGTCTGTTTGACCATCACGCATACAGTACTGAACGGATTAAGATGAAACTTTAAAGTAACATAGCTAATACATCCGAATAACACATAGGCTACAATTTATGTAAAGATTTTGTATAATTTAGCTGTTAAAACATTTAACTACAGAAGAAATTGGAAAAAAGTAAGCAAAAATAAATTTATTATAATAAAAATCTAACTAGTATAATTTTAGTAAGCAACATGTATTATTACACCATAGTTGCAATAATTACATTGTTTTTTTATCCAATCCCTTTTAAATGATACCCCAGCAATAACAACCCTTCACGTAAGGCTTTAACCCGATTATCTGGTGTAATACGAACAAAAGTCGACAATTCTTTTAACCACATACTATGCAACGAATGTCCTGTTTCTAACAATATAAATAAACTTTTGACCGCCTTTTTAACTCTTGTTTCTTGGTATTTAATAAAAATGTTGACTTATTATTTATATTTTAATTATCATATTATATAAAATAAATTTATTTTACCGTTTAGGACTGAATATATATATGATACATTTCAAAATATTAAAAACTTTGCAGATTTATTCTTGGACTTGGTTATCTATATATATAAAAGGACTTGTCCTCACTGACTGAGATAAGACGCGCGCACAGGCGTAACCGCTGTGCGTAGAAACGTGAAATTTTGACAGATGTTTGCTTCTAACCCTAAAGGGGTGAAATAGGGATTGAAAGTTTGTATGGCAAAAGAATTAAATCGGCACCGATTTTCATAAAATTTAAAATTTAAAATTTTGAAAGTATTTAATTGAACACGTATTTCATCGTTTTCTAGAATTCTCCCTCTAAGGGTTACATATAAGGGGTTGACAGTTAGTATAGAATATTTTTTAAATCGCCACCGATTTTTATAAAATTTGAAATTCAGACTCTTAAAAGTATTTAATTAAACATGTGTTTCGTGGTTAATTTGAATTCACCCCCAAAAAAAGCAAGCGAAGCTGCGCGCGTCCGCTAGTATTTTATATTTTTTTGAAACAAATAAGCAAGTCGTACGTGAACAATAGTAGGTACCTACGTAGAAATATTGGTCTTCATATACCTTATTGGAGTAATAGTTCAAAAATTATTTAACATTTAAATAGAAAATTATTTAGTACTTTTACATATGAAGAGTTGAAATAGACATTTTTCAATATTTCATACATTGAACTATGCTCAGCGGGCACTTTCTTCGGAGTTCTGGTTTTCTTCCAGGCTGGATATCGTAGAACGACTTATATTCTATTGAAAAATGAAGAGTTCTCGCTTCTGAGCACGAAATTCATATTTTAAAAAATATTTTTTCGCCTCAACAAATTAATTTGCTATTTTTCAACAATTTTTACAGGAGTTCTAGTTTTGTAATTGACTTTGTATAATAGAAATACTCATATTCTGTTAGAAATCTAAGAGTTCCCGTGACTGAACACTTTCAAAAAAAAAAATTTAGTACATTTACATATGAAGAGTTAAAATAGACATTTTTCAATATTTCATACATTCAATTATGCTCTGCTGGCAGATTTTTCAGAGTTCTGCTTTTCTTTCAGGCAAAATATCGTAGAACTACTTGTATACTATTGTGAAATAAAGAGTTCTCGCGTCTGAGTATCATTTTATTAATTTTAAAAATTACTTTACCTTTCGAACTATTTTCGAAACGAACGTTCTTTTTTTCTGTTTAAAAATTTTTTCTTCGTGAAATTAACAGAACTATTGTTAAAAATTATCACGAACTTTTTTATTCATCCCTATGAGTGCAGATCTCGCCCCGATTTTTATTTGCAAAAAAATGATCTGCCAAGGGAAGTTAGCAGATCATTTTTTTACATCACTTTTTCAGGGGTAAAAATGACAGAACTATTTATAAAATCTATCAGGATCTCTGCTAAGTTCACAGACATATAGCAGGGTAGGTAAAAGTAGAGTTAAGACAAACCGTACGCCACTATCACCCAAACCTTTAGCCTTATAACTTTATTATGTATACTTTACAACTTATTTTCGGCGGGAAGCGTGAAACGGAGTGTCTTAACACTATGTTCCTTCTGCCTGGCCTGTTGTGTGCGGGATACAGCGTGACGCTGATTATCAATTCAAAATATTCTTTATTCAAATAAACTATAAAAGCACTTTTGAATCGTCGAATGTACATGTCAAAAAAAAAGCTACCACCGGTTCAAAAGGCAGTTCTGACATTCTATATACATTAATTCCATACATGCTTATCCTCTAAATATTCTTGAATAGTGTAATAAGCTTTCCTTCTTAGAATTTTTTTTACAGATATTTTAAATTTTGGTAGTGGCAAACTAAGAATACTACACTGCGGAATTTTATTATATACACGTATACTCAACCCCATAAAAGATTTATTAACTTTTTGGATGTGAAAACTTGGAGTAACAAGCTTATCTTTATTTCTCGTTCCTATCGTATGACTGTCGCTATTTTTTCTATGACAATGTACTCGTATATTTTGTCGGCCAAAGAGAATATTGTAAAATATAAATTGGGAATATATTAAATTGCATCTGCTCGCGCTGACATGTTAAGTAGGTGACTAAACCGTCGTCGTTGGGCTTCAGCTCCAGTTCGAATACAAAGTAATTTCGAACGTCACACTTTACTAACAAAGTAAATATGTAAAATAGCTCTTACTGTGCTGATATTTATGGTTGTTATTAACTTAACAACTAAATTGACGGAATAGAGAATAGAAACACTAGAGGTAGAGTATAACGGAATTCATTTTATAATTATGTTTTTGAAGGCGCACAAAGTGTGACTGTAAACGGGGAGCATAAGGTTCCCTCTGCCTACCCTGCTGTGTGCGCGGATACAGCGTGAAACTGATTTATTATTATTTTTTCTTCAAATACAATGGATGTTACTCAACACGCAATGCCATCAGAATTCGGCAGAGTATCACGGAGTGTTTTAACACTAAATTCTCTCTGCCTATCCCTGAAGCTGATTTTTTACAATGTATGTCTAACTCTATCAATCTAGATGGTGGATCTTCAGCCTCTCATTGCACCTACAATTTAATTAAAATCTATTTTATATATTTTAAGCTTATCGTAAAAAAACGAAACGTTCAAATATTTCTATTGTAATAAACTTGACTAAATTCATTATTTGAATTGCAGTTTAATTTAATATTGACGCAAGTCCAGACAGAAATAAATACATTCTTTGAAAGTCTTTTGATAACAATATAATAATTATGATTTTCAATACTGAAGGAGACTGGAACGAAAAATACATCTAAATACGAAACATAAAATAAATATTTCTATTACATACACATATACCGTTACTTTACTATACAAGGCTGGATTTTATGATAACTATTAAATATAACATAAATAGTACGCAACCAATAGAAAGGTGATAAGCCCACATAAATATACGCCTATATTTTTTCGTTTTTGCTTTTACGACCTGAGACCACCCCCCTTTACCACCTAACACTTTCACGTCACCCGGACCTCCCTAGACGTATAATAACATTGAAGATAAATACAATGTTGTTAATAGTCTAACAACTCTATGCATGGGGGCATGGATACGGGTAATCAATTCTGTGGTTGAGAAAACAAAATTATTTTATAATTCCATACATATGAATACCTCTTCACATTTTATATAACAAAACCTATTATAATGTTTTAAATTTATGTGATAGCTTATACTTAAAATGTTTTTTTTATTAGAAAAGCTTATCGTTTTTTAAACATAAGTAAAGAAAACAACCCATACATTAAGTAATAAATTAATCATTAAAACACCTACTCTCCCTACAATCGCAGTTGAAGTAAGTTATAGACGTACATATAACATAATTGCAAATGTTTATTGCTTTTCTGCGAATTCTCATATAAAATACAATTTGCGTACACGTTATTGGCCTCTTTTACAGCAGAGGCCATAACGAAGATTCCGCAGCATTTTTACAATCTATAATTATATATTATAAATCCTAAACGACTTAGTTATGGCTGGTGGAAATAAATATACGCTAGGGGTCGAATTGGCGCAAATTTTAAGTGCAAGGTTATAAAAATTGGCTTTTATTCCGATGTGATATTTTTGATTGGACTGTAAGTACTTTTAGTACACATTCCAATTAAGATAATTAAATAAATATAGGTACGTTTATATACCTATTGGAAATCTAATTTATATATACATATATTAAAATGTAAGGATATGTATATATATATGCATATATTAAAATGTAAGGATGTATGGATACGTTGAGAACCTAGAGCATAAGAAAAACGTATGTTTTAAAATTATGAAAAAAAAAAAAATGATCTACTCACCCAATACTTCCCAGAAGATGTAAAAAACACAGTCCATTGAGAATCGCACTGCATAGCACAGCATGTCTATAGTAAGGCGTCCACACAAACACTTGTAAAATTGTATATCATTCGCAAAACAACTTGATCGACGACGTAAGTACACCACTTATATTATTAATTTCGCTCAGCATTTTCCTACAAAAAAGAAGAGAAAAAAAACACTAAAATAATTATTACGGAACACTCTCGCACGGGCACTAGAACTGTCACTTTACTTTCCCCTCGTCCGGTCACTGCAAAGTGGAAATCACTACTGGTTAGTGCTGTTAGATTTCGCCGAGTACCGTTTCTTTTATCGGCTTGTTCGCAATATTGTTGCTTCTGACAATGTATTATATTTAATATGTAGCTGAGAGGAATTACAACTTACAAGGGACTAGTGTATAAGCTACTTATAGGAATTAAACTCGTGTTGTGTGTAAAATGCTGTCAATTTTAATAGTTTTGTTGATTGTTTAAAAATAAAATCATTGCTAATATAATTCTACTCCAGACAAATAATTTATGTGACTAAATGTAGACCTAAATGCAAATTAATAGCTCTAAATTATTATATGCTCCGTCTTTTTCTCTAATAATTAAGAATATTATGAATTTTCTAGTTATTTTCAATTAGATTTAATAAAAGTTGTCTGAAAAGCCTATAGAAACTAAAGCTACCGATTCATTTGCAATGGACCATCCATACAAGTATCGACAAAAGAAAATGACATTTTTACATTATTAGTCTTTTTTTTCTGCACTGGACCTAGTTTATGATGAGAAATCATCAGTTTCCTACTTCCATATCAAGACAGGGCGTACTTATAAATCAAGCAGTCCTTTGTTTTCTAGTAGTCAATTGTAGATAGCTACAATTAACTATTGCAACAATTATACGGCTTGCACAGATATAATCTCATCAATTGGATCATTTATTCTTTATTTATACTTATATATAATAAAAATGTAAATAATCGCAGTTCTGCCATGGAATATTTATGAGAAAAATTATTATATTTTTAATTATTACATAAACATATATAATTATATTTTTTTGTCTGTTAGTCTGTGTTCTTGCGCACATTAATTTCAGAAACGCATTAATTGATTTAAATGCAGTTTTCACTTTTGTATTTTCGTAAATTTCCCTAAAAATGTTGTTTTTATTTTATGTAATTATTTTATTGTTTATTTTATTATTATAAAGCAATTTAGATGAGTAAATAAATAACACTGTCTTACAAGCGGGTGACGCGACAAAAAAAAATATAAATAAACATTTGATGATCCAATTACAGCTTTCTTGCTTAAAAAATATACTTAAAGGTACCCAAAAATCATTCTCCTATGAAAGGAAAGCTATAGTTGTTATTTCTATTTTAATAAAAAAATTTAAGCTCTCTTGAATAATTTAAAGTTTTATTAGAATACGTAATTATGAGAATAAGATTACTCTTAAGAAAAGTAGCTCAAATATGTCATTAGATTAAGACCGAGTTAATCCATCATGATTTACCGCCATCTAAATATTTTTTTTAAATTTCACACTGTACCCCGCACGTTGCAGGGAAAGCAGAGGAACTTAGAGTTAAGACACTCCCTCGTCTCACTATATACCAAACAAAATGTAAAAAATGTTAATTTTAAGCTTCACACTTCACTGGTCCCATTTAACTAATTAAACATAAAAGATTATACCATCTATATAGACGGCGGTAGTCCTTTGAAATTTCAACTTTTGCTCATAAGTAGCAATATCTAATACGCATCGTTTATAAGTTTCGCTTTGGATTAGAACACGCTTTGCTGGTCGCGGTGTTTTTTCTCTATTTTTAACTTCTTATATTAAATTACACGATATTTTGATTTTGGGATGACTTTCGTTGTTATACAATTAAATTTTATTAATTTAAAGAATTTACCTACAGAAATATAGATATTTTTTATTATTGTTTTTTTTTATATAAAAAAAATCCTATTTTATATATTTCTGGCAATTAAATAAAGACTAAAATAAATCAACTACTAAAACTTTACCCTACGATATTCTAGAGGGTTGTGTGTTATTTTGGAGTGTACCTATGTGTGTATGTACAGGGTGTGCGTGTATGCAATAATTTGCATGTTATTGAACAACTATATTACTGTATTAAAGTCCGTACTGGCGAGTCGAGTTCCGCAGTTCGTGACCGTCAAAGATGTTTAAATTGTGCTTCCTCGCGTACTCGTTGATAATCATCTTTCCTGTGGACAAATAGATCTTGTATTATGAACATTCGCGTTGCGCTTTTATGCATTATATAGAAACAATAAATTTATAAAAAAAATCCAAATTAAAATGTAGCTTATAGAAGTAAATGATATTAAAAGTATTTTGTTGTTAACTGTGCTGGTTGATAGTAAGATCTGTTTCTACATATATTTATTACATATATTTACTTTATGTAGATATATTACGCAAAGCGTATAAACAAAATATGTTTAAAAGTGAAAACGACGACATATTACCGCCTTAATTTGTTTTTAATAAGAAAATTGAGATTATTTTCCAAAATCCAATGATATTATTTATTTTCTACAGTTTACCAAATATCTAAACTACAAAGAAAACGAATAACAAATAGTGAAATTTTAAATCTTGGTCTTTAATCATAATAGTTAATAATTATATATATTCATAAATTTGTAGTGGACATTTCACGAAAGAGTCAAAGATATTTATACTTTCGATGCATTTGTCTAATCATTAATAAAAAATAAATAAACATAGTACATTAATATAAAAAAAATTTAAGCAATTAAAATGAGTTTCAAACAAACAAAGTTTGTTGTTTCTATATAAAAAAATATTTATGTTTACGACGAAAGCAATGCCTATTTGATAATACCAAGAAATGCGGCATATTTGCTCACGAAGACGCGTGGGCCATTTATAGCCTGGACTATAAAATAATTTAATAAACATTTTTACTGCTGGTAATTTTATGGTGAAACTAGCTTTAAGTCTGCATGACATTAAGTATGTATCAGTTTGTAGATATTTAATATATAATTACTAACATTTCATTATTTTAATGACAATTATAGATATAGGGTATATTTTTAAGCTCATAAAAAATATTATATTTAAAATCACATAAAGTGATGACTGAAAATTTCTTTACCGTCATCGCAAATTTTTTCAAATTATTTTTAAATTTATAATCAGATTCAGCCCACGCGTTAGAATATATTTGATATTTGACAATGCTCATCAACGTGGACAATGTATATTTTGTGGAGTATTTGGTAATCTTCATCTCCATGAATATCAAGTTTACCACTTATTCAAAATATGAAAATAGTTTACATTCACAAACATGGTCAAAATGTTTGTTAATTAGAGAAAGAAAACGCAATATATATCTACTCGTAAAAAAGGAAATAGTTTTTACCTTAAGTACCTACCTATACGAAAACAAAATATTTCGGTGAAGACAGAGATTTACTTTTTTATTAATAAAATATTTAGCAAATTAACATTATAATAAAACTATTAAAAACAAAATTGGTATAATTAGAATGAAAGGGTAAGCTGTTAGTTTTCTAATTATATAATAGAATAGAATATATGATCGACGTAGCGTGAGGATACGCGCCAGAAGTCATTTCAGCCTCATCTATACTAATATAATAAAGCGGAAGAGTTTGTTTGTTTGTTTGAACGCTAAGATCTCTGGATCTACTGGTCCGATTTACTTTGTTTTTTTTTTTTGTATGAAAGCTGCATTCTTCAGAAGTGCTATAGGCTATATAACATTACATCACACATATATACTAATAAATTTAAATACTTTCTAATTTGACATGTAATTTATTCTGCCATGTTAATAACAACCGTCGTTGCTAAGGAACGGTTTGCAAAGTTTGTTTGTTGTTTTAAGAAAACGTCACCCAAAATGAACTTATATTTTGATATACCTACATCCCTATAAAAATAAATATAAAAGTCACTTTTAGCATTTCATCTACATTAAAATTATAGTTTATTGTATAACATTCTAATAAATAATTAAGGAGATGTCACTGATTCGGAATGACCTAGCCTTCGGGCGTACTATGAGTATGACCGACGCGAACGGGCAGATGATGTTGACGGTTTTATAAATTTTCATACATTTTCGAACTATTGTTAATTTTTATAAAGATAAAGATTATGTAATTATTTGCTGTTTATAATTTATTGAAACTACACTTTGGTTCTCTTCTTATTTTATTTGATATTGCTCGCAAAAATTTACCTATTTAATATAGAAAAATGTTTAGTTATTTCATAGAGTCGATATCTACGAGAATGTACGCGCATACGGAAAACTTCAGCTACTTTTACTTTAGTTGATTCATTTCAATAACTCAGATATTTTTTAAACGGTTTTTTCTAATAATATGCCTCAACTTTGATTTTGATTTCTTGACGTTCTTTTTGATTATTTAGGCTTATATTTTCTTACTAATTCTATTGAAAACTGAAAATAATTTCATAAATATTATTATAGTTCAAGCAGGCGTAGCCGCGTCCGGGTCCACTAGTTTTATAATACAACAATCAGTGATTGCTAATAGTTGCCGACAGCTAATCATATTTTTTGTTCCTTTCAAGTAACTTGAACATGCAACACCGCTATTTTTTCTGTTATAATAATTACTATTCAATATTCATAATTAACCTGACGCCATCGCGGACTTGGGAAATGTCTGACAATAATTAGCGGAATAAATGTACAAAAAACCCGGACAAGCGCGAGTCGGGCTCGCCCACCGAGGGTTCCGTAATTGGAGGTCTCAAGTTTCTGAAATTCAAGCTTAGGTTAGCTCGAGCCTTCACATCTGATACTTCACTAGAACTAGCTTTAAAACAAGATTTTGCCCCTCTTTCAAAGATATTATGTTTTAGGATCTAACCAGAAGTTTTCCGTTTTTTTCCTAAACAAGTACTACCTGTAAATGCTAGCTGCCAAATTTCATAATTGTAAGTGAACCGAAAGTACCCTATGAATTTTTATTTCCTTTATAGTTTCTAAATACGCATTTTTTGCTATATAAGTGGCCATATCAAGCAAGCGATTGTAACTCCCATTACTCGACTTAGATGTTCTCTCCTTAGCGTTTCTCCTCTCTTGTCTTCTTAGTGTTTAAATTGGCCGTAAGATGTTTAATTGTTTCTATTGTATAGAGTTTAAATTAAAGAAAAAAATCATCGCGTTAAGCCCGCCTATTGTACATTTTTTTTTCTTATTTTGTGCAATAAAGAATATAAATAAAAAATAAAACACTACATAAAAGAAATTCCTTCGTTTATCATTTGTCTTTTAAGCAATTTAAAATCAAATATTCATTTTAATTTAATTTAAAATTAAATTTTATTTTATATTATAAATAATATTATGACATAACAACAAATTACTTTCGTTAACAATTGTAAAAAGATATCATAAATGCTGTTACAGGCTAATGAAATATTCTATTTAGATATAACTTCTTTGCTACATTTTAACTGGTATGATCATTATAAAATAAATTATAAGAGCGCAGTATAATAAAATAATAAATTCGCTTTAAGCATTATTATAATGAGGATGTGTTTTAATTATATTAAGCGTATTTAAATATAATTCTATTAAATATAAAAAATACTTCAAAACTAAGCTAATATTTCTAGTTAGAAATATACTTAATAAAACCAGAAAAAAATGGGTATGTTTATTTAATTATTATATACGTATATTTGTATAAAAAATGTTGTATTTTAACAACATTTAACATTTAATTGTTACCGAGGAATCAGTTGTATAAAATATATGCATATATAAATATTCAAATGTAACGGCTGAGTAAACTATAACACTACCTCATTATTATAAATGAAGAAAAAAAAATTCGCAATGTACGCATTAGCGTAATTTAAAACGAGTTTCTATTGTAGAAACAATTAATATGTGAAATCCTAATTTAAAACTTAACTTACCTCTTGTTTATCTATATGAAATCTAAATTCATTTAAAATATATAGTTAACTTAAAAAAAATGTGCGAGCGTTTGAGTTAAAACAGAGTTAAGTTTATGTTTTAAGCTTGACTTACCTTCGTCTATTTTCCTAGATGCTTCCTCCAGGTCGCTGCCAGCATAGTTGAGGATCACGAGGACTAAGGGCATCATCTCCCAGGAGTAGTGGAACTTCTCCAATAGCTTATGGCAATTTTCCACTAAGGATTCCAGTGACACCGCTGAAATTAAAATATATATTTTATATTTCACGTTCGTACGTCATGACAATAAAACGGAAGACAGAATAGAGTTACAATAATTTTACTTTAAATAATAACTAGCTTTTAAAAGAATTAAAGTAAAATTATACAAAACCGCTCGGGGAAATGAAATATTTAATATTTTCATTTCTTCATTCTGCGATAATAAGTTCTGTAACAAGGCAAAGCGCGGCGTTGAGTTCCACCATTCGATGCGCAAGAATCCATCAGAAAGTGGAGAACAGTGTCTTAACATTAGGTTCCTAGGTTCCTTCCGCCTTATATATTATAGGGAACCTAGTGATAAGGCACTATGCCGCCGAATTCAGTAGGCATTGCGTATTGAGTGGAGGAACTCAACGCCGCACTTTACCTCGACACCAAAGTGAAAAAATTAAAATATACATTCAAATAAATATTTCATTTCCCCGAATGGGAATCGAACCCAAAACCAGTCACGTGTCCCTGCGTGACCACTGGCCTCATATTTAGTCTGGATTACAAATACCTAGAACGAACGAATGAATCACTTGTACTTAGAAAATACTGTTGAATGAGTTTAGTGCTACGTTTGTTTATATACAAATTCAATTGATAAAATGTCGGCCGCTTTGTAATAAAAATCCGTCGCCGCCATATCTATTCCTTGAAGATCTAAATATTTATTTTTCTTTCAACGCAGTGTAACTACTATTATTGAGCGATTATTTATTAAATAAATATTAGTATTAGATAAAGATTTGGACTTATTTTAACATGAGAGAATATTTAGAAACAAAATGGGCAGTTTCTTGTTTTTGGATAACCCTGTGATTGTTAAAATTAAGAAGTATAAAATGAATTAATAGATAAGTAGGTATGTCAAAGATGTTAATATGAAAAGTATTTTTCAGTTGTAGATATAAATTACATAAATAATAATTTAATAATAGTTTAATATAGATTATTTCAATAATAATTTAAATGTGTTTATTCATTTATTATACATATGATATTATTTTTTGTCAGCCTCACACTGTATACCGCTGCACGGTATACCGGAATAAGCAAATAGAATAATTTTCAAGACCGTATTTTTTTTTAAGTCCACAACCGTCGCGTTGACAGTCGCGCGCTAGTTCCTTTACACTACGATGCCTCCAATAAGATTAAATATTACAGGTAAATATAATTTATACCTAATACTATCTTTATCTTTTTATATAAGTAGTTTTAATAAATAAAAATTTAAACAAAACAGTTTAGCTTTTTAGAATACAGCAGCATACAAATAATAGATAGACACTAGGTGCCTATGTTCGTTCTCCCTGTACGCCTGCGAGATACAGGTGAAGCTAAAAAAAATATTTTTAATATACAAATGATTTTTAATTGATTAATTAATTATTAACTGGGTGACAGAAATCATTTAGGCAGCAGAAGCATTCCCTCGTCGTTATTTAAAATGCGCCATGTTAAATAAAAAAAATCGACTAAGAAATTGAAATGCAGCTCTCCCCACTTTCTGTTGATCTGCTACTCAACAGAAAGTGGGGAACGAAGTGACTTAACACTAGGTTCCCTCAGTTTACCCTGCTGTGTGCGGAATACAGCATGAAGCTGATGTAAAATATTTTAAAAAAATCCTAATAGCGTGTGGCAGCCATTTTATATCTTCAGCTACAGCAATCAAATTACCTACAGTACCTACTGAACAGGTTATAAAGCAAAAGTCGCAATGCGCCACTTCCCCCGTTTCTGTTCGTTTTACTGCTTGGTTTAATGCTCACCTAGGGTCAGCAGACTTGCTGACTTTTTCAAGTTTTTACTTTTGGATCTAAGAAACCTTGTGAGGATGGTTCCAATTTCAGGCCAAAATTACTAAACGGATTTAGATGAAACTTTACAGTAACACATAGGCTACAATTTATGTTCAGATTTTGTATAATTTGGCTAGGTACCTATTATATAACAATAAAGCCGCGGTTATGTAACTAGTATAATATATTTTTCTTCAGTTAGAACTTTATAGAAAGTTAATTGGAAACTATTGTATATAATAATTTTTTGCAATTTTTTTTTTCATTTTCATTAAGCATTTTCTTCACTTTTTAAATATTTTTCATCTTAATTAGAAACTCAACGCAGTTTTCGTTTTTTCTTTAACATCACGTCTTAGCTTAGATAGTCCACACATGAATTACTATAAACAGGAAAACAAATTCTATAAATGGGTATAAATCGATTTGAAACTAGATTTTCTCTACATATGTTATTTCAGCTTTTTAACTTCATGCAATATGCATGAATGAAAAGGAAAGGAAACGACTTAAATATTTGAAAAGGCTTTAATTAATTAATTAATAGGTTTGCTCTATACCTACATAATTACCTGGTAATGGTCCTCTAGTGACTGATCTCCCATACTGATCAAGAGTATTTACAGGACAAATATATATAGAAATTTTATGTAATAATCAAACTATGCCATTGACATTGAAGAGAGCAACTGTTAAGTTTCTTGCCGGCCCTTCTCACCAGAACTGCTTTCCGAACCGGTGGTAGCTTTTTGTGTGTGTTGATGTTCAATCAACTATTCAAAAGTGTTTACAATAATCTATTCGAATAAAGAGCTACGAGAGTAAAGAGTGATTGTAACGCGACGGCTGTGGGTTCGATCCCCACTCGAGGAAGTGAAATATTTAGTAACGTTTATATTTCCATTTCTTCGCTCTGGTGTCGAGGTGAAGCGCGGCGTTGATTTCTGCTACTCTACACGCAAGAGTTCGGCAGAAAGTGGGGATCGGAGTGTCTTAACACTAGGTTCTCTCCGCCTAGCCTGCTGTGTGCGGGATACAGCGTGAAGCTGATTTGAATAAAGAATATTTTGAATCTGAATCTCTCTCCCTCTAATTTTTTAAATAGGTAAGAATAGAAATATTTTTAAGTACACTGGCAACCCTAGGTGTTTTCACGTTTACGACTTCCGCCACGACGTTATTTTGCTAAGCTGCTTACTGAAACACATTTTAGATCGAAAAGTTATCAAATATTTATGGCAGACGCGAACTTTAGTTTTCAGCACCTCAATCTTAATACAGCGTCGTTGCGAATGCGCTAAAATAATTATATTTGTCAGCTTCACGCTGTATCCCGCACACAGCAGGGTAGTTTTGGAGGCATTCATTCACTCATCACGCGAGTGGCTGAACTCAACGCTGTGCTTTGCCTCGACACGCGAGACTAGAGCGAAGAAATGGAAATATAAACGTAAATAAATATTTCACTTCCTCGAGTGGGAATCGAACTCACAACCGTCGCGTTACAGTCACACCCTTGTGCCGCTGGGCCACGACGGCCTCGGGTAATTTTCATTTAGTATATTTATTATTAATTGCCTTCCTTTTCACTAACTTCATGTAAAAACTAATAATATTAAAAAAAGCCTTTAAAACGATAAAAGATGATTGCTAAATTCAATAGATACTGTTTTTTTTTCAAGTTCACATTGAATCAATAAAGAAACAAAACATGGCAGGCTAGGTAAAGGGAACCCAGTGCTAAGACACTCCGTTCTCCACTTTATGTATGTATAATGAGTAGCGGAACTCAAGATCGAGCTTACCTTGTTAGCAGACCAAGAAAATGAAAATATTAATTAATAATTCTTTCCTGCGAGTGGGAATCAGATCCACAATGGTCCACTGCGTCACGACGACCACACTTCAACACATTACTGCTCTACATGTATAATATCCAAAAAAGAGATAAATTACCAAGAAAAAAAATAATAATATTCTATAATAGCTTCCCCATTTCACTGAGAGATCAAACACTTACAATATGGCCGTTCAGCGTCGACAAGTCACTACACCCTACGTAATAAATCTTTAGAGACACTAAAACATGATGGACTTTAGAACTAAAGACATTTAACTTTGGTGTTTGAAGACAATAATTTTATGTCCTGTAACTTGACGGTCTCAGCCACATAAGGGGGGATGCCTTTGACAGTAAATTATATGACATCCGTACATAAAATTGTCACTTTTGTCCGTCTATTTAAGCGTAATTCTTTGTACTTAGGAGCAAACTAACTACACTAACAGCCAATGGTGTTAAAATTTTATTGTTAAGATACAATGGCCATTGTGGAGTTTAAGTTCTGCAGTTAATGGGATATTTTTAAAGCTCAGGACACAAGCGTGTGAATGTAAAAGTCGGGGCAAAGTGCGGCGTTCATTTCCGCCACTCAACGCGCAATGCCTTCAGAAATCGGCGGAAAATGATGAACGAAATGTCTTAAAGCTAGGTTCCCGTAAACATACATATTTACTACATTTGAACTATAGGAAATGTGTTCTTAATTTTTTGCCAATTTCAATGTCTTATGGCGTGTTAGGTATCAGCATTTAAAGCTGAGGTTTTAATTATCACTTACTACTTACTATCCAATCCCATTAAACGCAGTTTGCATAAAAAACATTTTAGCAAATTACCAACGAATTAAAAATATATTCTATTTAATTTTATCTTCTATAAAATATCTCTATCAATTATTCAGTTTAATAATTTAACTAAGGACAAAATGTTTATTATTAACGTTGTTATATTTTTCTCCAATCTACAATCAATATTCCTTGACTAATGATCTTATTTATGTCTTCGAAACGAATTCAACATGCAATTCTCATAGAAAACTGTAGATATATTATACCTACATATTTCCAGTTTAAGATTTTTAGACAAAAATAAGACATATCGTAAGAAATAGGCATAATATTTAAAAGGCTACAATTATTCCTGATAAGGAGAAAGGCAAGTTTGGAACGAGACAATAGGCATTGTTCATTTGGTGTACAAAGATGGCGGACGTGTTGTTTATGTTTAGTCTATGTTTTAACATATTAAAATGTTATGTACGCAATTAGACAGCTTTTAATGATGGTTGCGTTAGTCCCGAGGCCAGTTGCTTACCTATAGTATCTCATTACCTATCTGCTTACGAAACTAAATACTGTGGAGGTTCTAAAAAGGTACCTAAGTACATCTCAATATATTTATTATTACTTTTTAAAAAATAGATTTCACTAAGTGTTTAAAAAAATATATTAATAGGCAGAGTATTTATAGTAGAGAATAGACAAGTGGAGAGGTAAAGGATATAATAGACTATTACTAAATACGTCTCTTATGAATTACTTTCTAATTAAAATGTTACAATGTCAAATTCAAATTTAATTATTTTTGGATTCTGATAGATGCTTATTATACTCATTCTACAGTTTATATAAATAAACAGAGCCGTGTGACACGATATTACTTACTAATTCCAATTTCGCTAAACATCAGAAGACCAAATCATTTTACGATCTTCCTCCTTATTTTTAAACTTATAAACATAAGTCAGCCAATCGTAATTCTACAATAATCAACTATTAGTGTCTTTTCGATCATTTCCTCCCAAGCTATACAAATGTGTTGACACAATGTCTTTTTTACATGAACACAGCCAGTAATATTATAAACAGTGGCTACAGATAATAATATTAAAGCTAAACATTAAACATCTAAGATAATATTATCTATTCTAATCTCCTCCTTCTACATATTTAAATAAAAATTCCATTAAAATACTCCATAAAAACACGGAAGAAATAAAAAAAAACATTAATAAATCCCACCTTTTCCACATAAAACTAATACTAACCACCAAAGCGACCTTGTACTTTATCATCTACTTTCAATAATAAATAGCAAATACATACATAAATAAATTGAAAAATCAAAAAAATAAATATCTAAAAAAAAGCGATAATAAATCATGTTAGCTTAGACGCGTCCGAAAACGTAATAAAACGTTCACCGTTATAACTTTATAAGCGAAGCATCTGGCCAATGAGTGCGCGCGGACACGCCTACAGCGCTCGCGATTGGCTGCCCACTTTGAATATAGAACCGCTTTTTTTTTCTCTAACGCCCCACGTAAGCTCACATTTTTACCGCTCAACGCTGAAATTCGCTTGAAATGGTAATGATAGGACGTTTTCTGTTAAATACTACGAGCAATAGGGAAGTACGTTACTGAAAAGCGTGATGTTTTGGGTAACAATTTTGGAGTGAATTATGTAAATATTGTTAACACGTTTAGGCTTTATTAGTATAAATAGTATGATTCATTAATATTTATATCTTTTTTTACAGAAATAAAATATTATAACATTTTTAAATTAAATATATAGTCACTGGCACGAATATAAAAGATTTAATGATTTTTTTTTTTATCCATCACATAAAACATTCATTCCACTTTAGTTTATCATTTAGGTAGGCATATACCTATAATATCTATAACAAATATTTAAGCCTATCATAATTCTGTCAGGCAGCCATTTAAAATAGACGTCTTCAAATGTTTCCCCAATTATTTACAAATACTAAGTGAATAACTTATTCCCGCCGTATTCTGGATACATTGCGTGTTGAGTAGCGGAACTCAACGCCGATTTACCTCGACACTAGAGCGATGAAAAGGTAATATTAAATATTCCATTTCCTCGACTGGGAATCGAACTCACAGCCTCATTGTCGATCATGTTAATATATATGTATGTTGGTATGTAATAGGCACATACCCTGCGAACTGTTAAGGTATTTTATAGACGTATAATAACCATTGCTCTCATCGCGATAGCCTAATCGAAGTAAATCAGCTAATTGCGTAACAGAAACAGCAATAACACTAAAACTAAATGCGATACTATAATAAACGAGGCACAATAGACATTTGAATTTTATATCTACAGATTGGAGAGATATGTAGGAATATCTTTATATTTGTTTCTCATTGTAAATTTCTTATTTACGTTGTAAACTAGGGTTATATTGTAGGGTTATCAAATTAGATATTACTTGGATTATAAAGGAAAGAGAGACCGTTCATACATATTTATAGGTACGTAAAGTCTCTCCCTCTCTTTTTTTTTCTATTTTCTTCCCGAATTGGAGATCAATCGTGCAATTTGGTTTACCAAAGCGAGGGAAATGAAATTAACTTATTGCCTTAATTATGGGTGAACTGTCAGATATAAAATTTTGCACATATTTTTTTGCATTTTTCTATTGTAAGTACAATCGATAACAATTTTAGTCTGGCCAGGTTTATATTCGCTCATAGAAATATAGATAACATATTCTGCCATCTGGATTCTGCATTTCAACTAAATCAAGACCAAGACGAGCTTTAAATATACTTAGTAACACCAAATCTTTAAAAGCAAATAGGTTTCGAAAATTAATGTATGTAATATTCTTTTTCAATAATTAATTTAAACCTTTTGTTATACCGCTTCGTTTTTTCTTATGTCAACATAATAATATGTAATTGATGAGTATTCTCACGTTTGTCATCTGCTGCCAGCATCTTTGACACAGTTTACACTAGTACGGCTGCCATTGCTCATCTACTAAATTGTTTGTCTTGTTTTTTCCATTTTTCAACGAAATTAGAGTTTATATGTAACATTTAATTAGTGAATAAAGCATTTATTATTATTATTATTATAATTTAAAATGCAAAAATAAATAAACTAGGTATAGGTTATATGATTTATGCACACGAATACCTAAGTCAATAAATCTTTACCGCCGCATACATTGTACGTACAATTAACGAGAGAATTATGGGGGTCATGAAAAGCCCATAAATCCGCCATAACGTCGCAAGGACGATTGTTAATAACCATAGGATACGACGCAGTAAATCTACTCGCAGCTAGAAACTTCTAAACTTAGCTTAGCTAAACTTAGCTAAAGCTTAGGAAAAAATGCTTAAAAAAAGGTACCTATTAAGTAAATTGCATCTTCAATATGTAAGTAAAAGATGGAATATAAAATAAAACTGTCTCAATATGAAAAAAATTCTGTCCTATCTACTGACAAATGTAGTGTTTACTTTAGATATTTATTTCGTTATATTTAAAATGTTACAAAGTTTGAGACACAAGTAAGTAAATAAATTACATAGATAATTATTTAAAATTTAGTAAAATCTTTTAAAAAAGTAAAAATTTTCAAGTTATTGAGCCTTATAGTGCAGGCCTACTTACTACACGTACAGTGACAAAAGGAAAATTAAAATAAAACCGTCGTATTAGATCTTACAAAGCTTTTTTAAACTCTTAGGTAACTTACATGGACATAGTTATTATATCAATACAAGTCAACTGACAGACGAATGCCACTTCAGTCTACCCGTGATCCATGGTCACGGGTGGTGAGTACCTGAGGTGGCATACCATAAACAAAATGGTGGTGGTTTATCTACATTTTTAACATAGTTCTTAATTTTCTAGAATAAAACTAGATAATACCTTATCTAAGTATATTTTATACAAGATAACATTTGATAATTTTAGTAGACACTAAAAATACACATGATTTTAAGTGGCGTTAGTCTTAAACCGCCGAATATAATCAGTACAAAACTTTAAAGCATTCTTTTATAATGTTTTTCATGCGTGTCATCCGGCCATTATTGTAAGGTCAGAATACTATTATTATCTTAATTATTTATAAATAATTTCTTTTCAATTGAATGACAGGTAAAGATCTCAATGCCACGTTAATAATGATTGTTGTATAATTTAAATAAATTTAATTGAAATATTTTATTTATTAAACAATCTAATATTTTATTTATTATATTAGGTATATGTAATTGTTATATGATATAAAATGTAATGTATTGTTATTATTATAGAAATATTGATGATATAATTACAATAAGCACCTACTTATACCTAAATTTTGTATAATTTGCCCACAATGCAAAACTGTAGACACTTATTATATTAATTAGAAATAGGATCATTATTAAGTTATTTTTATTTTACAGCCTAATTATACAAAATCTTTACATAAATTGTAGACTACGTGTTATTCTGATGTATATACTGTATAAGCTATGTATATTACCTGCTGTAAAGTTTCATCGAAATCGATTAAGTCATTTTTTACGTAAAATAGAAACAAACATTCATAATATTAGTAAGATATAATTAGCTTTAATTACATATATTAAGCATCCCGCACATAGCAGTGTAGACAATACAACTTGTTCATAACAAAATTTGAACCCACTACTACTCCTGTAATGGTAGGTTTGAACCTCTATTCACATTTTCAACATACAATAAGACTCAAATAAACATTGATATCAATAAAACAAATGACGAAGCCATTCCCCACGTCCGGTCCAATGATATGGGGTATAAGGGGCCTTTGAAACGCACGGTTAGTGCCAACATTAGGTACTTTGTGAGGAATACGTGACTCGAGCAACGGTTAAAAGGAAGTGCGATAACACTATATGGTCCCATTGTGGACGGGAAATCGTATTTCAGCTTCTACGAAGCGTTTCTAATAATTTTCTTTATAAACATATATCTGGAACAGTTTCTAGTTATTTTAGTGTTTGTTTTAATGGTATTGACGAATTATCAGCTTTTGATAATAAAATATCACTAAATATGAACTTTTTAAATATTAGTAGTAAAATTAGTAGGCAGATAGAACTTAAAGTTATGACACTCTGTTCCCATTAAAACTCTTCCGATCCCCACTTTCCACCTAATTCTGGAGGCATTGCATGCTGAGAGATTGCATAGGTACTTCATCTATAAAGATAGACATTCAATAATTATAAATAGTTATTATCATATATAGGTACATCCAAAATATTAAGCATAAGCATCGAGTGCACTGATAAGCAACTTTGTATAAGGAGCTGTAAAATAGGCGTGACTTAAAATCAAAATGGCGTCGGCTATTAAGTAAACAGTTAACTTTATATTCGTTTTCAGTCACGGTGCCATAATAACATAAATATTGATAATAACATAAAAATAATTAAGTGTCTTTTGTGTTTCTTGAACATTAAATTAAAATGTATTTACATTACAGTTGTATGAAACCTATTTTTTTTTAATCTTAACATTAAATTGAGCCAGCAAGGGCACAAGCTCGTGACTATAAACGTGAGAGTTTGTGGGTTCGATTCCCTCTTGACGAAAACCGCCGTTCAGTTCTGTCATTTAACACGCAACGCTTCCGGAAATCAGTGGAAAATGAGGAGCGGAGTGTCTTAACACTAGACCCCCTTCCGCCTTCCCTGATCTGGGGAAAAACATCCATAAAATTTAATGACAGATCTAATTTGAAGTTTTTACTTATTTATAACAAAAAAATAAAAAACTCTACATTGCTCACAGCAAAATAACGAAATATGTATAAACTATTCAAATATAAACATTATCGCCTAATAACTCCAACAAAATTTTATATAATCATCCATATCACTATGTAAAATTGGCAGAGTTTCACAACCACCAAGGTACCTAGGCGAGCACACCTCGTTATATGCAAGCTATAGCTGAGAATCATTAATAATTGTCAGTACAACGCCCCGCCCATTGCGCAGATACATTTTACGTGCTGCAATAAAACGCCAGTGGAAAACAAACCTTATTAACGAGACAAAAGATTATAAACTAACTAACGATCATATGTAGAGTCGTCCCCGAAGCCGCCTCCTCAGCGAAGAAATGATAAATGTAGCCGATAATGACGGCGTTGCCCACCATCGTGTATTCGAAAATTATCCCTAATAATAGAGACAACATAAATCTATATTTAGAGACGAACATTTTCAAAGGAATCGAAATTAATTTACGTTTTTTCGATTCGACGTAAACAGTAATTATGGTGAAATAAGACCTAGAGGTGGTATTATTTTAATGTTGGGATATTTTTATCTTGGGATCGCATTTCGTAATTGTTACAGTGCATATATACTACAAAGGCGGGGTTAAATTACGTACCACATCCCGTGGTTGAATTAAAAAAATAAAGTAAAAATATGAATAAATTCGCCACAGTATATGATTGGAGGCAAATTACTATTGCATGTCGAATTACACAAATTGACTGCACCAATCAGTTACGTTCGTTACTTCAGGAATTTTAATTCTTGAAATTAACATAATAATATAAGTAAGTTTTCACATAACAGAAAATCTGAAAATCTTTTTGGAAATATTATTTTATACTTTTATAAATTGAGAAAAACTTACATGTATAGAACTCATGGGTATAGACCTCACGGGTATAGACTATAGAACACCTAATAATGTTGTATTTGAATGGAAAATACAATTAATTAATACTTGAGACCTAGTTTTACATACGAAAAAGATGGGATCGACTCCAAATTTATTATTAAATTTAAAAAGGCTGCAATTTCGTTTTATTCTAATATATTTTATATAAGAGTTGCTATTTAAAGGACAATTGCTTTATTGATAACTAACACCAAAAGGTGGTGTTAAAATATAAATAGTAATAACACTGTATAATAACATTTTAAATGGTTTCCTTTGATTACCTTCAAAACGCTTTTAATATTTTACATTTACATTATTGCAGAAAAATATTGATTAAAAATTCAAAATGTTTAATATTTTTCTTACATATCTTAGAAGTGAAAAAAACGAAGTCCGTAATAAAGCTTTTGTTTGCATTTTTTTAAAGAAAACAAGAACAAATATATACAGCGGCGTGAGCTTCATAAAATGGAGATAAAGTTAAGTTTGAGTTGAACCTGCGCTGTTGATGAGGCGAATGGAAAGTTTTTATTGCAGCTATGAAAGCGGTAGTGGTAGCCCGCTGCCCCCGCTGCTGCCCCTACACTAGTAACGTCGAAATATTATTTTTGTGTGAATTCTTGATTTTTTAAAAGTATTTATTTCACACAAATAAATACTTATAAAAAATCTGCATGATTAATTTTAAAAATTTAATCATGCAGTTGGATCATCATACTTAATATTTTTAATAATATTATGTAAATCAGCAGGGCGTTTACGTGCCCACCCCAGAAATTTAATTCACAAAAATTTTTTGCCCCAAAACATATCTGTTCAAAGGAAGTCCAGGTTCCTTCCAAAAAATATCCCTAGATAGTACGCCAATGACTACACCTAAATCAAAATTGATCAACCAAATCTAATATTCAAAAATTTACGAATATACTCGTACATGACAATAAGTACTTACTAAAAATATTTTCCTTTATCATATTATATACATATTAAATTATTTTATTCCTTTTGCCTCAAGAAAAATATAAAATAAAATACATTTTTACGTCAGTATTCGAGTTATCTTAGTACCATCCACCTATTGTCGTTCAGCGTATGCATACGGCACGAACTGTTTTAGTTCGCCAACAAACGCTTTTATTCCGTTATCTAGGAAGATATGAAAATAAACTTATTTTAAATTATATATAACAACTAGTGGACCCGAACGCGGCTACGCCCGCTTGAACTATACGAATATTTATTAATTATATTTATGAAATTATTTTCAGTTTACAATGGAGAGATGCGTTAAGCAAGCTCATTTTGGGTGACGTTTTCGGTCGGTTAACGGTTGTCTAGAGACGGTTGTTATAAACATGGCGGAATAAATTGCATGTCAAATTAATANACTTTGCAAATCGTTGCTTAGCAACGCTTAGCGACGGTTGTTATTAACATGGCAGAATAAATTGCATGTCAAATTAATAAGTATTTTAATATATTGATATATATCGATAATATTACAAATATGAGAAAAAAAGTATCCTATGTTCATCCTGAGACCCTCAAGTATCTCTATACGAGTATTTTATCACAATTAAATTAGCGGTTTGGCCCTGATTGCTTAAAAGACAAACAGAGTTACTTTCTAATTTATAATATAGGTATGGATGGATAATATTTAGTGTTCTTGGTAATTTTGAATAAAATTAATAAAAAAAAATAGTAATAGCCATAGTATGAAATGCATCGTTTTATTCTCTAAAAATGAAATTAAATAAATCGGCTTTACGCGGTATACCGCGCACAGCAAGGTAGAGGGAACCTAGTGTTAAGACACTCCGTTCCTCACTTTCCGCCGATTTCTGGAAGCATTGCCGCACTTTTTCCTCGATACCAGAGCGAAATCAAAATAAAAATTTAAATAAATATTTCATTTCCTCGATTGGGGAACGAACCCACGACCAGTCGCGTTTACCGTCACACTGTGCCCCTGCGCCACAAATGGCCTATAACTATTCTCCAACTAAACAAATAAAAAATATTTATATATTTCGTTAAAACTTGCCGCGCCTTGCCTTGAATAAAATGAAAATAATTCAACCAATTTAAAACAATTCTAAATACCCATTTCCCGAGTGAAAATCGAACCTGCAGCCTTTGTATTTACAGACGCAGACGCAGTGTCGCTACGCCACGAAAGCCTTATAGCTAACCTAACTACGTTATGGCTATTATGTTATAAATGGATTTTAAATTTTGTTTATGGTATTTTCATTTTATATCGCTACATTCAAATAAATATAAGTAGTATATTAATATAATAGTTAAATCTTCAATTTATTTATAATATTATAAAAACTATAAAATGCATTTACGCAGTAGGTACTTAAATTTATGTAAATTTATGTAAACGTTTACGTTTCATCGATTTAAAGTGAAAATCATATGTGACAAGATATTCCCACTAAGATACTAGGTATAATATGAGACTTTTACATGGTATATGTTACGTAAATAATTTAGATAATTAAAGAAAAGACGCTTGTCGACGTAGAAAGAGGGTGGAGAGGGGGAGGGGGAATACACAATTTACAAGAAAATATCTCTAGATACGCCAATGCCTGTCGCTCCTGGTGCGTGTTTAATAATATTTAGTTAAATAAACAGAAAAGAGATAAAGAGAGAAATAAGCAGCTGCATCCAAGTCTCGGTGGCGTATGAAAGTGTACTCGTGGCTTCGAATTTCGGAGGCATTACGTGTTGAGTGGCGGAATTCAACGCCGCGCTCCTCGCCTCGACACCAGAGCCAAGAAATGGAAATATAAATTTTAAAAAAAAAATCATTTTCTCGGGTGGGGATTGAAGCCACAATCAGTCGCGTTCACAGTCACACTTCGTGGCCCTGCGCTATGAGTGTTTATAATAGCCTAATATGATCCAAGGAGCCTTAAATACTTACTTACTGTTTCACACACTTACACAGTTGTTCACAGTAAGTATTTAAGGTTACTATTAGTAACTATAATAATTACTAAAAAGACCATATTATATATTAATTCACTTAAACGATGTTAAATTTATAATCCATAAATATTTAAATGGCGCTCGAGCCAATATGTTCTTATTATTATAAAATCTACCCATTAAATCAAATTATTTAATCATAGGTAAGATATTTATCGCAAGCTAGGCGTATTTTACAATTTAATAGCAGTTAAGAAATTATACTATATCGGCAGCAATTGGAATATTATTATTTTTAACATTACATAATGGGTTAATTGTTTTAAAGTATAATTTATATAAGACTATTCGAATAAATTTAAAGTTTCAGTCTTCAAATCATAAAACAGGAGGCAAATTATAAATATCCATAAACAAATTCATTATTAAAATAATAGATATAGAGAAACAAGGGTGTGACTGTAACGCGACGGCTGTGGGTTCGATCCCCACTCGAGGAAGTGAAATATTTACTCGGCGTTGATTTCTGCCACTCTACACGCAAGAGATCGGCAGAAAGTGGGGAACGGAGTGTCTTAACACTAGGTTCCCTCTGCTTACCCTGATGTGAACGGGATATAGCGTGAAGCTGATTTATTATATTTATTTATTATGTTATTAAATGCCACCAATAGATTTTTTTCTTATACATCACTTTTATATAGGCTTCGAGCCGTTGCGATTAAATTATAAGTAACCAGCGGCCCCCCCCGCGGCTTCGCCTGCTTGAACTACGGTATTATTAATTTCTGTCTCCATGAGTACCTATAAGTGACGTCCATGCATAATTTTGAGACTCCTAGCATATTTAGTAACGAATTTTCATAAATACTTCCAACCCCAAAAACAACCCCTTAGAAGTCGAATATTGCTGTCTTAGCGAGCACCTACCTCATATAAATAACTGCTATGCAAAATTTGAGATATCTAGCACATGTAGGTTTCTGAGATTTCGTGATGAGTGAGTGACCTTTCGATTTTAAATATATACTAGTGGACCCGAACGCGGCTACGCCCGCTTGAACTATACCTACGAATATTTATGAAATTATTTTCAGTTTTCAATGCATGAAGCAAGCTCATTTCGGGTGACGTTTTCTAACAACAAACTTTGCAAATCGTTGCTTAGCAACGACAGTTGTAATTAACATGGGGGAATAAATTGCATGTCAAATGAATAAGTATTTTAATATTGGATATATATCGAAAATATTATAAATATGACATTAAAAAGTATCCTATGTTCATCCCGGGACCCTCAAGTATCTCTATATGAGTATTTTATCACAATTGAATTAGCGGTTTGGCCCTGATTGCGTAAAAGACAGACAGACAGAGTTACTTTCAAATTTATAATATAGGTATGGATATAGATTAAAGAAATATTCAATAGTAGAGCAATATATTGGCAATAAGTATATTTTTCTATAAATTCTACAATTACAGTAATTCTATAATTTTCCATGTTTAATATATAACAATAGTTGATTTAGAACTAGATAATAGCTACACATAATACGCGTGAGCTCAATGAGTGTATTTACAAACATTGTACGAGGACGTCGCAAAGCATTCGTATGTTTTGATATCGATGATGTAAGAAATTACCTAATCTACACATTCTTGTCGTTGGTTGTTATCATTTTTTTTCTTTTATGAAACCAAAACTGTTGCTTATTATATGTAAAACAAGATTTCTTTGATTATTCTATTATAATATGCTTATTTATAGCATTTTACAAAAGACAAAAGGCATTGAGTCAATTGTCTTACATTAAGTATTAGATGGTTTTTTTTTGTAATAGTAGCGTCTACAAACATACATACATACACTAATTAATTTATTACGACTAATAAATTTATTATAATTTAAATTTAACCTACTCTTATAAATATATAACTAAAAATGTATAGGTCGGGTTCTTATTGTCTCCATTTAAAGGGGAAAGAGAGTGTTTTATGTTTACAAATACACTTTCACCATTTAATTATTATTATACTCTAAACTAAAGCAGTTTAGTTCTCTAGAGTCTTCTCACTAGGTCCGTGTTGTTGAGGAGCTGGATTGCCTCGACGTTCATGTGATGATGAAATTTGTGTTTATATATATATATATATATATATATATATATATATATATATATATATATATATATACCAGCGGCCTGCTCGCGGTTACACCCGCGTGATCTATGTTATTATTAAATTCTGTCTCCATGACTACGTCCTAGTGACGTCTATGCAAAATTTGAGACTCCTGGCATTTGTAGTAACGAAGTTTCATACAAACTTTCGACCCCAAAAACAACCCCTTAGAAGTCCCCGCCTTAGCGAGCACTTAGCACCTACGTCATTCCTAGCACTTGTAGTTTCTGAGATTTCGTGATGAGTGAGTGACCTTTCGATTTTATATATATATATATATATATAGATATATATTTAGAAACCACATATGTTATTAACATAAACACTATATTTACCAACTTTGTATTGCAGGAAATAATGTATAACTATTTTATAGTGGAATAAAATGTATACTATTAATTATTTAACTAATAACTTAGTCGTAAATGTTCGCATTGCTATTACAAATTTTATATCGCCTCGTTATATATTCACAACAGAACAATAAAACTTTAATTAAAACGAATACTTGCGTTGCCATTATATTCCACTTTTGGACTTGAAAGGCTAAGGTAATAATGCTTAAGATATTTATTATGCATAATAAGTGTTTACTTTATATGAGCTGAGCGTGTACGTGTGTCGTGTGTAGGGGGTAGGAGGATATGGGGCTAGCATTTTTGAAGTAGTATAATTTGTTTTTATTTTTCACCGTCACGCTGTATGACGCATGTAGATATGGAGAGTGGTAGATAGGGGGAACCTATAGCCAAGACAATCCACTTCCCACTTTCCGCTGTATTCTGGATGCTCACACGCCCGTGCTGGCCTCAACTTGGATCAAAAAATTCTTTACTCAGATTTTTAATAACATAAAGCCAGTTAAAAGCACTTTTGCTAAGAGCCTGGTTTTGCTCGATCTAATAAGATATGTGAAGTACCTACAATGTTGGGTTCCACCAGTCAACACCGAATGTCTCGAATGAGGAAAAGACAATGGAGAACAGACTGTAGATTTAATAAAACTCATTCTTTATATCATACTATGCAGGCGCAACACCTATATCCGTCGCATAAGCGTTATTATTAGGAGTGGGGATATACACTACCGTCCAAAAGTATTTGAACACACGTATATTTCAAATGAACGCAAAGTAAAAAAAAGTATTAGTATAACATTTAATGTATTCCATATTAACAAACAAGAATATTGTTTGTTCTTTGGAAACTGTCACCTAGATGTCATTTCCATTAAAATTCTGGTAAAATGCGGAAACGTAGTCTTATTTGTCAAAAACATCTAAGGAAACATTCATCTATTACAATAGGAAACCTAAATTAAACCTCCTCCACATAGGAAAAATTAGTTATGCGTATACATTTGTTAGGCTATAAACAAAAGTAAAGAAATTGTTCATTATAAACAGTTGATCCAGATTCGAAATTGAGTATTTAAATAAAAGTATTTTGAAATAGACATTTTGTCAACGGATTTACGTATCGGATTCCATAGAAATTATTACAAAACTAGTTAAGTTTATTCATTGGATGATAATGAACTAAAAATACATACGTACTAAACTAAAAATACTTATAAAAAAAATAATAAAATAAAAATACTTAGTTACAAGTATACTAACATTTATGCGTCTATACATAGTTAAATAAATGAGAACTCCAAGATAAGATTTAAGGACTACTTATATTCTTTTCTCTCTTCCCTCCTAAAAATCTCAATAAACAAAAGAAATAGAAGAAACATAATTTATTATAACGTAAAACAATTGAAATACACTCCGTGTAACTTATAGATTTTTTCCAACAGGCTTGCGGCGACGCGGCTTGACGTTCACCAGGTAATTTAATACAGCAAAGAACTATATGAAAATACTTTACAAGACCGCGTGTTACTCATAGCTTTAGTTAATCTTCACTTGTCCTGTTTATAAACGTTTCAATACACGCAATATTACAGTTGCTTATCAATAACAAACGACACACTTGGCGGAACTCAACGCCGCGCTTTCCCTTGAAACGAAAGAAGGGAAGAGCGAAGTAATTAGATAATAAGTAAATACTTCATTTTCTCGAACCCGTAAAGGAATATTTATGTTATACTAAAAAATATTTTTATTCCGACACTAATAAAGCAGAAAGTGGGGAACGGAATGTCTTAACACTAGGTTCCCTCTGCCTATTCTGCTATATGCGGGATACAGCGTGAAACTGATCATTACTCCGACACTCAAATTTCTCAAAATTTTAACGATGCTTAGGGAACAGATTGTCCTAACGTCATATTACTCCTACGATGTTATATGGGTAAAAAAGCGTGTGAAACTGCTTCAAATCTTAAGCCTACTCTTTAACGAGAGCGTAATTAATTAAAATTATGTCATTCAAGAGCCGTCGTCAGTCTGGTCAGCCACTTATAGCTTATAGCTATTGTTATCTCTAAGTGCGCTCTACAATTAAAGAATTGCAGACGCTATTTAAATAAATATATCCTGTAATATTATATGAAATGTAAAGATAAAGAATATGTTGTAATGTGGACTTTATTTAGGCAATGGTTCAAGGTTTTTCTCTTATCGGAAGTTTTGGCTCTTGTATAGAAAGAATAAGTACATTGAAATCGAGCGTAAGTTTGTGCTAAATATTGTTTAATGTAAAGAATGATTTATATAAACGTTAGGTTTCCAATAAAACGTTTAATATAAAATATCCATTACACCTGCTACCTGTTGTCATAATAGATTTACAATAGTCGGCCTGAATATCTATAAGTCGTCGATTGCACGTAAATTCATTATTTATAAGCTCATATTCATAATTTAATTAGATATAACGCTATCATTTAAACTATTTAAACATCTAGATCCAAAAAGTTCTATAACAAAATCTAGATTTAATACAAAGCATTATTAATATGCATATAATTTGAATCTTTCACGACCCACCGCAGTAAAGGCAGCATAAGAATTCATATCACATTCGTATTCAAACTAAATCGTTCACTATTATCTGCGAACAGAATGGTTCTACGAAATTTTTCGATGAGCACCGAAGTGAACACCTGGCCAGTTCTGCTGACTTCCTATGATGAATATATTATTGTTTCTAGCTAGTTCTTCCGATTTACCAAGTATATACTTCATTATAATATAAGGCACTACTTCAGATATATAATATATATATATAGAATATTTATATTTTCTTTTTTTTCGTAAAGCAAACTGTTTATTAATAAATAATTACAAAAACTTAACTTCAACTTCACTTCACGCTTTATCCCTAGCGGGGTAGTCAGAGAGAACGAAGTGCTTCGTCCACTATCATCAACACCTTCATACATGCCCTTCGGGGGGTCCTCATACTTTTTACGTGACCTTCTTTTATACTGTGTTTTCGAAGGTCAATCGAAGTCTCCCCCTACCTCTCTTACCACTCATTCTTCTATTATAAATCTTTTTTGGCATTCTTTCATCGCTCATTCGTTCGAAGTGCCCAAACCAACCCATATTCTTCATTCTGATGAGAATAAATTTATAATAAATATTAAAATAATTAAAATTTAAATAGGTACTTAAAATTGCAAACGCTTTAAATGGATTCAATAAACGAATAGCTTAAGGTGAATTCGACACCGGATGCAAGAATAATATAAGAACGGACGAACATACATATATTTATAATATAATTCAAAAACAATAGGTAGTACAATTACCCTCAGGGACTCTGATATAATATGCAAGGATGTATCCGCTCCATTTGTTAGAACTTAGAACCACTCGCAATGTGAATTTAAATTGATTATAATATTCCACCTATTATTTAAGTAGCAGCGGTACTCAGAAATGTCTATTAGCGTTCATTTAACTTTAAGTTGGTGTTATTACTCGCACATACTTGTCGATTTAATGTCAATTAAATAAAGAGCAATTTCGACGCGACTGTAGAATATCTCTTTTTTAATTATCTAGACGACGTATAATATATAAAAGGAATGAAATGTAAAGTTCACGTGTTGTTAAATTACGAAAAAAATGTTAATAGTCCCGCATGTTACATCTGCAAATGTGTAAGCTGGATTAAAATACATTTTTTTTTATAAATTAACATTTGAAATGGTAAAAGAAATAAACAATATAAAAGAAAAAACAACCAAGTGCGAGTCGACCTTGGCCACCTAGGTTTTCTTCTTCCTGGCATTAATCCCAGCTATTACCAGGGTCTGCCTTCCTACTCAACCTACTCCACTTTGCACGGTCTTCCTCAGTGGTTAGACCATTGGCTCTCATGTCCTGCCTGCATCACGACATCCAACCAGCGCTTCCTTGGGCGTCCGGGAGGTCACGCTCCAGGAACTGGTATAGCTTGCATCCGACATAGTTCTTAGGGCGACGCGTAACGCCACTTGACCACTTAGGTATCCGTACTAATTTCAATATTCAACGGGAAGTGCACATAACGTTAATTTTTTCGCCGTTTTTCCTTTATTCGTATTATTAGTTCTCACTTGGTGCCAATTTTCATAATTTAAGATCCATAGCAAAATGCAGCAAAAACTATACGTGAATGTTCGTATCTCTGATTTGGATTCGTTGACTTCGCAGTTTATTTCTTTCTGTAATTAAAGGGACCGTAGACCTGTAAATTTAATACTAATATGAGCCTAATACCTCCACGTGGTCTCGAGATAAATGGTCTTGACAGACGGACAGACATAAAACATAGTTATCTTATAAGCTTTTAAGTTACCCATAAAAGATACAAAAATATTTAAGAAATCATCACACTTGCCCTAATTGGGCATGCCATTCATAAAAAACATTTTAATTGCAACTTAATTAAGCGAACCGCTAAATCCACCAAACAATATTGTACTCTATTGCAACAGCTTAAGGATAATAATACAAAAGAAAGTTCGTAACTGTCACGAAATGATAATATAATTTTATACGAAGAAAATATTTGTAAACCACCGCCACATTTTATTTTACAAATTAAAAAAAAAGATCGACCGCACCGAAGTACATGATGCTATGAAATTCGAGCCTCTTTAAGGCTTTACACGATAAGGTACAGGGCCTTTTCTATAAATAAAAAGTGTTTTTAACCACTTTCATGGCACAAAAGTAAATTAATTTAATACAGATTTTTTAAATCATACATTTTTATTGTCTCTTGACATTTTATCAGAAAACCGAAATTAGGGTTCAATCTTTACTTATTCATCATTGCTACAGCCTATTGCGTATGAGATAGCGTAACATATTTAAAATATTATCAGTTACTCAAATAACTACATAAACCAACGCGTACATTCGCAATCAGACTTCTATTATAATTATTATTATTTCAGCTTCACGCTGCTTTGTGCGTGATACAGCGTGAAACTGAAAAAAAAGCCTTATATTGCATCTATGACAATTACATCGAACTATGAAGTACGAATTCTCTAGAATTCGGCAGAAAGTGGGGAACGGAGTGTCTTAACACTAGATTCCCTCCGCCTACCCTGCTGCGTGCGGGATACAGCGTGTATTTAAATCACGCATCCCCTTTATCGATAACATTTAATGGGCCCGCAGTTTTTTTGCTTGAACAATTTTTATTCGACACATAGTTTACGATCGCGTACAATATTTTTACGACCTACGGCTGTATTGCAACGAGTCGCATCGTTTTTATAATACTTTAATTTCACCGCCAGAAAACTATAAAAATATGCAAATAACGCATAAAAGTCGTGTTGTAAAAATAAAATCCAATAATCTGTATGGGGAAGATAGGCAATATTGGCCTACTTGAATAAGGAATCTTGGATAGGGTTCTGTATATTTTCCACAGCGAGTTCACTATTTAAATTTGAGTAATAATAATCTTATAAATAATTCATCTGTGTCTTTTATTATGTTAAAATTAAATGAAATTTACTTAATTAGAAAATGTTTAAAAACTTGAACGTAGCGGGATTTTTTTATAAGTTTCCTAAATCGTAAATACTAGACTAAAATATTATTTCCTGTCCAATATCTATCATATTTCAAAAATCATAACTTACAAAAAAGTCACCAGCAGTCACCAAAAAACTATTAATAACTTCCATTAGATACTCGGTTAGCAGCAAAAGGACGTATTTACTATTAAATTATAACAATTACTTATTATCGCAAACAGTCGGTAACACAATATGCACGAGTGCAAATAAAAGATAGATAAATTTATACTTCCTTTAGTTGACATGTGCTGTACTAGTAATATCTCGATATACTTTGTCTTTACCAGATTTGTAGTGGCCTTTTATTTTAGATAGATATAGATATAGATACAATATCTAAACAGATAACATTCAAGTGTCTAGATTGTTAAGATGCATAATTATAATTATATTTTAATTATTTAAAAATAAAAATAATTACATATTCCCGAGTAAGATCGAACTTCGAACCCAAAATGAACGCATTTCCATAAAACGCTATCCCACTGCGGTACAACGGCCACAAATATTATATAGCAAAATAGATATAGATACAAAAATTTGGATAAATCAGCTTATTTATAGCACTTTAGCTAATTAAGTATCTCGTTGATGCTTCCTTCAACAAAATTTCCACATTGTTACAACTTTTGTTTGTTAACGCTTCTATATTCTTTTTTTTACCTTTTTTCACTTTATCACTAAGCAAAAGACAATATAATATTTCTCAAGTGAAATGTGAAATTATTTTAAATTATATTACATACAAGCGGCCCGCCCGCAGCTTCGCCTGCGTGAATTACGTATTATTAATTTCTGTCTCCATGAGTACCTACGTGCTATAAGTGACGTCCATGCAAAATTTGAGACTCCTAGCATTTGTAGTAACGAAGTTTCATACAAACTTTCAACCCCAAAAACAACCCCTTCGAAGTCGAATATTGCAAATTCCCTTAGTCTTAGCGAGCACCTACGTCCTATAAATAACGCCTATGCAAAATTTGAGATTCCTAGTACACGTAGTTTCTGAGATTTCGTGATGAGTGAGTGAGTGACCTTTCGATTTTATATATATACATACATATACTGTTTAATTTAATATAAAATATTTAGCATTTTCAATAAGATAAGATAAAAAGTATTAATTAATCTACTGCTCACTTGAAAAGATACATTAATTATAATCATATTACATAAATATGCACAAGCGCGGCCTTATCTCTTCCAAGCAATTAATCCAAATTTCAGAAAGATATAAATAAAAGTTAAAGCAAAGAGACTACAAAATATATACATATATAAAAATTACCTACATACATCACATATTACATCATCATCATCATCATCATCAACAGCCATCTTTTGTCCACAGCTGGACATAGGCCTTCCCCAATTCTCGCCACCACACTCCATCCTCAGCTCTTCAGACCCATCCGCTTTCCGCCAACTTCTTTATGTCGTCCACCATCTGGTAGGGGGTCGTCCCACATATCACATACGATATATAATATATACTTCGTATACATACATACACATATAAAATGTTAATACTAATTCGAATTAAATATACTACATTAAGAAAAATCAGCTTCACGCTGTATCCCGCACATAGCAGAGTAGGTAAACGGACCTAGTGTTAAGACACTCCGTTCCTCACTTTCTGCCAAAATGGAGGTATTGCGTGTTATAATAAATCAGTGTCAATCATCACTGTGAATCGAACTCAGAACCGCCGCGCAGCCTTTATAATTACTTTACCTCAATAAAAAATATGTAACCTTTAAATAAAAAAATAAAAAAAAACAACTGCAAATACTTAGTATTCAACAAAACATCCCCACATCTAGTTCAAGAATAATAATCAATGATTACTTGGTGTTTTCGTATACCATTGCGTAGTCTTATCTATGAACTATGCGCGTCTTTCATTGCGAACGAGTAATGAAGTTTAAACAAATCTAAAACGTACTACCTTTTCAATTTACAATTAACCAGATTGAAAGTGAGGGTAGTACAGTACTTTACCATCTCGCAGCGCTTGTTTAAAGAGGTCACCGACGATATTGTTTTACAAAATCTTTATCATGTAAAATAGATTACGAAGCTTACAGTGGATTTAAAAAAAATTGAAAAAAAAATTACAAGCCAGTCACTTACTCGAAGAAATGAAATATTTGATAGTTTGATTTCTTCTTCTATTTGGAATATTTATATTAACCGAAAAAACATATACGACCGGCATGAGTTTTGAACTTATGACCCATGGCTACTATGGTAGAGTAGAGTAAGTTGATTTCTTCGCACTTCAATTGTCTTTCAAAATGAGCATGGCTTTTAAACATTATAAACGTAAACGAATAAAGTGACATAATTGAATAAATTATTTGCGTTTTAAATAATAAAATATCTACATTGTACAATTGAGGTCAGTAATATCGCAAGCGTGAAACAGTAAACGCGACTGGTGGGTTCGATTCCCACTCGAGGAAATTAAATATTAAATTTTCATATTCTTCGCTCTAGTTTCGAGGCAGTTAGTTCCGCCAGTCAAAATGCAATGCCTCCAAAATTCGGCGGAAAGTGTAGAGCGGAGTGATTTAACACTAGGCACTGCCTACTACATACACGAGAAGCTTAAAAAAATGGGATATGTACAAATGAAAATCAACTTTAACCCATATTCTTAGAATTAGTTTCGGATTGTCTCAACTGCATGGGGATTTGTCCACGCGCACCACAATTACGGCGCTGACCCAGTCACCAGTAACCTATTTGAGTCGAAATTGAGTTTCGAATTCCATCAAAATTCGATTTCCACTCTTGCATTGTAAAGTAGGCTTGCGCCGTCGCAGCTGTGGTTAAAAGCGTATCCAGGCGAAATGCCGTTTCTAGGACCTAATATAATATATGGACTCTGGACGTTTTATGGTCGTATTAAGTCATAGAAATATTTCAAGGAACCATTCGATTCTGATAATTGTAATTTGCTATATATACAATTTATTTATATTTTTCCCAATCTGTCTAATATATTTTTTGGACTTTCCGTAACTAGGAAAAAGAAATGCTAAAAAGAAAAAACTCAAAAATTTTATCTTTTAGAACTAAATACCTCCTAGTGAACCCACAAACACCACGTGATTTTAATTAGTTTTCTCTATTTCTTTGCGATTTACAGGTCTTCTTGAAATATTGTATTCCATTATTATTTTAAAGTTTTAATTGATATCATAATTATTATTTTAATATTTCAGTCATTTATTATTGGGATGTGACGAATATTAAGATTAATTTTAATAATATATATNCAGTCACCAGTAACCTATTTGAGTCGAAATTGAGTTTCGAATTCCATCAAAATTCGATTTCCACTCTTGCATTGTAAAGTAGGCTTGCGCCGTCGCAGCTGTGGTTAAAAGCGTATCCAGGCGAAATGCCGTTTCTAGGACCTAATATAATATATGGACTCTGGACGTTTTATGGTGGTATTAAGTCATAGAAATATTTCAAGGAACCATTCGATTCTGATAATTGTAATTTGCTATATATACAATTTATTTATATTTTTTCCAATCTGTCTAATATATTTTTTGGACTTTCCGTAACTAGGAAAAAGAAATGCTAAAAAGAAAACGACTCAAAAACTTTATCTTTTAGAAGTAAATGATATAAACCTCCTAGTGAACCCACAAACACCACGTGATTTTAATTAGTTTTCTCTATTTCTTTGCGATTTACAGGTCTTCTTGAAATATTGTATTCCATTATTATTTTAAAGTTTTAATTGATATCATAATTATTATTTTAATATTTTAGTCATTTATTATTGGGATGTGACGAATATTAAGATTAATTTTAATAATATATATAGAATGTTTACATTACAATGTAGGTTATCTTAGCACATTTAATATGGAGTAAGTTCGGGTCACTTTTCGATTCTGAAAATTACATATTACTTTAGAACCGTGATATAACATTAATCGATTTACTAAAAAAAAATTTCGAATCCACTGTTTTTTTTTAACCTTCACGCTGTATCCCTTACACAGCAGTGTACGCAGAGTTCCCCCACTTGCTGTCGAACTCTGGAAGCATTGCGTGTTTAGTGGCAGAACTCAACGCCGCGCTATGAATCGACACCAGAGCGAAGAAATGGAAATATACATGTAAATAAATATTTCACTCCCTCGAGTGGGGATCGAACCCAAAACCGTCGCGTTACATTCACACCCTTGTGCCTTTGCGCCGCGCCCTCGACTTGAATCTAATTAAATTTAACTTAAAATAATATAAATACGAAATTAAAACTTATCCTAAACGAAAGGAACCTAGTACCTCCATTGTCCACTGCACATATAGAAACAATTATAAAATTAATTACCCCCGTAACAAAGGCCACCGTGGTGGTAGAATAGCGACTAACAAGGAATTAAAAAAGCATTAACATAGCTGGACATCCGTTGAATCCATTGAATCCATTGAGTGACTGTTGGAATTCCTTAATTACATTATATATTGGCTTAAATAATACATTAAAAGTATAAGAAATCATTTACAGTATAAATAATCCATTAAAGATATATTAAAAGCTTGTCCAGCTTTGTTTTATAATAATAATACAGTTAAAATGCAAAGCAAACGTTTATGTCTTGTTTACGTTCACACAACTTCTGTATATGTTATTACGGGATTGGCAAAAAAATCAAGCGGCTTCGACGGCGATTGCAATTATGGTCTTTTTTTGTTGTTAGCCCTATTAGCTTTTACAGAGACGCTTTTAGTAGAGAAGAGGGGACGTGGACTGAGAGCAATTATGGGGTATGGTTACACATATTATTTATTATACTTCCTCTTCTTCTTCCTTCCTTACCAGGGTCTGCCTTCCTACTCAACCTACTCCACTTTGCACGTACTACCGTAGATTAACAATGAAGTGTGAGTATATAATGAAAAATAAGTACATTTTTAGAATATTTCAGAAATCAATAGAAAATATCATCGAGCTACGATTTTGATCAAGTCTCTCTCTCTCTCTTCAGCGCCAAAACAACCATGTACAAATTACCTATAAAACTAAGAGTGAAGTATTAGTGCGTGACTGTAAATGCGACGGTTGTGAATTCTATTCCCGCTCGGGGAAATTTATTATTTAACATTTTCAATTCCTTGCCCTGGTATCAATGCAAAGCGGGGCGTTGAGTTTCGCTGTTCAACCAAAAACACAATGCCTCAAGATTTCGGCGTGTCGAAAAGTGGAGAAGTGGTGTCTTAAAACTAGGTTCCCTTAGCCTACTTTGATTGAAGCTTAAAGCTGTTACATAAAACGTTAAAGAAACTAGAAAAATAATAAAGTCATAACACATTTAATCAATCAATAATTGTGTTATAGTGTCACAGGTAGTTTACCGTAGTCCGTAATCACCGTGTCCGTACTAATTCTGAGCGGACTATAAAAAAATTAATTAGCATACGTTATCGCTTATATCGCTTATATCGAGTTTATGTTGCAAATTAACTCTGTACTCTTAGAAATCACTTAATTAAACGCAGCCTAGAACACTTAATTAAAATGTTTTGAAAGAGCTACGCTTTACCAAAAAAAATTTTTTTTAATTATGTTATCATACTTCATGTTATTTACTTCTGATTTTCAATTAATATTTAAGTGTCTCGCGTTATTGTTATTGACGCGTTGAGCGGCGTTGAGTTCCGCAAGCCAACAAGCAATGTCTTGAAAATACGTCGGAAACTGAGGAACAGAGTGTCTTAACACTAGCTTCCCGATAACTATCTCCCAATATGCCGCATATTGGTATTTATCAATCCATTAAAATTCCGTTAAGCTTTTCTCATAAGAAACATTCGTACTAACGCGTAAAACGGTCCGCGCGCAGTCGTTCGACCTGTTCCCCGAAAGCCCTAAGTTATGGCCCAACAAAACGACCGACGAATCATCAATGTTTAAATCCTAATATATTGAAGAATTTCGCAATTATCATATTTCATATGTATTTACGACGTCTAGGCGTCCAACTGACATCGATCCAGTGCGATCCCGGCTCGTAAAACTTATAAACCCGGCAATAAATGTTTGTTTTATTCCTTATGCAGATATAATTAATATATGTATAGCTGCATTTCAAGCGTCTTTATTTTTTTCTAGATATACGTTGGTTTTACGATCGACGTCGTACGGTGGACGGAGGATTCGACTCAGCTAGGAACAAACTTCGAAATATAACTTCCCCACTGACATGTCAGTGACGTTTACTGCTCCGGGGAGTGGCGGCGATGAATTTAATGTTTTGAAACAACGTACAAAGGGAGAAGTTTGAGGTGCTAAAATAAAAACTTTATTGTAGATACGAGTCATTTGTGTCTCACGCTGCTCTAGAAGTTTGTTAACTCGCATAATTGCAACTGGCTATAGTAATATATATGATAATAGACAATATTAGAGGATGATTATAATAAAAATAATATTGGAAATATATAATACTAGCGGACGCGCGCAGCTTCGCTAGCTTATTTAGGGGTGAATTCTAATAAACCATGAAACATGTGTTCAATTTTTTTGAAATATTTTTAAGAGTCTAAATTTCAAATTTTATAAAAATCAGTGGCGATTTAAAAAAAAACCTATACAAACTTTCAATCCCTTACTTACACCCGTAGGGGGAGAATTCTAGCAAACGATGAAACACGTATTCAATTAAATACTTTAAAAAATCTAAATTTAAAATTTTATAATTGGTGCCAATTTAAAAAAAAATCCATACAGACTTACAACCCCTATTTCACCCCTTTAGGGTTAAAATTTTTCAAAATCCCTCTTTAGTGGATGTCCAGATTACGAAAATAAACATCTGTCCAAATTTCACGTTTCTACCATCAGCGGTAACGGCTGTGCTTGCGCCTTACCTCAGTCAGTGAGGACAAGTCCTTTTTTATTATATATATATATATATAATATAGATACCTAAAGTCTCATTTGTTTGTTTCATTTGATTAACATGAATTTTATACAAATATTTTAACTATACAAACATACTAAATTTTTACAATTCTATAGGTATAAGACGATGCCCATATTTTAGTTTAGATCAGATGTGGTAATGACACATTTCAAAAACTGATTTATACGTAGAAAAACAGAGCTTTCAGCATTTCAGATTTATGATAGATCCAAATAAATAAACCATCACCAGTTCCCGTCGCCGTTTGAAATGTCCATATTGTCTGGCTGTCTGTTCCACTGTAGGACTTGCTTCTGACATAAAAAAATGAACTAATTTCAATTAGATAGGTCACGGCAGTACTTAAGGCGAATAGGCTTTATAAAAAAGACTTTATAAAAAAAAATACTATATTTGATAAGTTCTCAATATTGTACAAGTTGACTATACGGAAAAAACATTCCAGTGTTTGCCAATTGTTTAATTTTTCATATAATGCTAATTTAAATAGGAAATAGATAACGATTAACGTCCGTGCTTAGTGAAACATTATAATTACATTAGATATTTTAATATCTACGAAAATGTGTTTAAGATTCAAAAATATATAAATATAGGTATGAAATATAAACGTAAATTTCAAAATTTTGGTAAACTTTCTACAGGGGGTAGGTATATGTAACAAAATAATCGCAAAACGAATTGCTCTATAATAATTTTAATAGAAAGCTTATTACCCCACATAAAAATATAAACTTATTTACATTCAAAACAAAAACATTGTTTATATATGAAATAATTGGAATAATTTCGTACTTCTTCGAAAACGAGACCTATTATTAATTTTTTAATTATCACGAACTATACTTACGCCACTGCGTATCACTATACCCAAACCCTTTTAGCCGGATGAGTATTATCCTACCACTCGTAAAATCCATTTATGGGCTATAAAACCAAGTGGAAATACACATCCACCCAGTCCACTGTCCAGGGATATCAATTTTTTCCGCATTATATACCTTAAGTCGAGTAAGATAAGATTAAAACTTTCGTTCAGCCATAAGTGAATATATATATGCATTCGGCATACTTGTTGCATTTTTATAACCAATATACTTCGATTTGATTTGCAACTTCTGTACGCGAAATGGATGAATTTTTACTATTTGTGTGTGTACGTTGTAAATTATATATTTATGGCCTGTAAATGCAAGTTTTTAAAATTGTACGAAACAATAATATGTATTTTACATATATGTAAATAACTGCATTACATTTAAGAAATAAATAAATAACCGTTGCGCGATTGGGGTAAATTTTGCTAAAATTGTAATCCAAAAACATATAAGGGGTAGGTATATGTTTGGAACTAAGTAATACATTTTTATATATTTACAATATTTTGTATTTACGAAAAAATTAACACATCATCAGCTTCACGCAGTTTCCCGCACACAACAGGGAAGGCAGAGGAAAACCTTTTGTTAAGAGACTCCGTTCCCCATTTTCCGCCAAATTCTAGACGCGGGTTGAATGGCGAGACTAAACGCCGCGACTTATCTCGACACCAGATCGAAGAAATGAAAGAAAATATTAAATATTTCATTTCCTCGAGTAGGGATTCCGCCACGACTGGACTCAAAATATATACTCGCAAGGTGCGCAATTTAACGATTCATATACGTGCATTTGTTTTTATTAATAAAACGTCGTCCCTCACATTAATTAACGTTTATTTCTTAATTAATTATAGAATAAGGTAACTTATGATATCCAGCCATTTTATATATAACTTGTAATGTATATAAAAAATATTAACTAGTTCCTAATTGTCTCTTATAATGATATTGTGAATTTATTTTTTAATTTTAAATATTTTACGACATATGAAAAAGTCATTTTGGTATAAGTTTTACTCTTTTTACCTATAAAATATTATGGTAATATTTTTTATGACAAAAAAGAACCGGTTAAGTGGGAATCGGACTCGCCCACGGATGCTTCCGTATCAATTTCAAGATTGTAGGTAAACGTGAACAAATAATAAAAGTTGACAAACTAACTTTGCCGACATTTGCTGAAAACATATGTATGAAATTAACTACTAATATAAGTTTGTAATATTTTTTTTCCATGAAATACCTATAAATTTTCACTTTTAGAATTTTTTCCTTTATTAGTTATATACGTTTGTATTTGTATTATAAGTTTTCATTTCGTGCCAAGTTATAACTTCACAACTGTAGGTCCATGGGAATTAGGTACCCTATAGATTTTGATTACACTACGAATTTCATACAAAAATCTGCAAAAAATACAGCAAAATCTATATAGAATCTTTATTGCTTTGCAAGCTTTATTTACAAGCTTTATGCTATGCTTTAAGGGACCTGAAATTAGATATTAATTGCAGCTTGTTACCTATACTCGATCGTGACATAATTGGTCTTGACAGACGTCCAACAAATTGATTATATAAGGATACCATTTTAACCTTTCCAACTATGGAATCTTAAAAAGACATACATTTGTCTTTTTTCGTTATTAGACCATTATTCTTTTTTATCTATAAAACTATTATCAATATAACAAACGAGTCTAACATATGATATACGGAATAATTTAGACATTAAAAAGGCTAAGTTAAATACTATTATTATGCATCTCACACAATTCGCGGCTAAAACAAAGGATGCGAGGTGGTGAATACTACACAGAATATCTTTAATGAACCATTAAACGCATACCGCGTTAAATGTAGCGTAACTTAACGCCTTATTTCACCTGATATGGCAGAAGTAAGTATATATTTTTAAATATCAACATTCCATGTATTTACATTAATAGGCAATATGATTATACGCTAACACATATTCAATTAAAAGGTCATTATGTATAAAATGTCAAAATGTCAAAAGCGTGCGACTGACAACGAGACAGGTTATGCGTTCGATTCCCACTCGAGGAAATGAAATATTTAATTATTAAATTCTTTTCTCTGGTCTCGAGGCAGATCGCGGCGTTGAGTTCCGAAACGCAATGCCTCCAGAAGTTGACAGAAAGTGGGGAGGGGATTATCTTAACACTAGGCTCCCTCAGCCTACTCTGCTACAAGTGGGATACAGAGTGAAGCTGAAGAAATAAAAGAAATATTACCATAGTGATTGTAAAACTACTTATTTAGAAAACGTATAAAAATTCAAACGTAGCGGGACTCGAACCCGCGCCTGCTGGGAACCAACAAGGCAGGCAGGCAAGTTACGATTTCTAAGCAAATATCTTTCTTCCATAAGTGTGGAATAACACTTTAAAAAAATGTTAAAACAATTTTTCTAACATGGTGCACAATTATAATTATTTTCTAACTACCCACAATCTTTTTTATATACACATATATAAGTTGGCATAATACAATTTATTGCAAGGTTTTTAAAAATATACGATAAAAACACATATCGTCTATATATTTCTAACGTATTCGTCTACAAGCAACTACCCCAGATTGACACAATTCCACTGATTTCATAGTCTTTTCCACCTACATCTACCCACTTTTACACGAGTACGCTAATAATATTATAATTATATGAAATTTATTATATTATATTTATAAAAAACATAATATAAGGGCACAAGAGAAACATTGAATATGTGTTAAGTACTCTTCAAACGACGTTAACAATGTCCGTAGAGGCAATAAAAACTACCATTTCGAAACAAATTAATAAACAAATTTCAATATAAATAACGTTAATGACACTCATACGGAAATTACAAAGCTTGATTAGCTATCAGTAGAATTATGATTTATTTAGCTATATTAATTTAATTAATTTTAAGTTAATATAAAACAACCCGAGTTTTAGTAGCGCATTGAATTTTCTATTAACTGTCCAGTATTCCCTTTAAATTCGACTTTGTTAGAAACATTTGAAATACAAAATATTTAATAGTAAAAAAAATATTAAAAAAACAATACCTGTACATTATATAATTAAAAAAGTGAGCGATGCCAAATAAGAAATATTTGTTTCTTACGATGGATTAATAAATTATATCAGAAAATGTCAAGAAAACTGACTGAATCTTGTAGACGGCGGAAAGTGTAGAAAAGTGGTATTTCCGCAATAATAAGTGAAAAAGAGAGATTGTCTCAGTAAAAAACCGTCAAGTGCGAGTCGGACTCTTCCACCGCTGCCAAAATTTCACAGACAACAGGAAACACAAGTTATAAAAGTTAACAAACTTAAGTTTGCGGGCGTATACACTCATTTTTTATGAAACGAATTTAAAAGAAAATCTCGCACAATAGATGCATAAATGCTCGTAGCTTTTGATAGCGTTGACTGAAAAGCTTGATATTTCTGTGAGGGATCGTAGACCTGAATATTTGATAAGTAATTTAGATTTACTCATTTCATTTCTAACTTCATACCTCCTCGCGATCTCGTGAAAACGAAGTAATCTTATACGTCTGTTTTTCCATTTAAGATACGGAACCCTAAAAATTGATAAATCCAATATTAATTACATCGAAGCACCTATCCACATAAATATAAACATGTTTTGAAGCTTAAAGTAGAAATTTAGCGGAGCAAGCTGATGTAGCAGCGACCTTGCCCGCTAAAGCTACTGCCCGAAATACGGTCGCTCGTAAAACGTGCGATCTGCAACAGGGCTGACTTCTGTATATATTTTGTTTTGTTAATTTTATTTAATTATAAATATAATTATAGTATTTTTATGTACCTATATAGTATATAAATAACTATCGTGACGTATTTGTTCACGTTATTTTATATTTCTTATCTTTTTTTTTCGGCTTCAGTGTGCCCCCCCTTTGAGACAAAGGGAACCTAGTGTTAACCCTACAGTACAGAGTGCTATTCTCAATTTTCCGCCGAATTTTCGGGGTATTTTATGAGGAACGACATTGAGGAACGGGGAGTCTTTACATTAGGTTGTCTCTGCCTACCCTGCTATCAGCGGGATACAACGTGAAGCTGATAAAATTTTTTTAAATCATTTTAATATGAGATTGTTAGCGTACAAGTGTAAACGTGGGTAGATTTAAGTAAAAAAGACAATAAAAGCAGTGGAATTGTGTCAAACGGGAAGAGTTGCTTGTAGGCGGAAGCCCTGATTGGAAGGTATCTAGTGTGTAGTGTTATTATTGAGTGATACATGTCACTTATTGTAATTACGTGGAACCTCTGTCCGAGTAAAACATATAGACGGTATGTATTTTTTATCGTGTTATTTTAAAAACGCTAACAGATTCCGATTTCTAGCAATATAGAATTAATAATAAACATAATATATGTACATCTGTACATATAAATTTCAATTTAAATTTCTACTAACTTGAAAACGTCAACCCTCCTAGTCGAATGAGGAAGGTTTAATGACAAGTAGCAAAGTCGTAAAACAAAAGTCTGTCAGGGCTGCCTTTTTCAATTTTCTTAAAGTGAAGCAAGTATTATTACTATAAAGTATTATTAATATATTTTCTTATTTTATTTTTTTAAAACATTAAGTAAAACTTGGAATACGGATTCAATTTTAGGGTAAAATTATGTTTTTCTTTTATATTCTGTAATACTTGCCTCTTTAAAGAATACGATTTCAGGCAATGAAAAATGAAAAAAAAAAGTATTTATTAAGTTTTACATTTTTTATTATATCGCGTTGTAATTAAGGGTATTCTATCTAGGTATTGTAATTAACATATATATATATATATATATACATTATATAATAACATATACAGTTATATTAGTGAACCCGTGACCACAGGCTACTGTCAAATGGTCGAAATGGCTGTCAAAGGTCGATTTATACGATTAAATAGTTTCATTTAAAATCAAAAGAAATTCTTACTTTGCGTGAAATACAAGACGCGAATCTTCATAATTTTCACATTAACACTAGCATTACACTTGACGTGAGAACAAATGGCGTTTCTTAAACAATAATGAATATAAATTGAATAGTCATTTGCAAAGTAATAAACATAATATTATTATTTCTTTTCTTATGACTCTCCTACATATTGTGGGGCAGGTGGGATAGAGTAGTCATCTAGTGCCTAGGCTATTCCGATTTCTACTTTCAGAAGAAATTGCGTTCTAGATCAGTATGCCAATACTTTGCTTGAATATAATCTGTGGTAGCTCGGTTGTATTATTTTTTGTATTTTTTTCCAGTTTCACGCTGTGTCACGCATATAGCAGGGTAGACAGAAGAAATCTAAAATTAGGATCTCTGTTCCCCACTTTCCGCAGAATTTTCGAGGCGTGTTGAATGGCAGAACTCAAGCCGCGCTTTTTAATAATTAATTCTCCCCAGTGGGGGGATAGAACCAACAACAATCGCGATAAAGTCACACGCTTGAGCCGCTGCGGCGGCACGACGACTTTTCAAAAATATTTATAAAAAAATAAAAATTAACGAAAATATAGAAAATTCTACATATTTCTCGTCACAGCCAACCATGCTTGTACTAGTAGTGGAGCTCTACAAAACACTATTCAGAGTTTCGGTGAAGCAGGATGAGGAGCAGCATTTTATTTACCTTCGCATCACTTTCCTATCAAAAACTTATACCATTTCATCCGGTTTATGTCGCTTGTTAAACTTCTAGCAAATTCCATCTATATAGAATCTTTCTATACAAAGCCAAGCCACCAAAACCTTTGAGTTATAGGTTTCATTAATTAAAAGTAACTATTTAAAGTTTAAAGATTCTTAATATGTAAAATACATAAGTTTTATCAAATATACATACCTATATTATATCTTAATAAAAATATAAATTATTTCAACTATAATTTTAAGAAGTCAGCGTGGCGCAGAGTCGACTGATTGTAGGTTCGATCCCTGCTAGAGGATATGAAGTATTTATTTAAAATTTATATTTTCAATTCTTCACTCTGGTTTTCATTTCCCTTTTTGGCAAGCAAACAGCTGGAAGTGAAGTGAACTTTTTCGCTGTATCGCATTGTATCGGATTCGATCTGCGGCGATGCCTAAAAAGAGGGTTATGTTTTTAACTTGTATGTGTGTATGTCCGTTACTTTATTTCTTTGTAACTACTAAACCAGTGAACCGATTTTGATAAATGCGTGGCGTGAGTGTAACTGGATATATTTAATTTATGCTGTCAGGTTTTTTTGTTTTCTTTATATTTCACTTGTTGTTTCATATACTTACCTAACATTTAATTACATATGTATTAAGGACAGTCGTAGCATAGGGACAACTATATTTTCATTCCTTCGCTCTGGTAACGTGCGGCGTTGAGTGCCGCCATGCAATGCCTCCAGAATTCAGTGGAAATCGGGCAACTGAAGTGTCTCAATGGGAAAGCGAGTGTCTTGACACTACGTAAGTGGAATAGTGGCTTAGTAAGTGGAATACAGTAATTTTGTTGCAATTTCTCGCCACAAGAACGACATATCTCAATCTTTGACGCTGTAATGACGCCGTATGAAATAAAGAAAATATTTTTACACGCATTCTTAAACGTATAATTATTTTTTTATTTTAATACCTAATATTAATTTGTTTTTTATGTAAAAAAACGTGCAAATGGCGATAAAAAAGAAATTACATATATTTTATATCTATATAAATAACTATTTCAAACTATACCTGCAGGAGGTAAATAATATATAATTAATTTAAAGTTTAAAAAACGTAATAGCCAGTGGTTACGGAGATACTATCGGCACAACGTTTATGTATGGGTGTACGATGAAACGCAGTATATTATCATACTTTTATCAATCATTATCAATGGTGACAAGGATATATAAGTATACTAGTGGACCCGAACGCGGCTACGCCCGCTTGTACTATACCTACGAATATTTATGAAATTATTTTCAGTTTTCAAAAGAGAGATGCGTTAAGCAAGCTAATTTTGGGTGACGTTTTCTAACAACAAACCTTGCAAATCGTTGCTTAGCAACTGTTCGCATATCGACTTGTTATTAACAAGGCGGAATAAATTGCATGTCAAATTAATAAGTATTTTAATATATTGGTATATATCTAAAATATTACAAATATGAGAAAAAAAGTATCCTATGTTCATCCCGAGACCGTCAAATATACCTATATGACTATTTTATCACAATTAAATTAGCGGTTTTGTCCTGATTGATTTAAAGACAGACAGAGTAACTTTCGAATTTATAATATAGGTATGGATTTTATCAGCCTTTTGCTAGTAAGGGTTGTTAATATATATTTCTTTTTTCCATATCTTCAATGAAGTTGGTAATGTGTGTTTTTGGTTTATATCTCTTAGCTAAAGCAAATTTTATATTTAATAAATATATTATTTCATTATTAATAATAAGCGGTAATCTCTATATGAGGCAGCATATCATTAATATCAATAATTACCATCGAACCAGTATTCTTCAAAATAGAGTTAAGAATTTTTTTTTTTTTATACTTTTGTAAATAAGTCTTTTTCGTTCCTTCGTGTGGAATAACACTTTAAAAATGTTAAAAATATATAATACAAAGGATATCGTAGAAGATATCAATAATTTTAAATGCGGAGCGTCCGTCTCGTCGGGCCGTATTATGTAAGAACGACGCTGACATTGTTTCGTGCGTAGGATTTATAAGTACAGGTTAATATTTAACTATAAATAACTATAATTTCCCAAAAAGATATGAAATATATGACAGTTTCATTAATAATTTTAATTAAATACAATTTTACCCATTTGACTTTTTTGTTTTAAGAACTTTCAATGTATGCGTAATGGTAGAGACGCTAATTAAATTATAAGGGACCTAGGTATTTCATTCATTTTTATTTTGGTTAATTTAAAAAAAATCTTTCACTGTAGTAAAAATACTGATTGCGAATAGGTAATGGAACTCCTTGTAATATGTAATTAACAATTTTGATTTAAGTAGGTAAGTGTGTAAAGAGATCAATCACTCCGTCACCTTATATTATAATAAAGAATATTTCTCTTATTTTACTAACAATATAAAAGACGAAGATTTTACAAGCAAAATTTTTATTATACATTATATTTTCTAAGTAAAAAAAATATAGAGCAGCAATAAGGTTAAAAACGATAGAGGCAAACCACAGAAACGACAATAAAATTTTGGGTTCACAGTCAACAATTGGATATTTGGGGATACGTATCTACCCCATACTATTTACGTGACGCTATAGGCTTAGTATTTTATTTCCCCCTCCAATTCACATTAAAGGACCCACCCCCTAAATGGCAATAACGTTCTCAAGGAGAGAGCAAGACAGCAGGAAGTGAAGAAGGAAGTGAAGTAGGCAATGGGAAATTTGTAAAAACAGTAGTAATATAGGCTTAGTTTGTATATTATTTGTTATATAATATTATTTTAAATAAGTCCAAAAACAGCGTTAGCCGAGGTATAATGTTACTATAAAAGGATTGCTTTTGAGTTGGAAAATGGAGGGAATGAGATGTTATTCAGAATGGAAGTTGAAATTTCTTACTAGTCTAAACTTGGTTTCTTGAGAAGAAACAAAGATTTCTCGTGGTGGGATACTGAAACCTAAAGTTTCGTTGGCTTCCGAATAGGTTATTAGTCCATTTGAAAAAAATGGATTTACATTACAGTAATGTTTTATTTTTAATATCCATACATATATTCACCGTTCGTCAAAACTCTAAGCATATTTAGTAAAAACTCATCTATATTAATAATAAACGAAGGCAGTTCGTAGCAAAAAAAAAACCTTAATTTGTAAAGGAAATACAAAAACATTAATTAATATCAAGTTTCCCAAATAATGCCCTCATTGTAAATTGTATATAAAATAAATAACTAAATGCAAGTCTTATCTGTTCACCTTCTTGACACGCTTATCAGAACGATTATTGCTTACGTATCTATCTATACAAAGTTTCGCGGTCTCGCGGTGCTTAGCAACAATTAATTTGTATGCTAGGTGCATTCAGTTCAATGGCTTTGACACTTCATCTCCTTGTATTTTATTTAAATCACCAGTCAAATCCGAGCCGGACTCGCGTACTGAGGGTTCCGTACCAATTTGAGAAATACATTTTTGACAGACTTAAATTTGAGGACGTATGCGCCGATCTTGTATGTCTTCTCCACCATATATATATATATATACCGTCTATAATGAAATAAACTACAATTATTAGTTTACAATATTTTTTCCAAATTAAATACCTATATATATATTTTTTTCTTTATTTGTACCGCAAGGTCTGAATTCTTGCCAAATTTCATAGTGGTAGGTCTACGGGAAGTACTCTATAGGTTTTTAATGGCGAATTTCATACATAATGCAGCCTAAATGACTTAAGACGCTTGATTTTTCTGAGCTCCGTATCCCTGAATATTTGACATTTCAGATTGACAACAAAGAGATCCTATAATATGCGCTTATACTTATTATAGGATCTCTTTTTTCCATTTTTTACCTTTTGAGATACGGAACCTTAAAAATGACAGTAATATTCTAGTAGCACATAGAAAAGTCCTATACATCATAAAAGCAAACTACAATGAAATGTTTTGATTACATAGGATAAAACTGGCCGCAATATGAAGATTTATTTCCATAGATATCCCATTCTACTATATGACGCATAAATTATTTTCCTTTTTTTTTTCTAAAAAAAACTAAGACTTGCATTCCTTTTTCTGTTCACTTTTAATGTACCTAAATTCTTATACTTACTCAAAAAAAATTCACGTTATGTAAATTAAACTAACGATATAAACTATTTGTCAAAATAAATAAATAAATAATACTAATATAATAATTACTATTAATGTCACAAATATCACAAGCATCTTTAATTCATTTAGTACGAAAAGATACAGAATTTATATCAGAAGAAATAATAATTGAAGGTCAAAATGTTAATAATTAATAAGATAAATTGTAAAAAGTTCTTTTTTATATTATTTTATTTAATAACTAATATATTGTTTTAATATGAAGACGTACGAATATGACGTAAGTTTCTCACTCCGCCTGAAATATTTTTTTATATTTTAAAATGTAATATATGTTATTATTATTATTATTTAATTATATATTATAATAACCTTATAGAGATCATAAATTGCATTTTTTTTTAAATTAGTTTCTCATAAATTTGTTATCAAGAGAACGCAAGAGTGCAGACCGACGGATCGTGATAATCAGGCCTATCAATTCGAACAGCCTGTCAATTGTTTAAATAAATTGTGATTATTTTAACAAATCTTGAAAATAAAAAAAAATATGAAGATTTATTTTACATTCTCCATTTTTTATTTCCCGCCAAAAATCTTAATCTAATTTATGCAGTAAAATAATATTTTCACGCATTATCAAAGATAAGAAATAATTTTGTCTCTTGAAATTTTGGACAGTCAGTAAGTTTAAATATTTGAATGTTTTTAACTAGTTCGGTACTTATTTAAAATTATAATTCTTTTTATATACATCTTACTCCACTATTCATATTTTCTCCACTATTCATTAATGACTTGTATACAAATATATAGTAAACATTTATTTTCCAAATAAATATATTAAAATTTAGTCAATTTTATCTAAAAATAACAAAAATAGTAACGCAGATTTATACGGAGTTACAATATATCTATTATCTAATGCTAAAAAAATTATATCAAAATGCATTTGCATATGTAATTTTGTCGCGTCCTTCCCATCTGTCAATATAGAGACGCTATATTAAGGCAATTTACTTTGACACCCGGTTACCTACATTTTTATATAAACACTTATTCTTTTAGAAAAACCTAGTTTTACAATATATTGTTTGTATTATATTCTATTAGTATATTTATAGCTTATTTATTTATATATTTCTTCTGTAATAGTCAATTTTTTTTAATATTTTGTTTTTTTAATACGCCGATTATATATGTTCCGTATAGAAAAAATATTAATTTGTATTATAATGTTTTTAATTTATTTGTTTTATACAACCACGAAATTTGTGCTTAGTAGTTGGGTACATTTTAAATAATATAAACTTTATACTGCAAAAATAATAATAATATAAAATTAATTTTTATCTATATATATAAAATCGAAAGGTCACTCACTCATCACGAAATCTCAGAAAGTACAAGTGCTAGGAATCCCAAATTTTGCATAGGAGTTACTTATAGGACGTAGGTGCTTACAAGACGGGAATTTGCAATATTCGATTTCTAAGGGGTTGTTTTTGGGGTCGAAAGTTTGTGTGAAACTTTTCGAAATGCTAGAAGTCTCAAATTTTGCATAGACGTCACTAGGACGTAGTCATGGAGACAGAAATTAATAATAACACAGTTCACGCAGGTGAAACCGCGAGCAGGCCGCTAGTATTTCATATACTAGAGACTAATTGTCTATTCTGTCACCTATTATAACATTCAAACAAACACTATAACAGTCTTCCATGTAAGTACTAGTAAATCAATTATTTAATAATTTCAATCTGTAATGATTTAGTAATTAATGTAATAACAAAAAAGCTGGTAGCATACCAACATACAACACCGTAGTGGAGCCGAACGCGGCTTCGCCCGCTTGAACTTTACGAATATTTATTAAATATATTTATGAAGTTATTCTCAGTTTTCAATAGAGAGATGCGTTAAGCAAGCTCATTTTGGGTGACGTTTTCCAACAACAAACTTTGAAAATCGTTGCTTAGCAACGGTCGCATAGCGACGGTTGTTATTAACATGGCAGAATAAATTGCATTTCAAATTAATAAGTATTTCAATATATTGATATATATCGAAAATATTATAAATATGAGAAAAAAAAGTATCCTATGTTCATCCCGAGACCCTCAAGTATCTCTATATGAGTATTTAATCACAATTAAATTATTGGTTTGGCCCTGATTGCGTAAAAGACAGACAGAGAGTTACTTTCGAATTTGAAATATAGATATGGATAACGTTATTTTCTAAATACGTTTTTAAATAATATATAACATGAATAAATAATATTTTTATTATTATACAACCTATATGCTTTATGATTTGGACTTAAGCATAGAGTTAGTAAAAATTGTCTCACAAACTATCTACCGGCATTATTTATTTCAATGTCATTTAACGAGATATAATTCGCAACCGACTATCGTTCTTATTATATTCCTTTATCACTGATAACGAAATGGGTTATATATTGTTTTATTATCAAAGTATTAGGCCTACCTCAATTTCATATATCATATAATAGTTATGTCAAAAGTAGATAAACTTTACACGAATTTATCTTACGAACACGATGACATTGTAAACAAAGATCACTGACAATGTAACTCATATCACACTTCGATATCGATATTTATCTTATCGTAAAGATTGCACTAACCGGGCTGTTGTGGCGGCAGCAGCGGCGGCATGGCCGGCTGCGGGGGCGCCGACGGCGGCGGCGGCGCGTACGGCGACACCCCCGGCGAGCCCGGCACGGAGTCGCAGCTGGGCGAGCCCAGCGAGCGCGAGGGCGCCGGCGGGATCACAGGACTCCGGGGTGCCTTCACCAGCGGCGGGTCGGGGCGGTCCAGCTCCAGTCCGGGGGGCTGCGAGCCGGACTCGATGGCGCGGGCGCGGGCCTCGTCCTGCGCCTGGGCCCGTCTCAAAGCCGTCTGTAACGCCATGACTCGTTGCCTGTCGGCTGTCAGGCGGCACTTCTCGCAGGTGCAATACCGGTACTTGCAGTAGCGCTTGTGGCCCTTGAGCTCCACTTTGAGACGGTGGTTGCGACAGCGCGCACAGTTGGGCGGCGCGCGCGGCACGGCCGAGCTGGAGGCGCCGGGGTCGGAGCGCTCCTCGCAGTCGTCGGGCGTGCGGCGCCTCCACGAGCCCACGGAGACCATGGCGGCGCAGAAAGACGCAGCGACGCACACGCAGCGCGACGCGCGGTCACGATGCGACTGAGGCCCCGCCGCCGTCCACCGCTGCACTGCCCCGCCCCGCCGCACCCGCCGCCGCCCGCACCCCCTCGCGCTGCATTTATTGCTGTGCACGTTGCAAGTATGCATTGGCTTCATGTAGGAAACATCGGATGTGGTATCATTGATTTATACGTACAATTATACCCTTTTAATAACAACATTTGCTACTTCACAATTACCTTTATAATAAGTTCAATAAATATCCTTTAATTTTATCTAGGGTCTTATATTCATAACAAAAATTTAAAACAAAATTTTAAAATAATTTAAAAGGAAAAAAATCATTTCCGGGAAAACTATACTAGGGTAATGTAAGGCACCACTAAACGGTACATTTAAGGAAGTAAAATATTTGCATTACAAACATAAAAATGTATTAAGTTTAAGACTATAATTACGAGCAAAGATAATTGATGGGCTGTGAGGGTGTGGCTGGAACGCGACGGTTATGTGTTCGATCCCCACTAGAGGAAGTGAAATATTTATTTACATTTATATTTCCATTTCTCCGTTCTGATGTCAAGGCAAAGCGTGGCGTTGAGTTCCGTCTAAAGTAATAAAACATTACATTTCACATTCAATGCAATAACAAATTACTTTTTTAAAGTTAGTCAAAATTGCATCAATTTACACATTTTACAGAATATCTTGCACAGTAACAAATGCGCCGCCTATGTGTGACTGCATTCACCCGATCGCAAGCAACACAAACACGCGCGGCTCTTGTCTTCACATGCGCATGTGGAGTGTCATTGTGTGCGTGTCATTACGTCACTATTTTTTTAGTTTTTTTTTTTTTAATTTTGTTGGGCCAGTCGTGGTGCAGCAGCCCAAGGGTGTGACTGTAAACGCGACTGGTTGTAGGTTCGATTCCCACTCGAGGCAATAAATGTTTATTTAAATGTATATTTTCATTTCTTCGCTCTGGTGGTGAGGTAAAGCGCGGTGTTGAGTTCCACCACTGAACGCGCAATCCCTCCAGAATTCGGCGGAAAGTAGGGAACGGACACTGAGTTCGCTCTGCCTACCCTGCTGTGTGAGAGATACTGCGTAAAGCTGATTTTTTTTTTAACTTTAACAATATAAAAAAATAAAAAATAAAGTCAGCGGTAGGGGGGGGGTGAGGGGAGACTTCGGTTGACATGAATACAAATAGCAAAAAGAGTTAAATAGCAAATACTTAGCATTAATAAATATCGGACTCGTCAACATTTTTGGTATTTTTCAGTCTGAAATCTTGACTGTACAGTAGTGCAGAAGAAACTAGAATAAGAATAGAGTCTCGCATCATTGAAGGACCACATTCCACAATCAGAATTTGAAGAAGCCACTCATGGCCCAGAGGCACAAGGTGTCGCTGTAAACGGGATAGATTGTGGGTTCCAGTAAGAATTCGAGAAAATGAAATATTTCATATTTTCATTTCTTCCCTCAGGTGTCGAGGCAACACAATGCCTCCAGAATTCCTCAGAAAGCGGGGAACGGAGTGACTTAATACTAGGCTCCCTCTGCCTGTTCTGCAACATGCGGAATACAGCGTGGAACTGAAAAAAAAATATTCTTAGCACACTGCTATATCATTGAATTTAAAAAATCACCATATAGCTGCTTACTTTGTAAGATAAATAAATATTAATATAATTTAATATATTTTATACATGACATTTGAAATATAAATTTGGGGTAGGTTTTGGGACTGTTTCCCCGATATCCATGATCGTAGCTTTAGGTACTTTACTCGTAGTTTCCAATGATAACTGACTAGCAGACTTTAACGGATTGGATTTTACAACTGTGGAATTCTTCTTGTGCTAAATTTGTATCCAAAGAGAGTTCGATAACCACAAACTTTTTAAGTAATATCAAAATCAAAAAGTCAAATCAGTTTCACGCTGTATCCCGCACACAGCAGAGTAGTCAGAGGGAACCCAGTGTTAAGACACTCCGTTCCACACTTAAATTAATATATTCTCATTAATTGAATGCAGTTTGTGGGTAGTGGTGACTACCCACAAACTGCATTAAATAAACATTGAAAGTAAATATATATCAAATAACCATGTAAAAAAGTGTATTATAAAAATACAATTCAATTAATTACAGAAAATAAACAAAAAAGTAAGTTTTCTATAAAAATGAAGTCATTTATAAATACGCAATTATATCGAATATTTACAAAAAATAAATAAAGTTCATACTAAATAATTGGAAATGGAATTGTCAATTGTATTTGTTATACTATGTAAAAAATCGAAATCAGCATTATATAATATGAATATATTATTAACCACCTATATTATTATGATTGTCTATATGTCCATATTTAATGTCAATTGTTGGTAGGCCTTATATATAAATAAATACATGATCGGCTTTTGTTAACTTTCTATGAATTAATAGGGAAATAGTTAATTATAAAACGTTAAAAGGAATACTGTGGATACTGAGGTATATCAACTTTTCCCAACTATCAACTAATAAAAACAATTTACATACATTTCAAATAAATGTTATTCTATCAGAATTTTGGTTTTTTGCTGTTTTTTATATATATACTTACCCATTACTCGTATTATATTAATTATTATTTATTGGTACTTCTTCTTCTTCCTGGCATTAATCCCGGCTATTACCAGGGTCAGCATTCCTACTCAACCTACTCCAATTTGCACGGTCTTTTGCGTCCTCGGTGGTTAGACCATTGGCTCTCGAGTCCTGCATCATGACATCCAACCAGCGCTTCCTTGGGCGTCCGGCAGGTCGCGCTCATGGAACTGGAGCTGGTATTTAGTAGTACTATTACTTACTATTTTACATACTTGTATTTCCATACAAGTATACATTTGACTCTTGCTCGTGCGAGTTCAGCAAAGCCCTTAATGGGCCCGCTCCGCTCTCAGTTGAAACAGGACTTTAGTACTTTATTAATGTAAAGTGTTCCACTTTCGATACAAAAGTAACTTTTTATATCGTACCGGTAGCTTTACTTGACAAAGAATATATATATATATATATATATTATATGGGTAGTTAACAAAAAAATAATTAGTTCAAAATAATTAGTTCAAAAATAACAAGCTCTGCGTTGAGTTCCACCACTTAACACGCAATGTCTCCGGAATTAGGCGGAAAGTGAGGAACTCTGTTCCCCACTTTCTTACCCCCCTATTTTAAAACCTTCTGCCTACCCTTCTAAACTTGTTTTATGAGTTTCTAACAGTTGGGTTTTAATTTTTCTAGAACTAAAACGGAACGACTTAGCAACTAGCTAGCCACTCTGCCACTCTCTTTAATTGACAATGCAAATGATCTCACCTAAAAGTTTTATGTTCCCACTTACCTATTCAGTGTTCTGGAAGATTTCTCGAAGATTCTGGGAATTTCTGGTAAAAGAGTAAATTTAAAAATTACTTCACTGATTTTGTACAAAATATTCAAAAGTCATCAACGATTTTTTAACATTGAAGAAAATAAGAAATAATTTTTATTACTTTAGTTTATTTCATGTTTTTTTGTGTTTTCAAATTATTCATACTTATATAGATAGCAATACTTTTATTATTAACTATTTAAAATCCGTTTGTCCGAAGTCCCACCAAGAAAAAAAAAAATTAATGCGACGAAATATTTGCGACGAAATCAAATTAAATCTCAAATTATTAAGTAACCATTTATAAAATGTATACCAGTACAGATAATTATACTAAAATAATCAATACCTTAAATTTTCCCTAAAGTCACTTAAATTATATTCAACAGATATTCGCATAGTTAAAGCGGGCGAAGCCGCGCTGAGGAAGCTAGTTGATATTATAGAAATCAAATGAAGTTAGCATATTGCATAAAAAACTGCTAAAGCTAGAATAATAATAATATAATTAAACTGACAATTAACAATTTTAATAATAGTCATGTGACGTTAGTTAAATAACAATGTTGGTAATTTTTTGTATTAGTATTAATCAACTTAGAATGAGTTGCAATAAATATGTTTAATTGTTTATATGCAATTAAATATAAACAATTAAATATATAAATTGCATTTCATTGTCACATAACTATTGTAACTTTTCCTTAACTACCTTCCTTTCACGTATTTTTGAGATGTCGCAATTTGGGTAGTGAATTGAAACTTGCGTTTGTCTGATCTTCTTTTGACAGGGCTAGTATTTTTAGGGTTCCGTACTTCAAAATGTCAAAACATAAGTAATATTTTCTGGGGGTCTTTATCTTTGAACAGATACGTTCGTGTAAATGTTGTTCTTTTTTGTAATTTTCCTGGTCATATTTTTTATACCTTAAAGCGCAGAAGAAAAACAAGCTTCCAAATCAACCCCATGAAATGATTTACGCAATGATATGGTCGTAAGCGTTGATTTTACAAGTGAAAAACAGGTCAAGTGCGAGTCGGACTCGTCCACTGAGAGTTCCATATCAATTTCAGGCTGTAGATTAATGGGAACTCAAACTTATAAAAGTTGACAAACTTAAATTTATGGGTGTTGTGTTGTACTAGTTTCATATAGAAAAGAACTACAATAAAAGTTTGTAATGTTTTTTTTATTCGTCAAATAAATATTAATTTCAAAGTTTTGCGCTTTTGCCTCGAAACCAGAGTGAAGAAACGAAAATATAAAATATAGACAGATCATACAAACGGGCGAACAACAAAGTGGTCATATATGTAAATATAAAATTTTCACAGAACAGACTTAAAAAAAGAAAAGAAATAAAAAAATATTATTGTACAAATGGAAAAAAATCTAGAGAAACTATGGTAGCAAACATATCCAAAAATATAATTTTATCAATCAACGTTGGACATATGAAATCTTCCTGCAAGTTTTACTACGGTGAAGCTCACATTGCAAATGAACTAATCTATAATTGTCATCAACGAACCATAACGCAGTCCAGTTCATTAGACCCACCACCACCACAGGCGATGGTAATCAATCGTGCAAGCGCCATACGGAATCGTCGTTTTGATCTTTGCTAATTCAGACTAACGACTTATGATAAAATTAGCAAAATCTATTAATTTAAATTAATTTTTGACAGTAAACTATTATCTATATGCGTTTTATTTAGTTCTGGTTAATTGTTATGCTATATTATGCAATGTAACAGCTGTAACATGAAGATTCAACGACTGCTAGAACGAAAAATTATATTCTAAATTTATTTTTCCTTCAATATGTGTGCCCTTCCCCAATGATCTCCAAGCCAATCTGCATTCAAAATCTGCGCTGCCTGCATTAAAAATCTGGTGTTAAATTAAAAAAAACCTTAAGAATTAATTGAGGTCCTAGTGCGCAGCGGCACAAGGGTTTGACTGCAACGTGACGGCTGCGGGTTCGATCCCTACTCGAGGAAGTGAAATATTTATTTACGTTTCTTCGCTGTGGTGTCGAAGCAAAGCGCAGCTTTGATTTCTGCCACTCAACACGCAATGCCTTCATAATTCGATAGAAAACGGGGAACGGAGTGTCTTAACACTAGGTAGCCTCTGCCTACCATGCTGTGTGCAGGATATAGCGTGAAGCTGACATTGACATTAAAAATTAATATTCGGGACCCATATAAAATTTACGAGGCTCGAACAATTATAGATACACACATACATACATACACCCATAAACACACAACCCTCCTTCGCCTCGCGCAGTCGTGTAAAAAAGTACAAGTTGCAACCCGGAGACACCGCTTATTAAAGACAAAAGCGAAATCTTTGCATTTTATTGCTTCAAAGGGTATAATTTATCCATTTTTGTTTCAATGAAATCAAGTATTATTGGAAAAAAGCATAATCATTTAACTGGCTTAATAAACTCCCGCCAAGTTTGGTTAGCAAAACGTATTTGTGATCGGACCCAGACGTTTAATGGTCATCGTCGTACAAAAAGATGTAAGTATTTTAAATTGCTCTATATCGACAATGTAAGTTTTTATTTAGAAAATGCCAGTTAAAATTAATGTGTAATAGTGTTAAGATTGTCTTAAAGCCGCCGAAGTCGTTAGTTTATGTGAACAAATGCTGTTTATTATATTTTATAACTAAATCAAGATGGACAAAAGAAACTTATAAATATAATATAATAATATATTTATTAAATTAATATTTGATACATTTTAATACAACTTTAATCGTTAATAACTGCAGTAGTATAAACTGTGTTACATTTATTAGCTCCCGCATCGCAGCCGTCCTTCTATATAATAAAGTATACAATAGAAATTATAAATTAAAAAAAATAGTAGCAATAAATAGTAAAAATTAAAAATACAAAAAATAATAATATTAATAACAATACTAATTATCATAATATTAAAACATTAATATAAATGAGATAGATTAAAAGAAACACAATGAATTAAAAAAAACAAAAATAAGCACCTTACTTGAGAGCGGTAGATAACTTAAATCATTTAAGATTAAAGAGACTAAAGTAAATTATATTTGCATAAACGTGTGATTGTTATCGAGACGGGCGTTAGTTCGATTCCCACTCAGGGGAGTGAAATATTTAATATTTTCATGTAATATCTGCCACATCATGATAGGGAACGAAAGTGTCTTAATGGTAACAGTGACTTATCACTAGGTTGTCAGGTTAAGTCTGCCTTCTCTGCTACTCGGGAAGCTAAAAAAATAAACGCTATGTATGAAGTACGAGCATTTTACAATGTGCTTATTAAATTTACAATCTTATTTAATAATAACTTCTTTATATCTTTTTAGATTTAGATTTTAAACGAAGAAGATTTTTGTCACTGTCTTCAATAAAATTTCTATAATTAGGTTAATATTTTTACGATTTCTTCGTTTCTACAAGTTCTCCACTAATATATAACTATCGTAACATATTATTACGAGGTCGGGGAACCAATCGCGTTTTTACTGGGCAATTTGTTAAACGTTTTACGTTCCAGACGTATTCCAGGTTATTGCTTACCCTTACCATTTTAATGTTTTTACTGCCTATTTACGGACTGGAAACATTAATAAATACATATAAATCATAAAGAAATATATCATTACTATTTTTTTAATTTAGTATTACAATTTACAAAACAATAGGGCTATTTCTTAAGTAGGTTCCTAGTTTAGTAAAATTTCAACTTTAAGTAAGTAAATATGGAATCATTCAAAGCTTGTTGTTTTTAATATAGCAGTAGGGACATATTTTTTTTCATATGTTAAGAATGTCACCTTATGCTTGGGTACTTATTTACATTATACCTAAATGTATTTGAGAAAATTGCCTAATATAAGAAATCCATCTAAGAATCTATTAATTTGTAAAATAATACATATAATGATAAGCACAACTTTTGAAATTTATGTATTCTGAAACAAATGTAGGTTGTTCACTCCAAATTCTCTTTTACACATCAAAAATTAAATCAGCTTCATGCTGTACCCCGCACAAAGCAGGGTAGGCAGAGGGAACCTAGTGTTAAGACACTCCGTTCCCCACGTTGTGTGGCAAAACTTAACGCCGCGCTTTGCATCAACACCAAAGCGAAGAATGAAAATATAAATTTAAATAAATATTTCATCTCCTGGCACGACTACCACGACTGGCCTACACATCAAATTGCAAATTTTTTTACTTCAAATTAATCATTTTACCCAAAATAATTTTTCTTCTTGAAAAATGTCGATTATTTGTACATTTTTCGTCGGGACAATCAGAGTCCATATAGAATTCTTTATTACTACTATTTTTACACTAAACAAAGCAATAAATAGAATGGATAATTTTTTTCAGGTTTTCTAGAGCATTTAGTCTATTTAAGCTAGAAACTAGGCGCAAAATTTTAGATTTGAATCACAGGCATCCTCATCAGAAAGAAAAAGAAAATAAACAGAACCGATAACCGTAGACTAACATATGCTAAAATTAATATAGAAACGAAAAAAAAATATGGAAAATGTAACACTATATTTAAATCACCTCAAATAGGAGGCATAAATCAAAGAAAAACTAAATCGCTTTTCTTGTTTTTAAAGACAAGGATTTCGTAATAATTTGGAATCCAATATTTTTTTTTAATTTTAATTATTGAGATAACACACAAAAGGGCGTACAATTATTAATTTAAACTAAAAAAAATGTTAATTTCAAAATAAAATAGCGAATTTGGTGCGTATAATTACGAATTTGGATTGAAAAACCTATAAAATTAATTCATCCATTGTACCAACAGGACATCGAACTGTATACCGACCGTCTGAAATGTCATAACACGCCGTTAGTTTTAATTAACCAATAATATTACATATATGGATGGGGGATTTAGTGGAAAGTCAGCTCGTAAAAAGAAGTTTTTGAGGAATGCTTGCAGCAAAACAATATTGACGCCGTCGTTTCCCTTTTGGTATGTGTCGGCCGCTTGGTGGTTTTTAGTTCAAATGTGACATGAGGGAATGTTAATATGTGGATATATAAATGATATGTGGATTTATAATCTGTGGAGAAGAGCTCGCGAGGAACCCTCAATGTCTCTATATGGTCAGCGACTAACAATGTAATGGGAGTATAGAGGATGTATAAAAATATTTGTCCTATTTAACTACATTTTTATTGGGGCAATGTAAACATAATAAACATAACATTGTAGACGTTATTAAAATTTATCAACGTTTATGTTAATTTTAATTAATATTTACGTACTTGTTGCAAGATGCTGTTTGCATGTAATTAAAAATATACGTATGACTGTTAACGTCTGCGACGTCAGCTCCATACTTATTTTATGTAATGAAATCATAGTGATTCGGTTCTCTTTATCACCCTCCACTCCATTTTAGTTTACAATATATTGGCGCGAAAATAAGGAAACAGTGAACAATCGTATAAAATGACAGATTCGAAATTCGAAAGTAATATTTTGTTTATTTTTAATTGTAACAGTATTTATGGCCAGATTAAGTAAATAGTTTGGTTTACAATTAAACTTAGAACATTTAAAAATCAAAAATGGTTTGTGTTGATATTTCAGTTTATTTATAGAATTAAGTACCGCTGACATGTTTTTAAATTTGCTTTTAGTATTATAATATTTTTTAAATTATTTTTTTTGACAAATATCGTAATTTCCATCTGTATGACTCGAATCAAAGAAAATCTAACAGCTAATTAAAATTTCCAATACTACCTACAATTTCCAATATATTGTATATAAAGTACCTACCTAGAAAATTACACGCTTGCGCTACCAAGGTGCTTATTCGAACCTAGATCTGCCAGGTATAATTTAAAATATACGCAAATTGCTAATTTCAGTAGGTACCTATATATCACTGATCAAACCAACACGACAGGTTATTAAATATGGCGGAATGGCCCGCAGAATAATCATTTCGTGTTTTATCCAGTGATTTCATATGTATTTATGTAAAATTATCTTGTACAGACTCTATTTAAGTTCAGATGTAACCAATGGCGGGCTGATTGCAGCACGAATGCTGGGGCCTCCTTTGTCTGTTATTTACAACGCCGCTGTAATAGTAGGTGCCGTGGTACAGGCATGGATTCTATATAAAATATTTTACGTTTTTAAAATATTATTCCACACTTAGGAAAAACAAATACTTCTTAGAAAACGTATAGGAAATTTGAACGTAGCGGGATTTGAACCCGCGCCTCTTGCAAACCGTCCAAGCGCTTTGACCAACTAGGCCATATTTAAACTCACATAACTACTGTATTTTAAGAAACAGACTGAGCTCTAGGCTCTAGCTCTCTACATCATACTCCCTAATATTATCCTCGCATCAGGCCAAATCTAAAATTCCACACCTATATACATGTATAAAAAAATTATATAAAAGACAATTATATATGTAATGTTCTATAATAATATATGTTTAAAAAAAAAAAAGACGGTCGGTAGGGGTCTCATCCAACCCCTCTAGTAAAAGCGCTAGATATAAGTACAATTTAAATTGTCCCAAAATTAAGTACGCCACAAAAAAGAACTTTCTCAAAATAAAAAAAAGGGATGTAGCTTTCAAAATAATATATATATATATATATTATCCTCACTGACTGAGGTAAGACGCTCGCACAGCCGTAACCGCTGATGGTAGAAACGTTAAATTTGGACAGATGTTTACTTTCATAATCTGGACTTCCACTAAGAAGGGATTTTGAAAACTTTTAACCCTAAAGAGGTGAAATAGGGGTTAAAAGTTTGTATACATTTTTTAAAAATTGGCACCGATTTTTTTAAATTTTGATGTATATTTTTAAAAGTATTTAATTGAACACGTGTTTCATCGTTTTCTAGAATTCGTCCCCTAAGGGCGCAAATAAGAGTTAGAAAGTTTGTATGGAAAAATCTTCAAATCGTCACCGATTTTTTTAAATTTGAAACTGAGACTGTTAAAAATATATCATTAAACATGTGTTTCGTGGTTTATTATAATTCACCCCTAAATAAGCAAGCGAAGCTGCGCGTGTCCGCTAGTTAGAAATATTTATGTTAGAATGATAAGTACCCATTGCCAATGTGAATAATAAAACATCTAGACAGCTCTTAGACTTTCTATATTATATTGTAATTTTTTTTTAATAAGAAATATTGATAAAAACAATGATGACATCCGATATTGCACTTTGTCTAGTATGCAAAACATAATATAAACTTTAACTTAAATGGGAATTGAATTTATGACCTTCACATTTTATACCGTTCATGCCACAATGGCGCGGCCTGATAAAAGTTATTAACATATACAAAAAATATTATAATAGGTACTAGCCGCCACGCGGCTTCGCCTGCTTGAACTATATAAATATTTTATTATTATTTTATTAAAAAATATTTTTAAAGCGTATGTAGGGAAGTTATAATATATGTACACTTAATAAATCGTAATTTATGATTGCTTGCAAAATATGTAGTGCTTAGTAGAAAAATGTATAGTTATTTCATATACGTCTATATCCCGAGACCAGTCGTGGCGCAGGGCAAGTGTGCCTGTAAAGCCGACTGGTTGTGGGCTCGATCCCCACTCGAGGAGATTAAATATTTATTTGAATTTATATTTCCATTTATTCGCTCTGGTGGAAGCAAAGAGTAGTGCCACTCAATTTGCAATGCCTCCAGAATTCGACAGAAAGTGGGGAACGGAGTGTCTTAACTGAACTGAAGTAGATTTTATATCCCGCGTAAATTTCACAATTTCACAGCCCCCTCTATCTATCTATCTATCAGTGAAAGTTCCATAAAAATCGGAACTACTTTTTCAGAGTTTAGCCCGGAAAAATAAAAAAAACTGACAGACGAAACATTTCAAATTGTCTGATTATGTTTTAGTATTGTTTAAATAACGCAGACGGACATTTAAATTTTATTTATGTCTATAGATTTTATTTGTATCAGGAGGCGACAAGTTATCTTAAAAAATGTACAAGTCTACTGCTATTTATTACATATGAATGTTATAATTGGATATAAATATATCAATAAAATATATAATTAAACATTATATACCTATATTAAAACATAACCTACAATATGGATCAAACAAAGAGAAGAATTTTTTTTTCCTTGGTTTCACATAATCCAATTAAACTAAATGTCACTTCAAAATAACTTACTCATTTTATTAATTAAATATATATATATTACTAGTGGACCCGAACGCGGCTACGCCCGCTTGAACTATGTGAATATTTATTTAATATATTTACGAAATTATTTTCAGTTTTCAATAGAGAGATGCGTTAAGCAAGCTCATTTCGAGTGACGTTTTCAAACAACAAACCTTGCAAATCGTTGCTTAGCAACGGTCGCATAGTGACGGTTGTTATTAACATGGCGGAATAAATTGCATGTCAAATTAATAAGTATGTATTAATATATTGGTATATATCGAAAATATTACAAATATGAGAAAAAAAAGTATCCTATGTTCATCCCGATACCGTCAAGTATCTCTATATCAGTATTTTATCACAATTGAATTAGCGGTTTAGCCCTGATTGCGTAATAGACAGACAGACAGACAGACAGAGTTACTTTCTAATTTATAATATAGGTATGGATATGGATTGCTTGCTGACGTTTGTATGATTATTAAATAATATCGTCTCATTTAAAAATAAGCAATGACTTCATTTTTTCTGATTATTTCTTTTTTTTTTTTGATGGCGCAATTATCACTAGCCTAGATGGTTACAATAATTGTGGAATATTATGTCTTTTAATTAGCTTTTTTAGCTTCACGCTGTATCCCGCACGCAGGGGGATTGGCAGAAGCCTAGTGTTAAGGCACTCCGTTCACTATTTCTCTTTCGCTTTGCCTCGAAACTAGAGTGAAGAAATGAAAATATGAAATATTTCATTTCCTCGACTGGGAAACGAACTGACAACCGGTCTCGTTTACAGTCACTTGCTTGTCTTTTAATTAATCATATATTTTCATTATCTCGATGGGATCATACACATCTGTCGCTACTTAGTGGAAATGTACATAAATAAAGCACGCAATTTCTCTAATCACAAGGTTTTCTTCGCATAATCCTAATGATAAAAATAAAAAAATAAGTAAATCTATATATATAAAATCGAAAGGTCACTCACTCATCACGAAATCTCAGAAACTACATGTGCTAGGAATCGCCAATTTTGCATAGGAATTATTTTAGGACGTAGGTGCTCGCTAAGACGGGTATTTGCAATATTCGACTTCTAAGGGGTTGTTTTTGGGGTTGAAAGTTTGTATGAAACTTCGTTACTACAAAAGCTAGGAGGCTCAAATTTTGCATGGACGTCTCTTATAGGACGTAGGTACTCATGGAGACAGAAATTAATAATAACGTAGTTCACACAGGCGAAGCCGCGGGCGGGCCGCTGGTATATAATAAAGGAATAATACTATTATACTTAATAGCGTCTCGTGACATTTAAACTATGCACATATATTTTCAAACGTGTATTAGATATTTTTTCAATGATTTTACATAAAATATGATTTTAAAATTTAATTGCACTTCAACATGCAAATCCAGATTAGATCAAAAAAACAACTGTAATTACATATTTGTTCACAATGTCCGCATTCTACACCACTTATGGTTCTGTTAAGTAACTAAATAAATATGTATTAAATTATATTTCAAAAAAGAAAATATATCTAGAGTAAAAGGACTGCACGTCGTTACCTCCCGGTCGCTCCTCTTGCATGCTTACATGCTTACATGGAAATAAAAAATATATAATAGTTATTGAAAGCCACCTATGTATGTATTTTTTATGTTATAGTTATTTATAAGTATATTATACTATATTTTAGCATTACTACAACGATAAATCAAATATTTATAAATTTATATGCTCTACCAGGCGGGACTTAAACGCACAAGGATTCTTTTTATCACGCCGAGGGAGGGAGTGTGAAAACACTCCGTTTTTATAATTTCAAAATTGAATGTGTAATGTGTATAAATTTTCAGCTATAAACATTCAGATGTTAAATGTATGATATGTACATTTTAACTGCTAGTGTTATTATTTAAAATGAAAATAAAATTTAATTTCTTGCAATATAAAATATATTTAAAAAGAAACATATTATATAACATATTTATTTGAAAAAGCAAAATAAGTTATAACAAATAATTGATTGTTAAAAGTTGATTTATTAACTTTTTAGTATTTAACTATAATTCTCAGACCAGTTTTACTATCGATAATTATTACTTTTCAATGCGACCGAGCGCCCCACTAAGGAGTAAGGATGGTTTCTATTTTCAATAATGTTTATTTTTACGACTCGAACGGAACCCTATCTAAATGCTATAAAATGTAACTAGCTTGACCTTTGTTTCTCGCAATAAACGTAGCATACATTTCATTAATGACAGTTGCCACTGTGGTAAAATGGTTGAAATGGTAAATAATAATTATGATTTGTAATAAAAAAATATTAAAACTACCTTTGAAGTGTATCCTTTCGAATAAAAAAAGAATCATCGAAATTGGTTGGCGCGATATTGGTTTTTTCGTCCATTTGTCGCGCACATACTGAATGTAAATTTAAGACTTTTATTTTCTCATAAATAACGTAGCAAATGGAACAATTAAAATGGAGGCCATGAAGGAAGCACCAGCTTCCAAATAAAAAAACATCATCAAAATCGGTTCAGCCAGTCAAAAGTTCTGAGGTACCAAACCAAAAAAAATACAATCGAATTGATTACCTCCTCCTTTTCAGAAGTCGGTTAAAAACAATATTTGGTGGCGTGACTACCGCAAAAGAATTAATAGGCCAAGAGCAAGGAATGTGAGCATTGAAATTGTTTTAAGGACTGTTTTTAAGAAGACACTAAAAGAGTACTTACATAATTGTTCACTAGCGGGTATTTCGAAGATTTTTGATGAAAATATCGGTTTTAGGCAAAGGTAAAATTTTTTAAATATTATGTTTAATATTTTCATATCATACCGCATGTAGCAGGGTAGGCAGAAGGAGCCTAGGGATAAGACACTCCGCTCTCCACTTTCCACCAAATTCTAATGGCATAGCGAGTTGAGGTGCGATGAAAATATTAAATATTGCATTTCCTTAAGTGGAAATAATATGTTAGAAATTATTTTTTTAACAACGTCTTTAAGACGAAATGTATTTATCTTTTAAAATGTCGGCGTAATACATATACTACTTCTTACATAAGTAGCCATAAAATGTTTTAGAACGCGTCAACCTTCCCTTTAATAATACATGCTTAGTTTTTGTTAAATATTGTAAAAGAGAAATTACCTTTACGTACATTTTAAATTATTTTATGGCTTGTGTCGAAAATTAACAGACAAATTAGTGACGTTGACATTGTTTTATTGTTTGTTTTTTTTTATTAAACTGCTAATGAGAGAGAATTATGTGTCAAACTAGAAACGATATCGATATTAAATGAATTGTATTTTGAAATAACCAAAAAAAAAACATACAAAAAAGCTATGGAAATTTAGTTTAATATTAATGAAGTCGATTTAACAAATTTTAATGTTTTTTAACACGAACCAGCCAAGGTTTAATTTGTAAAATAAGTGCAAAATAAAATAATTTAAAAAGGTTATACATTGACAGATGTAGGTCATATATTGCCATATATTAATAGCGATCTAGTTAACTTATAGCGCCACTTGTTGCTAGTACTGTCCCTTATAATAATTAGGTACATTAAGTTTTAACTTATTTTAGTTTCGGAGAGAGGGAACCTGGGAATCTAGTTTGCGTTTCCATGAAGACACTTCCGTTCCCCACTTTTCGCCGAATTCTGGACAAAATACAGCGCTGAATTCAATAATAATTCATTCGAAAATTGGGTGGAAACTAGGGGGATATCTTTATCAGTATTTATCCCACCGAATTTTATATTAAGACTTGTGAAATTAGTAATTACAATTTATTTTTTATATTAAATCTGACATTATTTTAAGATATCTATAAATGTATTGAACATTGTAGATTGATTCATATCGCAATAGTGGCAGCGATGTTTGGCGGTGTTTTCTACTTTTTGCTTTATGTCTGGTTCGAAAATCTGGCAAATCCTTTGGTAGTTACTATGGAATCGTCTACATATCCAATATCAAATATACGATTTCCTGCCGTTACACTGTGCAATTTTAACAGGATTAGTAAAAAAAATCTTAAGAATTATGTGAGGAGACAGTAAGTTCTTTTTTTTTTATCATTACCTACAATTTGAGGCCAGCTGTAGCGCAAAGCCACAGGCGTGTAACTGTAAATACGACAGGTCGAGGGTTCAATTTCCACTTGAAGAAATTAAATAGTTACTATTTTCATTTCCTTCGCTCCGGTGTTGAGGCAAAGCGCGGCGTTGAGTTCCGTTACGACTGGCCTCAATATGGTTCTTAATTAACATATTTTTTAATAAATAATATGACTTGTTTTGTAGCTACAGAGAGCTGGCCCGGAATAATGAATCTTTACACGAAGTAGAATTGTTCTGTGTACAGTTGGTCAGACTTTTGGATTTTTCATTTAACAAAACTATGCAGTTGCACCCACTGCTGTTGACATTCGCGAAACATCTTGGTGATAGCAATAATATAGTAAAATTAATGGAAAAGGTGAATTTATTTTGTCTATATTTATTTTACCTATATTATAAATTCGAAAGTAACTCTTTGTGTCTGTCTGTCTTTTACGCAATCAGGGCCAAACCGCTAATTTCATTGTGATAAAATACTCATATAGAGATACTTGAGGGTCTCGGGATGAACATAAGATACTTTTTTTCTCATATTTGTAATATTTTCGATATATACTAATATATTAAAATACTTGTTAATTTGACATGCAATTTATTCCGCCATGTTAATAACAACCGTCGTTGCTAAGCAGCCATTTGCAAAGTTTGTTGTTGGAAAACGTCACCCAAAATGAGCTTGCTTAACGCATCTCTCTAATGAAAACTGAAAATAATTTCATACATATATTTAATAAATATTCGTATAGTACAAGCGGGCGTAGCCGCGTTCGGGTCCACTAGTATTTTCTATAAATTGTCGTCATATAAATTGTATAACATAAACATCAATAAAAAAACATCAACAAAAATGTAAACTAGAGACCGTATACGACTACTATTAAAATGAACTTACAAAAACGGTAAGTAACTGAATTTAACCTTTTTAAACCAATAATTGTAGCAAGCACCTTTAAGTTAGTTTTGAGCTTGAGACAAAACGAAAATAAAATTACTCAAAAAAGCGAAGCAAAGCTTCATTTCATTTTTGTAGCGAAGGTTTTTCCCATATATTGCTGATGCTATTTTTATGTTATTAATAATTAATAAATATGTAAATTCAGTTTCACAATAGATTATCTATAAATCTTTTTTACTTTTCAAAAATCGAATAAGACATTCGATTTTTTTATTATTTACATTTCATTAAATAACGTTCATTCTATCCGAAACTAAAACATTAATTAAATATAAAGCTTGCTTCAATAAATTGCATAAAAGAATAACATGCATCTATTCTATGACTTGTATTAATAGGTTGATATTGTTAAAGCAATAGCCCAAGGGTGTTTTGCCTTTATAGCGACGTTTATAAACAATGGGTCATTGGCAAGATCGAATATGAGAAATCGACAAGTTCCAGTCGGAAATTTATATCATAATCGTTAAATATAATATATTAAATCGCCCCTTGAGGCTTAACAATTACAATTATATACTTATTGATTTAAATAATTAAATTATTATCGCTTCATAATTCTATAGTCTTTTTTTGTTCATGCATGTTTCACACCATGTGGGGTAAGCAAAAATTACATACACTTTTACCACTTTTACCAAAAACAATGAAAAAGATTGAGTTCACGTGACTGATTATGGGTTCGATTTCCACCTTAGGAAATTAATTATTTTACATTTTCATATCCTCGCTCAGGTAACGAGACAAAGTGCGCAATGCCTTTAGAAATCGGCAGAAAGTGGTAACCAGAAGTGTTTAAATGGGAACGGAGTGTCTTAACACTAGGTTCCCAGGTATATCCTATCCTGCTGTGTAACTGATACAGCATAATAAGATTAATTGACATAGAGCATGAATGCTATACTTTTCCAGCTGTCTCCACCGTGTAACGAGATGCTAATAAGATGCTCCTGGGCAGGCGAATTAGTGGACTGCGACAAGATTTTTTCAGTACATCCAACGGCGCACGGCTTCTGTTGCGCATTTAATCTAGTACTCCGCTACGACTCCAACGGCAGGTGATGCTTAATTATGAATAGTTTAGACTAAAATAATTACTAAGTACTTGTTTAGACATTAAAAAAAAAATTAAATCAGCTTCACGCTGTATCCCGCACACAGCAGTCTAGGCAGAGGGGACCTAGTGTTAGAACACTCCGTTCCTCACTTTCTGCCGAATACTGGATCGCGTGTTGATTGGCAGAACTCAACGCCGCGCTCTGCCTCTACACTAGAGCGAAGAAATGGAAATATCAACGTGAATAAATATTTTACTTCCTCGAGTGGGGATTGAACCCACAACCGTCGCGTTACAGTCACACCCTTGTGCCGCTGCGCCACGAGGGGCTTTAGACTTCAAAGTGTAATATGACAAATGCTACATAAATATTTATTGGTCCGGACGTTCGTTCATTAATGAAAAGTGTAAATACCAATTTGTATGATATATGTGACATGGTTACTGAATAATTGATAATAGTAGACACCTGTCAGTTTTTTCTAAATTTATATCATAAAAGATATAGCCCAAGATCCCAGAGCCGCCACACCTACGTGATTTTAGCAAAGCTGAAATTTTGGGGACTATTAGTCTAATACGTAGTTAAGACAGTACGCACAAACATGAACGTGGAGCCCTTTCAGAGGTAGCACCAAATAATGTCATATCATGGGAAGATGATTGAGCCATCGGATTGGTCTGCGTGCGTTTAACGTCATTTGCCCCAATTTTAAACACCTTTTAAGACGTCTGGCAGGAGTAAAGGCCCACGTAACGGGTCTGGTAATAATAAATATACATTTTATACATTATTCTTAAATCCATATTCACAAACGAGCGTTTCTACTTTAACGTAGTTGGGCGTATACGGTACGGACGTATAGTTGCCGTTATCTCTGAAAGTTCTTACTTTCAATTTAAAGAGTATGCATACAGTCTTAACAACATATTAGACTATTAATCCTCAAAATTTCAGCTTTGCTAAAATGACGTAGGTCTGGGAGCTCTGGGATCTCAGTCTAATACTTTTATCTATCTATCAAACTATGTGTACTAAATTTCATTGTGGGTGTTTTAGTTAAAATAAATTATAATAATTAATATAGCAAATATTTATTTAGCCAAGTTTGTAGTTGAAGTTATTTTTTTTTTCAAAATGAGACTATTGAAAAGAATAATTTAATTAATTTATGTACTGCTGCTGCCGATGTAGTAAATGAATTACTATTTAATAATATTTTCATTTCTTCCATCTGGTACCAAGGCGAAGTACGGCGTAGAGTTCCGCCACTCAACACTCAATGCTTCGAAAATTTCCCCTGCCTACCCTGCAATATATTTCGCCACTGACTCTCTGCTATATTCGGAATACAGCATGAAGATGATTTTTTTAAGCAATTCATTCTCTCCACTAAGAATGTAACCTACAACCGTCGCGTTATAGTCTCTGCGCTACTACGGCCTTAAGTAAATACATTACGTTTTGTATTTAAATAACTATTATTCATTTTTATATCAATAATAGTTATTTATATTACATTTTATATCCTTTTTATAGACTTGAGAGGACTATTTACACCGTGAAGAGACAACATGATCCAGGGCAATTGCATGGACTTAATGTAATTTTAGACTCTATGGTCGATGACTACACCTATACCTTGTATAATATGGTAGGGTTTGAAGTGAGTATTATATTAATCAATAATCAGCTTCACGCTGTATCCCGCACAACAACAGGATAGGCAGAGGGAACCCAGTGTTAAGACACTCCGTTCCACACGAACAAATGGTAATATAAACGTAAATAAATATTTCACTTCCTCAAATGGAGAATTGTGGGTTCGATCACGCCCTTGTGCCGCTGCGCCAATAACTGCACTGCTAAAAATATCAATCTAATACTACTGTAGTGTTAAAATAAAAAAATAAAGATTTGTCTGTGGGTGTGAATATTAACTTGGTGCTTCAGGGTTCAACGAAATATGGTCCTAAAAACACAGCTTCAAATTTAACTAATCAACCTTCAATATCTGCAAAATTTACATAAAGTGAAGAAAGGAGTGACTGCTAAAAGTATAGATGATCTAAGAATACTTTTTTAGCATCCCGCTATATCCCGCGCACAGCAGGGTAGGCAGAGAAAATGAAAATATTCAATATTTCATTTCTTCAAGAGGGAATCAAACCCACAATCGTCGTTTTTACAGTTTCTTGTGCCTCTTTAATTTACATGTATTAATACATCTATATATATTTAGAAAATAATATTTACACATTGTATAATAGATGTTAATAAATACATTTAATTTATAAATAAAAATTACAGATCCTAATTTTCGATCCCACCCATTTCGCCGACCCGACTGGCGGTCGAGTTATACAGCGAATTGCGCAGCCGAACCAAGCTGTGTTCTTTGAAATAAAAACTGTCAAGCAAATAGCAACCACAGAAGTCCGCAAATATCCAACGAAAACGGTTACCTTTTTATCATTTTAGTTATTATTTTATAAATAAAACTATTATTATTAATTACTTTAACGAAAGTGGCTTAACACTCCGGTTACCTGCTATATGCGGGATGCAGCGTGAAGCTGATAAAAATATACTTATGACTAATTATTCATCTCAATATGCAATTCCACCGAATTTTCGTTGAATTTTGGAAATCAACGCCGCGCTTTTGCTTCTTTACCGAAGGGAGGAAATAAATATATTAAATAATTAATTCCTCCGAGAGAACGGAACCCACAACTGTCGCGTTTACACAGAGAAACACACAGACACACACAGCGGTATAAGTGCGCTACGTGTAAATCTATAATTTGCTAAAATTACACATTTTAATGGCGAGGCAAGGTATAAAGCAATTTTCTTGGAAAACAAATTTACTTCTGCTACATTTTACTTAATTTAAGTAGATAATTCGCATTCTGCAAATATCAATATCGTAATCGACGATTAGAAACTCGTCCAGTAGCCGTGTAATTGGTACAAATTATATTGTTAACTTGTTTTCGTATGCAATATTTTTGTCGTGCATACACAGGTTAGACAGAGACAAGACACTCCGTTTCAACACGCAAGGCCTCCAGAATTCGGCGGAAAATGAGGAACAGAAGTGTCTTAATGGGAACGAAATGTCTTAACTCTAGTTTGCCAGGTTCCCTCTGCCTGCTCTCTTACAAGCGGGCAGTAGCGTGAAGTGGCATTGTTTTTTATTAATTATGTTTTTTATATATACATAATAAATATTAATTAATACCAAGAAAATTGTACTATTAAATTTATTAAAAAAATATTTTTTTTTCAGCGACAATGTCTCTTTCAAGATGAAATGAAGGAAGAATTCAACGACTTGTACTCTTACAGCACCTGCATAGTCAAGTGCCGCGCCAGAACTATTGAATCTCTCTGCAAATGCACACCATTCTTCTATCCTACTCCTTCTTATCTAGGTCCTATTTGCACCTTAGATGATTTGAAGTGCTTAAATAAATACAGAGGTAAAGAAATGCCTTATGTTTGCCATTACTTAAATTTTAATTGTCTTTGAAAATGTCTACCCATATTATTTCCTAATTTGACAGTTGTTTAAGTAGTTTATTAAATTGTCTTTAAAGTTTTTCGTAGAATGTATTGATGAATTATGAATTTAATTACTTATTTAAATATTTATTTGAGTGAAATAAATTATTAAACACAATGACTTATACCGCCTTCAAATCAATAATAAATTATATATCTATAAATGAAAACGAGATCTCAAGATCGATCTCAGACTTGAGAGCGACTTAAAAATATGGGCCTAAGCAAAGTTAATTTAATTTCAGTAAAAGTGAAGACTAAGAATTCTCCATGTAGAATATAGTGCCTATAGTGCCTTTCAATAAACTAACAGTAAAATTACATGTTTTTATAAATATTCCAGAAAAATTATTCTACTTATATCCACTAGACGCTGTCAACACTGAAGGCTTAGAAACGGAGATCCAAGATTCTCTTTACTGCGAAGAATGTTTACCAGACTGTGAACTCACACAACATTTTACTAAACATTCTAAAATACCGCTATCGCGTGTCAATAATAAAAATAAAGAATTTACAACCCATTTTCTGTAAGTAATGTTATATAAAGTTAACAAAACATAGTAGGTATCATGTCAGCCTTTCGACGCCCGCTGTTGGACATACTCCCCCAAGGATCTCCACGACGATCAGTCTTGCACTGCCAGCATCTAGCGACTTCCCGCGACCTTGACCAGATCCACCTTGCCATCCATCCATCCAGATTGGTCCACCTAGTGGAGGGGTCTACCCACTGAGGGTCGTCCGGTTCGCGGCCACCACTCGAGAACTTTTCCGCCCCGACAGCCATCGGTACTCCTTAGTATGTGTATGTGCAACACACACTAGTCGAAGACTTTCGTCTTGAGACAGGTATTTTGGACGCGAAGATCTGTCGTAGCTTCACGAACGCTGCCCATCCGAGCTGGATTCGACGAGAGCCCTCTTACTCGAAGTTGGACTTATCTAACTGGATTGATTGAGAACACCTTATTTTTAGGCATCTATATATGTATTCTTATAAGAATAACCAAAGCCACCCTCGTGACGCTGAGGCTTATGCCTTTAAATGCCTGAGGCTTAAACCGTTGCGTTTTACAGAAAACGCAACGGTTGTTGTGTATAAAACTAGGTTGCCAGGTTCTCTCTGCCTTCCCTGCTATGTGTGGGATACAACATGAACCTAAACAAATTTGTAAATATTTATAATACATTAAGATAAGACACACAGATTAAATAAATAGCTCGACAATCAATCAATCAATCAAATCAGCCTTTTCTGGTCCACTGCTGGACATAGGCCGACAATTTTTTTATAATTAATTTACTTACAAAAAAACGAACACCAATTTTTTTTTGCAGTAGTGGAATAAATATGACAAATAAATGTCTGCTAAGCATTTATCAAGCCTCCACCGACGGCGTTTTGAACCGTCTTGACGCTGTTTTCTACTGGTTCGAGATTGTGAGTAAGTATTACCTATATGATATTTCCATTATATTTCTATTATTTAATTGGTATAAGAATGTCCATTTTTTTGTGGCCTTAAGTTAGTTTGCTTGAAAAGATAAGAAAATCACAATATTTCACTAGCTATTCTATAGTATATACTATATACTTACCATTTGTTTTTCAAATTTCAACAAAAACAAAAAGGTTTTATACGAAATTTTAAACTAGTTCTTACCATTTATTTTCAATTCATATTTTTTTATTATACTGCTGAAAAAAATACATTATTTTTATATACCTACCAGTATATAAAATGAACTAAACAATTGAAGAAAATTTGTACAGAACTCTGATATATTTTATCAGTTTTAAGATATACAAAATATTACAAATAAACTTTGCCACAAATTATTTTTCGATTCTTTATTAAAATATTGATTTATATTTGCCTTATACTTTTACAGGTAATATCGGGGGATTCTGTAGTATACTAGTGGGCTTCTCTATAATTAGTATAATGGAGTTTTTATATTATTTTTTGATACAATTTCTAATAAATTTATGTGATTTTTATAACGAATACAGCTAAATGATGGTTTCTCCAAAAATTTTTTCTTTTTTTTCGGTTTTGAGGTTAATGCAAAAATGTTAGCCCTATTGGCCTTTACAGCGACACCGGGTGGATAGGGAAGAGGGTACTCTGTCCCTGAAAAAATGCAGGCACTGTCTGGCTGCCTGTGGGAGTGCCGACGACGCAAGGGCGCCCCCTGCGGGGCAAGACAAAGCAAAAACCCAAAATATAAATAAACGTACTAAATATATAGTTTTATAGTTTTTTTTTGTTTGCTTGCTTATTTATTTTATGTATATAATAAATGCTATTTCAAAATTCTGATCCTAACGAGACCATTTCACCATATGATTTAGAGATGATATAGGTACTCAAATCAAATACAAGGCTAATAATCATAAGGATTACTGGTGGTGGTCTTCTAAAATTACGAATGCTTATGAAAATACAAATGAGAATATAAATAGACCAAGTAGGTCGTTTCACATAAAATACATTGATAATATTAAAGTCATTTATTAATTTTAATCTTTACACACAAAGATAAAATGTAGAAAAATACATTCTTCAAAAGAAAAAAATACGGGTAAGAATTATTTAAAACGTAAACACATTTAATGTCGCTGTTCCTGTTCTTCTCAAATTATAGATTTAGGTAATGGTCCCGGGATTTTTACTTTTTTAAAATTCCGCGGGTGTCCAAGTGCGACAACCTTTCAGAGAATGGAAAATTTTCTAGTACAACCACAGCTTATACATACTGTATTTATTAGTTTTATTTATAGTAATAAATGATTATTTAATAAATATAAAAAAATAGAAAGTTTCAGTTTAAATATCGTACTCATACATAAATTCTAATTTATGGCTAAAGACTAATCCATAATTAATGCGTGCATTTACGGAGCATAATTGGAACGAGATCAATCAAATATTTTAAGCTTAAAATCATTTAAAAAAAACTAGCATTTCTTAAATTTCAGATTATTATAAAATAAGTAGAAATTAATATTATTTAACAAATATTAATATATGTACATAGTTTATAATATATTGTTATATTATGTAATAGCCGCAGCGCATACGACGCAAATGTTACTTTAACTATTTCCGAGAATGCGCAACATTTATTTCTATCTGTCAAAAAGACCGAGGCAACATTGGGCAAAGGTTTGGAGTCGCAAATTCTGTTTATCGTATAAAATGTCTGCAAATTCACCACCTGGAAAGAGTGACGGTAATTTATATAGCATTCTGCTCAAATATATTTATATGTTAAAGACAACAATCAACAATAACATTCAATTATAGGCAATGAAACTCGCGACAACGCAGTCCCGCCAAATCCAATTGAAAATTTAGGTTCAAGAATTCGGGATTTAGATGTTGACTCTATAAGGCGATATTTGGCACAAAAACTTGGATTTTACGACCCATCAGAAGTAGATGGGGAAGTAGAAAAAGTTCTTGATGAAGTTAATTTAGATGGTGTCGTCAAATGGCTTAAAAGTGAGCGATGCCAATATGTAATAACTCTTTCTGGAGCTGGTATATCTACATGTAAGTATTTGTTTAACTTAATAAAAAATATATAGGTGCTAACCCTTTTTTTAGCAGAGAAAGTAAAGATTATTGTATTTTTGATGTTTATTACATTTATAAATTATGATATTTGTATTTGTTAATTATTTTATTTCGACCAAAGTATGAATTTAACATCACATTCAAAGTAATCTTCTTAATTGCTGGAAGTAGTGCTTAAATTGTTTTGTTTTATCCTGGCTTTGATTTTGTCAACAAATAGGAGTAGTATAAATATAAGTTTCATTTCCAATTAAAATTTATTTATATGCTTATGCTTAGCTTGTCACCTTGTTTCTTGTGTTAGCCAACCCTTACATAATTCACTTGTTGTATTGATTTAAAAGAATAGGACTTTAAAGGGCAACAAGAATTTTTTTACAGAAGTACTCAACAATCCTTTGTTATACAATATATATTTCTGATTTAATACTGCTTTTTAAAAACACACACATCTTTAGTTACATATGATAAGATAATAATTTTTAACTTTTTATTTCTCTCTATGCAACAATTGTGATGCATATTATATATATAATATTATGGTTTTTTACAAACTCTAACTTTTTCACCTTATAATATAATCTTTAATAATTCACAGCTGCGGGCATACCAGATTTTAGAAGTCCTGAAACAGGCTTATACCACAATTTACAAAAATACAATTTACCAGAACCTCAGGCAATTTTTGAAATCAATTTCTTCAGACAAAATCCTAAACCATTCTTCACTTTGGCTAAAGAGCTGTTCCCTGGAAGTTTTAAACCTACTGTCTCTCATTATTTTATCAAAATGTTACATGAAAAAGGTGAGTGCTGATAGTTTTAATTAAGTATTTCTCGTGCCTTACTGTAAATATGTAAGTGAGGTGTTAAGTTCCACCACTCCAGACAAAATCAAATTTGGTCCAACAGTAGTGAATGGATTCTCTTGAAACTGGGTTCTCTCTTTTTATATGCAGGGCAAACTGTGAAACTAACAAAAAATAAATATATTTAAAAGAAATCAAGCTTCACTTTATTTACTTGTTTTTTGGGTAATAATGTTTATAAACATTATGGCAGGAGAAAGTAAAGGAATGGAGCGTTGAAGTTAGATGCTTTCTGCCATGCATGATGTTTGTGGGTTCAATCTCTATTGGGGAGGGAGAAATCATTCTCATTTCTTTGCTCTGGCAGATAAAGTGCATTGTTGATATAATATTGAACTAGAATGCAAGCAAAAGTGCATGAGAGATGTGCAAGAGATTGAAGTGTTTTCCTTGTAAGGTTTAGGGGTATGGTAAATAAAAAAAGGAAACTGTATAAGAAAATATATATTTTTAACCTACAGGTATTTTACTGCGTCATTATACACAAAATATTGATACATTGGAGAGAGGTGCAGGAATACCGGAAGACAAAATAGTTGAAGCTCATGGCACATTTTATACCTCTCACTGCTTGGAATGCCGTAAACAATACTCTTTGGAATTTATAAAAGGTAGTGTGTTAATAAAACTTATTTAATATTTTATGTTTTTAAATGAAGAATTTCAGTAATTTATTGTTTCTGTAAAAATATTATTTATCCAAAAAAAATATTTAATAAAATAACATACACAAAAAATATATAAATTTTCAATCTATCTGAAGACATTAAAGTAAACAATGTATATTTTATATACTTTTCCAGAAAAAATATTTGCCGATGAAATACCAATCTGTACAGACTGTCCAGGTGTTGTCAAACCTGATATAGTGTTTTTTGGAGAAAGCTTACCAGAAAGGTTCCAGCAGTGTCTCCAGGAAGACTTCCAGAAATGCGATATGCTTATTATTATGGGATCCTCACTTGAAGTACAGCCTTTTGCATCTTTGATTGATATGTAAGTTACTATGAAAAAAAAAGGACAGCGGAATCTTAGTATTAGAATCCCGCTTTTCAATTTGTAACTGTATCCAATATGAAAGTTTGGGTGTAGTTAAGACTTCAAAAAATGGAACTTGTTATGGCAGGATTTTGAAAAGAAAAAGATAAACAACAAATATAAGAAACTGTCATAAACACAAAAAAAATAATTTTCGAAATATCCAATACCAAAATAACCTTGTATTTAAAATTTATGTAATAATAATAATAAAGCCGTTTATTTCCAACTTATAGAACAAATTTTGTTAGTAAAAAATTGATAGCAACACAAATATTTTTAAGCTAATTATTACTATGGTTTGTTTATTATTGCTTTGATTTTTTGTTGGCCCCTCTGTGGGTCCTCCAGCTTGTCCTATTCTATCCTGTTTCTTGCTTTGAGCATCCAGTATTTGCCTGCATACAGAAGATGGACATCAACAATGTCCATCTTCTGTATGGCCTATCCAATATTCCTTTTGCCAGCAGGACCTATCCATCTGGTTGCCGAGTGCACCTGGTACAATTTGTATATTATATTTTAATTGTAACTAAGCTGTTTTTTTTATTTTATTTATAAATTATTAAAGATTAATGAACAATGTTTTCAATAGGGTACCAGAATGGTGTCCTCGTCTACTCATAAATCGCGAGAAGGCAGGCATGAGATCCTCCATACTCCGTCTGTGGGGCCTCATGAGTGGTGGCCTGCAGTTGGATGAGGAGTCAATTCGAGACGTGGCTTGGTTGGGAGACTGTGATGATGGCTGCTTGGAACTCGCTGATAGATTAGGATGGGGGGTGAGTAGTCTAAATATAGAGATAATATAAATATTAGTATCTATAAAAATGTGTAAGCAGGAATGCATGAGCTCTTTTATATTCTTCTAAGAAAGGTATGTATATTTCATTGCCTCAAAAAAAATATAAAGTTAGTTAGTACCTAATTTAGTACGTAATTATATGTATGTAGACATTTTTGTCTATGTAGACTTTGTCTTGGTTAAAAATCATTTAGTAATACTTCTGCCTCACTTTACACACATACACATTACACATATTTTTTAAAATGATACCCACAATTACTTATTCTCATAGAGGCTGTTGAAGCAACATTTTAACACTAGGTTGCCTAGGGTGCCTACCATGCTATACAGGAAAGCGTGAAACTTTATAAAAAAATCTATATTATTATCAATTCCAGGATGAACTGCGAGCCCTAGTCGCAAGTGAACATGAAAGATTAGAACGAGAAGGTGGTTTGAAAACTCCTCACGCACCAGTAGTGGCCGAACCTATAGCCGGACAGAGCTCACCCGAACCAAAACTATGAAAAGTAAAGTTTTTTTCATTCCTTTTAAATTAAACGTTAGCTTATATTAGGCTTGTAACGAATAGTATAGTGTAGTCGACAATCTCGTAGCCGCCCTGATGTTCTTAACTTTTACGCATCAATCTCTGGCGGAGAAATAAATCAAAAATAAGAAAAACCCTAAAATCAAATCTCCGCAGTCATCTCCAGCTAACTTCAGGGCCACCGTACTGTACTAAGTGAAGATGTATCGGCTCGACACATCTTCACTTAGTACAGTACGGTACCTGTATTTAGTTTGCACTTACGTTATTCCACCCTTCTCTTTTTATATTTTAAGTCCTTTGCTGTTATCAAAGGTTGCCTGGAAGAGATTGCTTGAAGCAATAAGGCCGCCTTTGCATACTTGTTTTTTATTATGTCTTTTATGTTCTATTTGTTCTATTATTTGTCTTTTATATGTGTGCAATAAAGTATAAACTAAACTAAACTCGACCAACTAGTATCATTTAGACTCCGCCTATATCCGAAATTACTCGAAACTTAAAGCTTAAAAATTGTTTTTTATTTCGTATATCCAATAGCGCCGGTCGAAGTTAGGGGTCGCAATAACGGATCATTCAAGCAAAACTGGGATTTCCAATATCGAGTTCAGAAAAATATTTGACAAAATTAGTTATCTCAAATTTTAATTTTTCTCTTCTTATTTGTTAACAGATATTTGGTATTTAGCCGAATATAGAATTTATACGGACTCATACGAACACGGCCGAATAGCATCCGAAAATTTGTTGCAAGTCTAGTTTATATCTCTATGACATATTATTTACTTTTAGTAATTGACTTTTTGCTGTTTGCAAAATAATATTATATATTTATTTAATTGTGTGGACGATTTCGTTTCATTTTTCCAAATGGCTTGATTTTTTTTTGTTCAGATATATGACATTTTTTTCTACGTTAATTTTAATATGTAATAGCAAAAATAAAAAAGTTTATTATTTTTAATATTATAATTTTACAGATTATGTATATTTAAACCGTATCCTCATATTTAAATTGGCCTAATATCTACATATTGTTGTGTAATGTGCTTTTTATCCAAGAAAAGATTTTATTTTATGAATTTATAATTTTCTATTGTAACTATAGCATTTAAAAATAATATGTATGTACACAAATATTAAAGAATATTGTGTAAACTATTGTAAATAAGAAAATTCTGTAATATTAAGCCATTTGGGGAAAAAATGGATTTTATATGAAATTGACGTATTTTACCAGAATGACAAATCAATTATAATGTCAGTGTTATGCATATTTTTTAATTAAATTTATGGAAATGTGTAAATTAATCTATTGATACTAATTTTATCATATTTTACTAGAGTTACTTTTTAGTTCCTCTTCCTACTTTTATTTTATTATTATATACCTAAACAAATTTTATGTGTCTAATATTTAGAAAAAAATCCGATAGTTAAGCTTTTATTATGTTTTAAATATGGCTTGTATTTGTTCAGTAAATAAACAATATTATGTAGGTATTACTTTTAATGTCTCACATTATGAATAATAATTTATTTTAATAGGAAATATTACTTTTTATTAGTCTCAAGTCCTCTATAGATGAAATATATATGATGAAATTTAAAAAAAAAGAAAAATCTAGTCAATATCCAATTACACACTAGTTAGTTTATTTCCCTAAATAAACAAATTTAAAAATGACCTGAAATCATGAACAATGTTTTTGTTGATATTAAAACAGAAAAATTTAATCTGTACTAATATTATAAAGCTAGTGTTTGTCTCACAATATATATATATATATATACATGAGACAAACATAAAATAAAATTTTCTTACATATATATATATATTGTAAGATAGACCATTTATCAAAGAAGGTGTGTGTTATATCTATTTCCATTTAATCACGGAGACATAGCAACACCTAAATGGCATCAATTTTAACATTGAACCTATACTTCCGCATAAATCCGGGGTTTCCGGGATAAAAGTAGCCTATATGTTGCTCCACAACCTCCTTTATTTTACAATGAAAGTCCAATTAAATCCGGTGCAGCGGTCACGGTGATTGGCCCGAACAAACAAAAAGACAGACAAAAATAATGTATATTGAAATCATCTTTTTTGTATCTATATTTTTCTATAGGAGGCTTGTCTAGTGTACAATAAAAATAAAGCAATAATTTAATTAAGTTTGTTTGCGTTTGAAGTTATATAATGTATTTAATTTATTATATTGTATTTTATGATGGAATTAAGATGAATAAAATAAATCTATTATTAATATTTTGTAAAGATATGTAGTTTTGTAAAATTAATCTTTTATATATTATTTAGTAGTCTTAACGTATTTTATAGTAAGTGGTTTCAGATTGACTGATTGTTTTCAATTTTTTAGCAAAGTTTATGGTATAAGTAATACGATAAATAAATATTTTATTGTCTTTAAAAATACTGACTATATAATATACTAGCTACGTGCTCGCGGCTTCGTCCGCTGCATATACACAATTATTTATTTACAGTTCCTAATTTACTTTTGTGTTCTAATAACATTGATAAAGAAAATATCCATAATTAAACCTTAGATTATTTATTATTTAGATATTTTTGGTTTATGAACAGATTTAAATAAACAAACACTAAATGTTAAAGGAACTTTGCTAAAATATAATCGTGAAAAATATACTTAAATTAGTTTAGCCAACCCGAAGATTAACGTGAGCAAACGCACACAAACAGACAAGAAATTTTAAAAAAAGTGGTTTGGGTTTTATAACATTGATAAATTTTACAAAACTACATATAAATATATTTAAAAAAATGTTTATATTAAATTTGTGCTGTGTATAATTGCTTTAATTGAAGTGACTTAATTTCCATGGTAACTTTTCATTTTATTACATAAATATGACTAAAATGAGAAAATATATTCATTTTAAATATAGAAAATTACTTAACCAATTGCTTAATGTTTTATTATGTAACATTAAAGTCATAAACTTTATAATATGTCATTATTCTATATCGACAATACAACATTATGAAAATATATTTACAAAATATGTATCATTTTCATTTATATTCATAACTTCATGCTGTACCGCGCACATAGTGGGGGTAGGCAGAGGGAACCTGGGAACCTAATAACCTAGTGTATTAACACCGTTCCCATTAAGACACTTCTTTTCTCCATTTTCCGTCGATTGTAGAGGCAGTGCGTGATTAGTGGCGGAACTCAACGCCTCAATTTGACTCGTTAGCATAGCGAAGAAATAAATGTACAAAATATTTCATTTCCTTGAGTTGGAATTGAACCCACAATTTTAAAAAAAAACCTTAATTTTATTACATTTTCGCACTGCGGCGTCGATATATGTAATATAGAGTACTGTATCTTACTAGTAATAGATAATAATAATTAAAATCTAAGCTCTACCGCTATTAGAAATTGATAATTTTTTTTTGTTTCAAACAACTTTTAAGTTGTTTACTCTTTCCAGTACTAACATTTCAAGACATGTTGTGTATATAATAATACTATATGATGATAATAGGTTTAAATCTCATGATATTTAATATATATTAATATAATAAAACATATAAATATTATTTATATGTTATATTATATATATATATACCGAGTCCTACCTGACTTTCATCAGCCAATATACTGTTTAAGTAAATGAGACAATGTATTTTTTTAAATATTAATTACTATTCTAATGGCATATTCGTATTTTATTTTATTAATTTTCTATATTATTAAATAATAATTTAAAAAATTAGCTATGGTTACTTTTATGTGGGTAACATTGAAGTGTAATTGCATGAAGAATTATAATGTTATTGGATTTTTAATACATTTTAGTAAACATAGCTTTAGAATGGTTTAGCCTAAGGGTTTAATGTGAGTTTGATTTATTTTCTTTACATATATGGGTTTATTTTAGTGTCGAATGTGGTTATTTGGTTGAAATTTGAATAAAATATTTTGGCTCATATATTGTGTTTTAATGGGAAATCTTCATATTGTCCGCCTCAGGCCTCGGGTCTTGGGGGGCCTCCAAATGGTGTAAATTCCCTTGATCAAATCCTAAACAAGCCTTTGAAAAACGCATAGTATCTACTTAAAAGGAAGTTTGAGGTTGGGTGGGGCCTCCAATAAACAAATAAGTACAAGGGTTAGTGCAGCCTGTACCGGTAGTTTACATTATATTAATTAAAATTACTTTTATCTTTCTAATGTAAATCTTTTACTTTGCATGTGGTTCCAGTTTCGTAGTTATTTACTTCAAGTTCCTAGGGCCTCCAGACCGACGCCATATTATAAAAGTTTGCGTACTCACTAGTGCAAAATAAAGGTACTTCTGTGTCTGGGAGGATGATTGAGCCATCATATCGGTTTAGTGCTTATAAGGGGTTATAAGCACTAAACCTCTATCATCCTCTTCAAAAAGTCCATAAATAATATATGTAAAATTATAGCGTACTTTTTTAAAGTGGTTTTGGAAGTCAAATGGCAGTTGCTCCATTTAAAAACCGCCATCCGCCGCTAATATGGAACGCAACAACGTGTCAAGTACGAACACTGCTTAAAACGCTAGTACCCAGACAGAAACTCCGCTTTGCAACGTGGAATATTGGCTCTCTAACCGGACGATGCAGAGAACTCGCAGATGTACTTATAAGACTTCGGGTCCAGTGTGCTTTCCTCCAGGAAGCTTGCTGGAAGGGCAATAAGTCCCGCAATAACGGACAGGGTTACCGGCTTATATACACCGGGTCACCCTCAGGTAAAAACGGTGTGGCAGTAGTTCTTTCTGAAGAGCTTCAGAACTGGCTTCTTGAAGCTGATGGTCGCTGCAATAGCTTGATGCGTATAAGGGTGCTGATTGAAGGCGTAACTACAAACTAAATTAGTGCCTATGCGCCGCAGGCCGGCTGTAGCGTGTCCAAAAAAGAGTCATTCTGAAAGCAGAATGAAGAGGTTCTACTTGCTATACCGTCTACCGAAATGGTTGTTTGTTGTTGGGGAAGACTTGAACGGTCACGTCAGTAAGGCTGCTGAGCCGTATGAACGTGTTCACGGGGGTTTTAGATACGGTCTTCGTAATACAGAGGGAGAAAATATTCTGAGAACCTATATTGCGTCTGATCTGGCCGTCGCGAATACGTTCTTCCAAAAGAACCCTCAGCACCTTATTACGTATAAATTGGGTCCCACTCAACTCAAATTGATTACTTATTGACCAGACGGTGACATATGGGCACAGTAACTAACTGTAAAGTAATTCCGGGCGAAAGCCTGACGGCCCAACATCGTCTTCTTCTGGACTTTAACGTCACTCTGAAGAAAAAAGTAGCCGAGAAACGTAAGCCTCGGATCAAGTGGTGGTAGCCGAAGCAGAGCAGCCTAGCAGAGGTGACGGCTGATATACAAGAGCATATCTGTTATTTTATACGGCAGTGAATGCTGGCCAGCACTTTCTCGACACGTTCAGGAGCTTCACATCCCGGAAATGAAGATACTAAGGTGGATGTACAGTGTAACACGGTATGACCGCAATCGTAACACATTCATTCGAGGTAGTCTTGCAGTCCGTGACGTAGCGGATAAACTCCAAGAGCATCGCCTGAGATGGTTTGGCCACATTACGCGGATGCAAGTGCCATGCTATATCAGCCCCTGGAGTGAGTGCTGGTTGGATGTTGTGATGCAGGACATGAGAGCCAATGGACTCACCACCGAGGCACTTGAGACCGTGCAAAATGGAGTTGAGTAGGAAGGCAGACCCTGGAAATAGCCGGGATTAATGCCAAGAAGAAGAAGCTTGAATACTTCTTATAGCGTATTTTGTCCTGGGATCTTAGTCTATTTTATTTTATACGCGGAACTAATATTACTATAGCGTGTGAACTAGCTCATGATGATAAATTATTATCTATATTGGAACTAAGCTTATGATGGAAGCTTCAGATCATTCAGAGAATATCAGTGCTCGTACCAGTCTTATTTTGGTTTTGATACGAATTCCTCTTTTCTTCCATACGTTATTTAGACGGATCATAGCTTCTTTTGTTATCCCAATTCGTCTTTTTGTCTCGAGGACACGAGGATTTTTTTTGCTAAATTCTACTATATGTACTTTTGATATTTAGTATTTTATTTTTTAAATCAGAAATTCAGTGACGGATATACCAGTAGTATAGTTAAAAATATCCTGTATCACGGTTATCCTACTTAAAAACGAATATTCGACATATTTTGCCGAAAACTTCTTTATTTGTAAATTCAACGGCTGCTGGGCCGTTGAATTGTACAGTAAAAATGGCAATAAGTATTGAATAGATAATTTATCAAGCATTAGACTATATGAAGGCACTGATGCCGACGATATATAAAACAACTAACACTAACAAATAAAAAAATATAAAAAGGGTATTCGGTACATGAAAATAAATTAAAAAGAAATCTATTAATAAATAAGTAACAGACGCCTAAATTTATTTTGTATTTTTCATATGTTTGATTAAACTTTTTTACAACCTCCAGTTATTAGTCCTCAGCATTTAAATAGGCTATGAAGCCTGCAGATCTGACTAATTCATTTTAAATAATATATTTTCCAAAATATCTATTTGGATAGTAAAAAGGTAATAAAAGACTCAAATAATTCATGGTACTTTTTTTAATTTACGAACTACATACATTTACATAACATCCTTTTAACTTAAAAATATTCATAACTCCTTGTGTAAAATAATTATTAAATAATAGAGTTATAGTTTATTTTTAATGAGTAATTTACACAAAACTTATCTAGTAATATTTATAGCTAAGTATGATTAAAAAAATTGGAAGATGAATTTAAGGTATGGAGATATGACGCCGAAAAGACCTCAATGTATGTCCCACATAGAACATATTAAATATAAGTCAATTTAATGGCACTAATATTTAAATTGTATCATCATGAACTTCAGTCCACAATACCCTACATACATATTTATTACTTTGCAGTTTTATAGTATAGTAGTATTATTCCATATTGTCTTTGCTAACTCACTAAATTATTTCAAAATAAGGCACTTAACAGATTATCCACCATTATCAACAATCATCAACCATTATCAATCAATGTTTAAAACCTATTCCTTAGCATCCGTAATACCCTCAGTGCTTATAGCAAACATGGCCTCAGTCTCAGGTAGGCAAGGGCTATCATATATCTTACAAACTCTGTTATCTCCCCTCCCTTTCCTCAAATACAATCTTGTGGTTGACGCATGTGCTATAATGTGGCCACCGATGGGTTTTTTGGTGTCAGCATTGAATACACCTACTGTGTCCACTTGAGCTACAACTTGGTTTGTTATAATTACTGCCACACCAAACTGGAAGAAATATTTTTAATTAGATTTATCTTTAAGTGTTATTTACACAGTAAGAAATGAAAAATATTCAGAAACATGTAAAAAAATACTTGTAGCGGGACTCGAATCTACTCCTCTAGCCAATTCAGCCATACATTATTTTTGAATTATTCTATATGAAGGAAGGGAATGATAGCTTTCAAGGATATTTATTGGGTATGAAAAATTTGAAACAACATCCTTAGAGAAGGTGATAGGAAGGTTATGTACGAATTTCATGCACGTAGGTTAACAGGAAGTATTATGAAAGTTCACAGAATAAAATTCGCGGGTACCTAAGATATTTTTATGATATAAATTATAATAAAGGGGGAGAGAACTTAATATATTCGATTGCAAAGTATTGGAAGTAGAGTGGACAATGTGGATTGAATAAACTTAACATGGCTCTGTCTTTACAGAGCTGTGAAATGAATATAATGCTCTCCATAAAGGTGGCTCGAAACCTACAACCATCGAGTTTACATTCAGACGCTGTAAATATATATATGTACATAAAATTCACCTCATCAGCCAGCCTCAAGAGCATTCTCATAAACCTGCCGAGATGCAGTTGTCTTGAATTGAGCTCCCCTCTACCAGAGTAGTCGGTTCTGTATAAAGCTGTCGCACTATCCACTATTAATAAAGAGTATCTGGAAAATATAAAAGTAAATTCCTACCTAGTAAAAATTCCTACCTTCCCGTATATGGCAAGGTAGGCCGAAAATACTTAGTAAGTAAGTATGTTTCCTACTTTCCGCTTATATTGTATTAACAAAAACAAAATTAACATAATTAAAATACTTACCGAGATTCAGCCATCATAGCGCAGGCCTGTACCAGCAGTTGTGTTTGATGGTCGGTATTGTATGCTCTTGCGTAGGCCACGTTGTCCAGAACCGCAGCTCCCTCCATACCGTATCTTTGGGCTACGGCTAAAAGTCTTTCAGGTCGAAAGGTGCCTTCGGTGTCAATGTACATACATTTGCCTTCACCACCGGATTGCTCTATAGGTAGCTGAAATATTGAAATATATTTATAATTAGCTTAAATTATCAATAACTTCAACTAATCTGCTCATAGTCTTCGGACTGATTGCATGATGAGCCCAAATATAAAAAAAATAAAAAAAAGGTTGACAAACAAGACCCAAGACAAACAAATATGGAGAAAATAGAAGAGAAGAAAGTCTTCTAGATCCTCTATAATAAACAACAAATAATATACACAAGAAAAAATATGTATCATACACCATGTACCAACTTTCTGTATTCACTGCTCATCTTTAATGAGCAAAACTAAATAAATAAATAAAAAGTTTAGCTTTCATATTATAGCAAGGCAGGCAAGGCAGGCAGAGAGAACCTAGTAAGGCACTCCATTGTCTACTTCCTGCTAATATTATAGGCATAGATGATGGTGCTAATATTATAGGATGCAAGGATGGTTTTACGAAAGGACAGCACTTCTTTGAATATCATTTTAACATCTTCATATAGTAGTTCAAATTATAAAAGTTTTAGAGCTGATTTTTTAATTAAGTATGGTAATATAATACAACTAAACTATCCTGTTTTCATTGTCAAATGTAACTAAAAACATATTTCAGGTGTATTCTTTTAATAATTAAAAGTTAAGGTTACTATTTTATTTATTAATGTACATAATTTAAATTATCAAATTAAAACATTGTCTTCTAATACAATAACTTTTATTTTCAAATTAACTGTATGAGTCAATCAAAATGAGTGAATCAATATATTGAAACAAAATGAGTGAATCAATGTATTGAAACAAAACATTGAGCCAGTCCAACAACTTGTACAGTTCTAGTTTGTAGAGGGACAACAAATGGAAAACAAAATATGAAGGATATAATACCTGACATGTCACTGCAAGTGTGTGGCATAATTGTGTTTTCCCAGTACGAAATTCACCAAAAATCTCAGTTATTGAACCAGTTTCTAGTCCTCCACCAAGAAGCCTGTCTAATTCTTTAGACCCAGTTGTCAATTGGATAATTTCAGCTCTAAAACCATACATAAATTAATATGAGAAGGGACATTGTGATATAGTGGCACAGCATATGAATGTTTACCAAATGCTTGTAGGTTTCATTGATGGTAATAATTCAATCTTACTTGGAGAAACAAATTATTTACATTTCTTTCCTCAAGTAACAAGACATGGTACGGAGGTAAGTTCTCCATTCAACATATATTTAAAAAAAATAGAGTTAGTGTTGCATATACTCAGCAATGTCAATATAACAAGCAGTGTATTTTTTACACTGCACTTTGAGGTTGTTAGATTGAAATTTAAATTGAAAAGTTATATAATTCTTTTATATATTATAGACTTATTGAGATTGTTATATATATTATAAAATTATTAATTTCATATTTATACTTTTTAAAATTTATTATCAATTTTTGTAAATTAATGCTTGAAACAAACCTTTTTTGGTGAAATTCTGTAGCAGTGGTAAATCCCATAGGCACTAATTTAGATGCCTCTGACAATATTTTATCAGCTTTAGCTTCCGAGATTCCTTTTATTGTTATTAACCATTTTTTCGGGGCATATGCTACAGATTCTACAGTATGGTACCCTGCCTCTTCCAGTTTCTTAATATCACCAGACGTTATACCATTGCCCTTAGAACAAAAATATTATTTATTGTTCGGAATAAAAAATACAAGAACATACATTGTATTGCAATATATTCTCACTTCTAATTTACTAATCAGCTGAGGTCCGCATTCGTCGAGGTCTTCCTCAATGGTAGCAGTCGTTGCCGTTGCAGTAGCACTCATTTCACAAAATTTATATAAATATCATTTAATAATATTAAATTTTTGATATGAATTATAGTTATTTATTAGTCCTAGAACAAATGAAGTGCAGGCTGTGTAAGTAGATAATTTAAATTTATTTTTGAGGTGATGTCAAATGTCAAAGTCAAACAATATATTATATACAATTGTCTAATTTTCCCTCGTTTTTCTGAAATAATGTCAAAACTATGTCAAATCTCACATCGATTACTTAACGAATCGACTATTATTAGTTATTATAATAGATTCTTCGAAAATAGTAAGTGTATTCCTTTTTAAATAATTGAATATATTATTTTAGATTTGATAAATATTTTCAACCCGAAAATAAAATAAACTTAAGAATAAAACCAGCATGTTATTAGAGTAAACAAAATTTTTGAAGATTATTCTATACATATACTACTTAGAAAGCCATTTTACGACATATCTGAAGGTTTAACAAATGAAAAGATGTGACTCTTTTCATCTTTTAAGCTACTCATGTACACGGAATAAAAAGATTCAGCGAAATATCGAAAGCAAATTTTATTTGTGGACAAAAAAATCATAAAGACGGTATATAAATGTTTGAATTATAAGAAATATATAATCGATAGGTCACTCACTCATCACGAAATCTCAGAAACTACAAGTGCTAGGAATCCCAAATTTTGCATAGGAGTTACTTATAGGACGTACAGTGGGTAAAAAAAGTATTTGCACACCCTAATTTTTTGAAGTTATATCTACAAAAAAACAGAATGCGTTTAGTTAATCATTGTATTTAATAGCTTAATCTATAAATATTTCGAATTGGTTAATAACATTTCTTAGAAAATAGAAATGAGAAAATGAGACGGTATAAACACATATTTTAAAGTCGAATAAGTATTTGCACACCAACTGACTTGTACGTATTTTGTAAAAAAAATCAATAATTAATGAAAGAAAAGACACCTAATATTTTGTGTGCATTCCATTAGCATCAATAATGACTTGCAATCTCCTTGGCATCGATTCCAATAATTTGGACGTTGTTTAAATCGATATTTGAGCCCATTTCTCCACCATAGCACGCTTCAAATAATTTTTACTTAAAAATTTAATTTTCCTCAAATCTTAATTAGCCAGTTGCCATGAATTTTCAATTAGATTGACGTCTGGCGTTTGTGGCGGAGTTTTCAGCATTCTACTGACATTGTACATCACCCATTCCTTACGATTTCATAGCTTTCGCGAAAGTTAGTCTTTTTGCTATATTGGCCTTACTTATGAAATAATTTTTCCTCGCTGTTCTCGCTCGCTACGAAGACCAACGTTACACAGAACGTTTCTTACAGTTTGGGCACAGACAACCTTACCTGTACTTGACGCGGTGTCATTTGATAAGCTTTGAGCGCTTGTAAATGGTTTATTTTGTACCAATTTTACAATTTGGCGCCTTTCTTTCGTACTAAGCTTCTTCGGAAGAACAAACCTTGTCTTATTTTCAACACTATCCATTTCTGCTCGTTTTTTTATAATATACTACACAGTCGAGTAATTTAACTTTAAATTTGACCCGATTTGGCTATAACTTCAACCTTCATTACGGAGTAAAATAATTTCTTCACGCGTCGATAACGACAGTTCAAATTCTTTCGGCATGTTGGCTTCAAAATTTTATCTGAACACTAAACAAATTTCTCGTTATTAGAATACGTTTCCCGATGTTCACATGTATACAAACGATGATCATATTTTACCTAAAGTGACCAAATGTCGCGGGAATAACATTGTATCAAGAGAATAGTTGGTGTGCAAATATTTATTTGACTTTAAGAAAGGTGTTTATACCATCTCATTTATTTATTTCTATTTTGTAAGAATTTTTAATAATCAATTCTAAATATATATAGATTAAGCTATTAAATACAATAATTAACAGAAATCATTCTGTGTTTTTCTAGGTGTAACTTCAAAAAAATTAGGTGTGCAAATACTTTTTTTACCCACTGTAGGTGCTCGCTAAGACGGGAATTTGCAATATTCGATTTCTAAGGGGTTGTTTTTGGGGTCGAAAGTTTGTATGAAACTTTGTTACTATAAATGCTAGGAGTCTCAAATTTTCTATGGACGTTACTTATAGGACGTAAGTACACATGGAGACGGGAATTTACAATATTCCACCCCTAAAGGGTTGTTTTTACGGTTGACAGTTTCAATAAAACTTTGTTACTATAAGTGCTAGGAGTCTCAAATTTTCTATAGACGTCACTTATAGGACGTAAGTATACACGGAAACGGGAATTTCCAATATTCTACTCCTAAAGGGTTGTTTTTAGGGTTGATAGTTTGTATGAAACTTCGTTACTATAAGCGCTAGGAGTCTCAAATTTTGCATGAGCGTTACTTATAGGACGTAATTATTAACTAAGACGAGATTTTGCTAAGTTTGATACCTAAGCATGTAGTTTTGGGGTTGATATTGTATATGTAATTTCGTAATTACAAGTCTCAAATTTTGCATACGAATTATTTTAGTGTCTACGTGCTACCCTACATGGGATTTTGACATTGATTTTGAAAAAAGATTTTTTGTCGTAATTCGACCCCTAGGGATGTGTTTTTCGGGATATAAGTTATAACATCTATTAACTATATAATGTATTTCATATTCTATACATAATTAAAGGATATAAAAGCGAACTCTGCACATGCAAAAAATATATAAAGCTTTTCTATCTATGAAAAATACAGGCCTTCGTGGCGCAGGGGCAGAAGGGGTTCGATTTCCATTCGAGGTAATGCATTATTGTACATTAATATATTTTTTTCTTCGCTCTAGCAGCAATTCAAAAGCTGGCGTGAAGTTCGGCCACCCAACACGCAATGCCTTGAAAAATTTAGTGGAAAGTGGGGAAAGGAGTGTCTCAACGTTAGGTTCCCTTTGCCTATACTCTGTGCGGGATACAGCGTGAAGCTGAAAAAATAAAGATAAAGAGGCCAGTGTGGTGCAGAAGCACAAAAGTATTATAGTAAATGCAACTGGTTGTAGGTTTTATGTCTATTCGAGGAAATGAAATATTTAATTAAATTTATATTTTCATTTCTTCGCTCTGGTACCAAGAAATCGGCGGAAAATGTGGAACGGAGTATCTTAGCTCTAGATTCCTTTTGCCCACCCTACTGTGCGCTGGATACAGCGAGAAGTTGAGTATAAAGATATAAAAACTTAAGAATTAGGTCCATTAATATATCGATAATATAGGCTTAAAACTACTTAGTAAAATTTTTGCCTCCGATCGCGAATCATGCAAAAATGACTAGTACGATGGATGCTGGCAAAACCAAAGTGTCAAGCCTTTTACAGAATATTGGATGCTCACCGATTCAAATGGCTCTAAGTTGTATGCAAACATATGGTTCCAAATGATACTGGGGTGCGTGCCTCGAGATGAGAACAGTACTTCATATGAGGCCCATATTGGGCTCTTCACATTACCAATCAGTGTTTTCACGTAAAGTAATGTCTCGCTCTGCCGGTGACTCCCAGTATCTTTGATACCAACTTGCTCTTGCTTTCCGTATGATCGCGATACTAACTGATAGTTACTCGAAACGTTAAAGCCCAACATGTTGATACTGGGAGTATATGAAAATAACATTTTTTTGTATAAATTAATAATGCTCTATAACAAAAAAATACATAAAAATGATAAGAGCCCTATGAGGAATGAATATCTGTCAAGGCCAGTTATTTCATCTTTAAGTCTGTTTATGCAATTGTAAATTATATTAATAGTTCAAATTAATACTTATATTTGTTTTTAACATATAGTGAAAGTAAAAAAAAAAATAAATAAATGAACCATATTGCAAAGCGCTCTAAAAAAATCGTTAATATATGTATTTACAAAAAAATACTTATAACCGATATATTAGAACTTAGCTTAACTTAGAACCGAATAAATAATTGTGTAGTTCCAGCGGGCGAAGCAGCAATTTTTTCCAATTAATACGGGAGGTTATAACGAATTTATTTAGAATATATTTTTTTTAATTCAATAAAAGTTGATTTTTGTATTCAGATTCAGATTTTTGGCCATTACCATTTTTTTTTAATTTAATAATTTACCGAGTTTATATCTAGTCGATGTTTACGTCAATTTGACGGCTAACCATCGGCTCTCTTTAATAGTTAGTTCGAGGTTCGCGGATTGAGGCAAATGAAAATAAAAATATACATATATTTCTAAAACTACTTATTATACAAAATTTACAACAATTATAAACCCTTTTCATTAAATATTTTTAAGTTTGTAAACATGGGCGATATCTCATTACAAATCCGTGACAAAGTTTTTCAAGTTAAAAAGGAAACTTTATGTGAATACAGCGATTATTTCCGTGCAATGTTTAGCGGTAATTACGTAGAAGATCAACTAAATGTGATATCCATTGATGTAAGTTAATTGCACGACAAATTATATTAGAAATTTTAAAATAATAAAAAAAATCAAAATGTTTATTTTTTTCAGTTATATTTGCTTAAACTGATACAAATAATTACTTTCTAGATGCTGGATCCTAATACAATGGACATTATTTTACAGTATATGAACATTGGCTTAATAGATCTTAGTGAATATTCTCTGGCTACTATTGGCGACATAGCAGTTGCTGCAAACTTTCTTCAAATAACGGAATTAATTAAACAGATTGAGTATGTGCTCGAGATACAACTGTGTGATTCTAATTGGATGGAAATAATGGCAATGGCAGAGAACTGTTCTTATTCTAAGTTAGAACAGTATTCAGCTGCATATGGACTCTATTCTTTTAAGTGTATGAAACCTGAATATGTGCCTTCCATTCAGAAACTAGCTTGGTATTTATCTCATCCATATATAGATGCTCAAAGAGAATTGGATGTGTTCATGTTTGGTCTCAAATGGATTTTAAATAATGAGACAGGAGCTGATGCACTTTTAATTATCCTTGGTTGCTTAGATTTTAAAAGAGCATTGAATCATGATATGAATGAAATTAAAAAAGCTGCATCTGAATATGAGAATAGCTTAGCATCTAAAGTTGTGGATTGCATGTATGAATTGTCAAGTAATGAATTAGAAATAAATGAGTCAATTTTAGATGACAAGAAAAATGAATTGTGTGAAAAGTTTACTGAAAGAGTTTGGGTGGAAACTAAAAATATAGCAAAGGATAGTAAGTTCCGTCTATTAAAATATACTCCAGTTGTGCCAATGTGGGTTATTAAGAATTCTAAACCAGAGCTCTTACCGCATTATATGTATAAGTATGATAATGATAAAGGTTTTGAGCAATGGCTAGAAGTAGCTGAGAAGAATTTATGGGGTTGGAGTATTATTTCATGGGGATTAACTAAACTGGTGATTGTATGTGGAGAACATGGCAGAGGAACCGGAATATTTATGAAGGATGTTAAAGTGTTTGATACTTTGAAGCAGGAATGGACCAGACATGGTGTTGACTTACCCCCGAGGAGACATGCTGGCTTAGCAGTTGTTGGCAACTTATTGTATATTGTTGGAGGAGTAGGTGGGTTTAGGTCAGTGCCTTGCACATGACACATGATTTTTGAAATAATTCTGTTTAAAAATTCAGTTTATTATAATTTTAAAAAAAAAATCATTCTTACACAATATTTTCTGAGGCAATATTCATTTATTTATTCGGGTGCCGGGGCACAAAACGTCCTACTATACATGACGGTTGTGGGTTCGAGTCCCACTCTCGGGACTAAAATATTTAATATTTCCGTTTCCTTGCTCTGATGCAAAGCGCGGCATTGAGTTCCGCCGCTGAACATGCAATGCCTAGAAAATTTGGCGGTTAATAGAAGTATCTTAACGGGAACTGTACTTACCACTAGGTTTCTACGTTTAGACCTACTAGTTTAGCGTGTGCGAGATTCTAAATTAAACCAAAATGATATAATTACAGGGTAGTACTGGAAACAGCTATAATTTACGATCTAAAGCAAAGATCATATAGAAAAATAGCCAAATTGCCAGATGCAATACAAAATCCAGCTGTGTGTGCTCACAATAATATGGTCTATGCCGCCGGACAGAAAAATATATTCCGTTATGAAGATACCGGTGCAACGGATTGTTGGAGAAATATTGTGGGAACACAAATAAGAATGAGTTGCATCAGGTCTTTCAAAGATTATATTTACTGTATACAAGGCTATTTTAGTCATCTGTACAGATTTAGACCAGACGTTGATCATACACTGGAATTAGTTGCTTATTTTTCAAGTCTTCCAGCCACTTTGTGTGACATTGGTAAGAATTATTGTATTGTTCAATATTCATAATATATTGCTTGAAGTTATTGCAAAATTTCAATGTTTTCATATTTCACTAATAAAGGGTGAAAGTTACTACACTCAGTTTGCATTTTATCTAAATGGATCAAATATTTTTTTTTGTTTCTTGTAGAAAATGATGTAGCTTTCATTAACAAAATATGAACAAACATAAAAAAAAATGATCACTGTTTCCTTATAATATTAGTGAAAATCTAGACTTTACTTAAAGAAGTAATCAAAACATTTTTTTAGGTAATAACCTTTTAGTATTTACAAGAACAGTGTGTGGACAATCTGACATGTTGGCAGTTGAACAATTTAATGAGGATGTTAAAGAAAAGAAGCCAGTAGTTCTTTTCAAACAATCTAACACTTTTCTTAGGGTGAATGATGTAGCGGGTTCCTGCGCTCTAGCCATGACGTTACCACCATTGTATAGGGAACTTTCTCAATATCATTATAAATATTTGACAAGATATTCAGAACCAAATTAAAATTCTTGTTTTGTGATATTTTTCGTAGTTTATTTCCTAAAAATGTTGTTTATGTAAAATTATACATCAAGTCGTCAAGAGGTCTTTGTATTGTAGAAGCATAGTGTCAGACTGTAAATGTCTCATTTACAGTCTGGTTGTGGGTTCAATTCCTACTCAGGAAGGGGGATGAAGTATTTTTACTTTCTTGCTCAATTATCTAGAATTATACACAATAAAATTGGTTGTAATTAGAAGATTTATCATTTAAAATAAATTCGAAAAATCTGTGCTAAATATTGTCAATAGGTATATTAAATGTGCAAAGTTAAAATAATTAAACAAAGATGTTATTAATGTACATTTATTTCGACATTAATTTACAAACATACTAACTTTTTTTTATTAGTGTACATACATTTGTACAATAAGATTAAAATATTTTGAATTGTTAATATATGTTATGTTTAGATAGCATTTCATGCAGTTCAGAGACTAGCAGTCAACAATCAGTATATAAAATCTTTGCATTTAATAGGTATACAAGCAAATATATGCGATCTAATTGTATTTTTATTTAATGTTGGTTAACCTAATTTAATTTAGATAATTACATATAAAAATTTCAGCAGGAATTAAACCTGCTTCCCATATTGTCTATATAAGATTAATTGTATACATATTTCTGAGAGAAACATTATTTACAATATATAAACTTAAAGAGCGAAAGCAAATATTAATCTCTTAAGAACATTAAGGCCACATCATTTCTACATGCTTAAAGCACCATGTTAAATGTTTGAACTTTTAGTCTTATTTTGAAACTTTAACTATTAATTTCATATGTTTAATATTGAATCATTTTTTATTGTTTGGAACTGATTTTGAACTATAAAAAGTGGCGGCTTATCATATAATCTAAAAGATAAAAGCTCATCTCCTATGCATCTTAATATTCTAAAATTATTATAATTGACATTAAATACAGTAATAATAATTATATAATTAGAAACTGTATATAGAATCTGGAAAGGTTAAAATTTTGCTTATGCAATATGCATATATAAAGATAATGAATGAATATGGCTGGGTAGGGAACCTAGTGTTAATAGTGGCGGTACTTAATGCCGTGCTTTGTATACTTACAGAGTGAAGAAATGAAAATAATTTCTGCGAAAGGGAGTCAAATCCACAATCGCCGTATTTCATAATTTTTTATATGCAAAATATCGCATAAACAAATACAAACCCGCGTCAATATTACATTTGGCAATGGTATATGCGTATGGAAGCACTACTATTAATACATCTATATTAAATAACATTTTTAAATTCATTATAATAATAGAAAAATACCATATTATTCTTAACTTTTCTTGTGACGACCTTAAAACATTATAATTTATAGTTATTATTATTTTTATTATTATTGTGCCATTATTTTCAAAAAACTTATAAAAGAAATGGTAAACATGTCCAAAATTAAAATTACTATTAAATAGAGCCATTTAAAATTCCAAGGCACATTTACCGTTCGTCCTAGGAAATATATAATCTATATTATATATATATATATATATAGATAAAAAATAAATAGTCGTTTTTTTTTAAAATTTACGTCCATCCTCCTGTCAGTTTGTGGAATAATTCTTCGTCGAGGGTTTGATTTGCGTCTTTAGATCTCATAGATAAGAATATATAGCCACCAATGAATTCGTGGACCACTTTGCAATCAGCTGATTGTACTGAGAATATAATGTTGCCCTCTTCGAACTGGACCATCATGTGTTTTATTTCCCAATTCACGTTCCATGCCTGGAATGTTAGATTTTTTTATTAAATGTATAATGTTGTTAGGAGTTTTCTAAATATTACGTCACATGATGTTTGTGAATTTTTTTTACTGTTTTTTTTTTTACTTTTGTTAAATATGACGGTAGCTGCACATATAAGAATTTGTGCGGCTACCGTCATATTTAATTATTTTATACTTAGCGATTAGATTGTTCTAGACGCGGTCATAAAAAGGATTGTATATGTTATATACATGTTTTTCTGTTCTTATAGCAATATAACTTAATATATTATTTCTAAACCATTTCAAAATATAAATTGCTATATCAAAAGAAATAAATCCAATAGATACCTTCATAGTACTATAACGCCAAGTCTTAATATGGTCTCCGGTATTAGGGTCCAGTCGCATAATGCGGTTGTTCGCGATGCTAATAATTTCATCTTTGCGGTGCCCCATGAAACGCACCACAAATAAGGTTTGGCCGTAGTCTGGTAGATTCTGCCATGTCTTTATGTATTGGAGTTTTGCTTCTAGTAAAGGAAGATCTTTGACGTTGGCGTGGCTCTCCAGTACTCTTTGTGTGAACTGAAATGTTAGAGAATGTAAGAATGAGTATAACTTTATTTTACGATTCTTTTATGGTGCAAGTGGCGGTGTATGTAATTACTTTTTAGGAAATGTATAAAAATAAAATAATAATAATAAAATATTTTAAATATTAAATTTTTTAGATCAAGATTTTTAAAATATTTTTTGTTTTTTTTTGAAAAAAGTAATTTCTCACTTAATTGTGGAATAACATTAATAAATAACATTAAAAATATTTAATATTTAAAAAAAAATGTATGTAATTTACCCAGTACCATAAACAGCATAGTAGCATAGTTGGGAAGATGGAATACAGTAGGTCTGGTGGTATACATATTGGTTTGATTTTAAGTGATTTAGAGTAGGTTAGAAAATAAACTGGTGGTGATTGTTAGGCAGTATGTAAAAAGTATAGCAAGGCTTATTTTTCACTTCAGTAAAGATGTAAAGCGTCCACAACTATGGCCCAAGAACTAAATATGACCATAAACTTAAACCAATACTCACTTTTCCCTTTAGTTTCTTCAAGAACCTCGGCGCAAGATAGTTCTCGGGCTGCAAATGGTCCAGATGGGGTAAACTATGTTGGTTTAAAGCGGCCGCTGGTTGTGGTCTTTGTAAAGCAAGTAAGGCTCGTACGCCCGCAGCTTCGGCCGTGAAAGCCGCGTCTGCAAGGGAACGCCCTCTGGCCCCTAGACGACACGCCGCCACCCATTCTGCGTATTCGTCTTCCTGTGGGTTGATTGCGTATTAATATATTTCTAAATCATATATATATATATATATAATTATAATAGCGAGATTCGAACCCGCGCCTCTTGGTACCCGTCCAAATGTTCTGAACAATCCATAACGTTTTCGTGATAATTCGTTCTTTGGTTGTAATTATTTTTTAAAGTAATTAGTCTTATAGATGCTGGCGACTGTGACACAGTTTGTTCTAGAACGGTTTTCAATACATACACCATACAATCCCTATGTCATCTAAACCAGATTGTATACATAATATTTATTTAGTGAAAAAAGCATTTTTAATAAAAAGCATTATTAATTTTGCTTACATTTTCACATTTAAGCCACATTTCGTGCATGGTGTCTTCAGAAGGCACCTCTAGCTTGATGCCGTATCTGCCTGAAGCAGGGTGTGCGTCCGGGGTCACCTGTAAAAATTGTTTTTTTTAAGTTTATTGAACTAACTAACTACCTAACGATGCCTTATATTAGGGTAAAGGGTATTTCTAAAACTAAGTAGTGGTAAATAAGATTTCGTTTCATTTTATTTTTTATTATTTTTGTAAAAGACTTTTAAATACGAGTAAAGAAATCAAATTATAATAATACAAATACAATTAGGTATAATCTTAACCAGGGGGAATTTAACATTTAACTCTGTAATTTATTCATACTTTATTGTTTAATATCTATCTATATATATAAAAGGACTTGTCCTCACTGACTGAGGTAAGACGCACGCACAGCGGTAACCGCTGTGCGTAGAAACGTGGAATTTGGACAGATGTTTACTTTCGTAGTCTGGACATCCACTAAGAAGGGATTTTGAAAAATTTTAACTCTAAAGGGGTGAAATAGGGGTTGAAAGTTTGTATGGAAAAAATTAAATTGGCACTGATTCCTATAAAATTTGAAATTTAGGTTTCTAAAAGTATTTAATTGAATACATGTTTCATCGTTTTCTAGAATTCTCCCCCTAAGGTTGCAAATGAGGTGTTGAAAGTTTGTATAGATTTTTTTTTAATCGGCACCAAATTTTATAAAATTTGAAATTCAGACTCTTAAAAGTATTTAATTCAACATATGTTTCATGGTTTATTAGAATTCACATACCTCAGCGCCGCGTAGCTCAACCGCGTAAGACGGCGTATCGCCTTTAGCGGCGGCCTCTTGGGACGAGTGTATGCGCAACACTCCGTCGCGACACGACACCCAACCGCGTTTGTAGGCGCGTAGGGTGAAACGTTGACGACTGGAAGGTATTTACAAATTGTATATAACTATTTACTATAGAGATTTTTTATAATTAAGATTCATCAGAAAGTGGAGAGTCCTGAAATTAGGTTTTCTCTTTTAGTACTAGCATTTAAAGTAATGTTTACATTAAAATTAATTTCATTTCGGCAGTCCCGAAAGATCTAGCTTCATTTAGCGTTATATCTCTCTAAAATAAACAGAAAGTAGAGTGTTTTAATACAATATACAAAATATATACGTGTAACGTTACATACATATATAGAAATTATTAAAATATTGATTATAGGATGACGTAAATAACAAGTATTAATAGATGTAATGTTATTTACTGAACACTATAAACCAACATATAAATATTAACTTATAAACATATTTTGTTACTTGTTTGTTAGTATACTTTAATTGTAGTTAAAAAAAATATTATATTGCTTAGTTACTTAAGTAAAACTTAAGTTATCACTAGATTGAAAATGTATTCTAAAATAAAACATTTTAAATCCTAGAAATAATGTAACCTGGATGATAATGATAAATAATCAAAACTGGAATAAAAATATTACTTTTTATCGTTAAAATCATCCACATAATTACAAAAAAAAAATACATAAGTACATTAAGAAATATTTTTAAAAATTATATGAAAGAAAATGTTAAAAAGTAATTTACAAACAAATTATAAAAATATTCACTTCCATGCTTCGTACGGGGATAAACAAAACGGATCTTACGAGATCATACAGCTATCGCTGTGGCACATCCTTTGCGCGTCGCCAGGAAATAAAATATAAATAAATAAAATAAATACGTAAATATAAATGATAATTAATATTAAAAGTAATATATCAATATAATAATAAATCTTACCCTCTATACTTCAAATAACCAGCTAGTTCTGGCACATGAGTAATGTCGGGGCGCGCGGGCGGCCCTCCCTCCAGCTGCACCTGCAGCTCGCTGAGGGCTGCATCTATTTCGTCTTCTGGTGCAGCAGCAGACGCTGAGCCATCATTAGCGTCTACTCCGCCACCGGCTAGGGTCTGGAGTTCGATTTGTAGCTGGAATTTTTTTTTATTTTTTTTTTATATTAATAACTTATATTGATATTAATCAATAATCATAATTTACGTAAATATTCTTAAAATTTAGTATTGCTAAATACAAATACTTTATTTTTAAATATACAATGTTTAAATAAATGAAAGAAGGAGTGTCTGTGTGTATTATTATTACATATAAATTGATTTGTTTGTTAACAAAACTATATGCGAAAAAAAAAACAAAATTTTAAAAATATTGGCATGATATTTAAATAAGTCTGTGTAATTTAAAAGAATTTAAATCAATAATACTAAGAAAATTCCCAAGGCACAAAGGATTTTTATAATTGAATACCATAAAATTATAATTAAAAATCATTTGCTTTCAGATATTTAGTACATGCAAGTTGTCTCAAGTTCTTGTAAATTGCGTAAATACCGGTAATATATTTACCTGTAAAGCAGCAAAAAGCAGCATTTCCTCCTCCGTACAGTGCACCTCTTGGTTCAGTATCTGCCAACGAGCCTGCTGGTATAGCTGGTTCAATCTCGGCGCGTCCTGAGCTCGCGGGGTCAGGTCGAAGAAAGAATAGAATTTGAAGCGAAGTTGTAGTGTATCCCATTCGCGTACGTACTGCTCCATGACTGAGAGCGATGAATCTAGCCAACTGAGAATTAATGATCGTTTAAAATAATGTGTAAATTGGAACAATCTCACATGTTAATTATTCTATCAGCTTCACGCTGTGTCCTGCAGCACGGTAGACAGAGGGAACCTAGTGTTAAGACACTCCGTGTCCCATTTTTCGCCAAATTAATTAATTATTCGAATAACATTTTTCATCTTAACATGTATTTGTAATTTATATGAACAGGCTGATGTAATACATAATTTCGTATTTTCTGCCTTCTTTTTTTACTTTTTACGCCGTGTCCCGCTTATGAAGGGATAGGTAGATTTCCCTATATCACGACATGAACGAAAGGGAATGTTAAAAATAATACATTGCAACTAGTAGGGATCGAACCCGTATCTATCACCATCAACCAGAAGCTGACCCATTGCGCATTTATGATCTAGTTTTCCAAATACAAAACTATTAACTAATAATTCAAAACGAGCAAGGCAATGTTACAATCTAAAGTTACGATATAATGGCGCGCGCAATTATGTTTTTTATAATAAAAAGAAAAACAAACTCTCAATAAATATGCAGGATATATTTATTTACGTCATTTCATATTTATGTCGTAACTGCAGAAACTTGTGTTTTATAAAAAAAACACTACATAAAACTGCGCTAACCAAATGCTTACATTTTTTACATATTTAAGATGCTCGCTAATTACTACCAAAGTCGAGAAAAAGTTAATGCAATTAATAGACAAAAAACAAGTTACTGCAATTAAGGCGTGGACAAAAATTGAGAATAAGAAAAATTAAGAACAAGCAGTAATTGAGAAAAACCAATTGGTTTCTACAAAATAGTTTTAACAAATACGGCGTTACTAACGCACGATATCACCTATTTATATTCTCTTCATCTAAGTTTGACATTTTTAGACTTACAATTTTTTTATTTATAAAACACTTATTAAAATCTAAATGTTATAAAGAAATTAATCATTCCCTCGAGTGGGAATCGAACCCACAATCGTTACATTTACAGCTTTGCCGCGACAGGATTTTAAGTAAACTCACCCAACATTCATCCTAGCGCGTTCCATCAAGGATTTGGGCGTCAACAGCGACTCTCGAGACTGGCTGTCCGGTTCGAGAGGAGAGTCTGCCAAGGAGAGTTCCGCGAGAGAGTCCAACGCGTCCATGGAAGCTGCCCGCGGGGGGGTCCCGCAATACCCACCGTCACTTGAGCCGTCGCTTTGTGTGCTGTAGATGTGACCCCCGTAGCGGCGGAGAGTGCCATTCTGAAAGGGATAATTGTAAAATCAAAATTTACCACCAAAATGTCAATAAAATTAATATCTTCAATGTCTATAATCTAGAGGCCGTCGAGGGCCAGGGGCACAAGCGACTGTAACACGACGCTTGTGGATACTACCTACTACTACTGTACTCCCCATTCGGGGGCATTAATTATTATTTATTAATATTTTATTTCTTCGGTGTGGCTAAAACGCGGCGTTTACTTCCATAACTTATCACACAATGCCTCGAAAATTCGGCGGAAGGTCAGCAACGGAGTGTCTTAACACTAGGTTACCTCTGTCTACCCTGCTACATACGAGACAAAGCGTGGAACTGACAAAAATTAAGAAAATTAAAATTACCTGTTGTGAAGCAACTGGCGTGGCTGATAGTGATCGTGGCGGAGGCGGCGTCGCGGGACACGCCAAGGATCTGTCCAGGCTGTTCGACGAGCCTCTTGTTGCCGCTATAAACGTATTCGTATCCGCGGCCTGGATAGACTTCACCTTTTTCGCTTCTTTCAAATTTTGGTAGTTCTGTTTCAGGTGGGAAGGTTCGAGAGGGTAGCACAGCGACAGTTCTTCTGGATGCCGTATTCCTGAAATGGTTACAATAGTAAGATTTAATTTAAATGAACAAGGGTGGGACTTTTTATTTTATTTTATTGTGATTTTTTATTTATTAAAAAAAACAACTTACCAAGACTCTTGCAGAGTTGTACTACCGCACTAAATGTGTCGATCGAGAAGTCTATTTTACAATCAATATATCTCAAGTCAGGCAATTGAATTCTGATAGGCTTGTGCATCGGTGTAAAATGTAGAGCAGCATCTGCGTGGACGCCGTACTGGTCTAGCGTGTGTTTTGGACGAGACAGCCATTTGTTTCTTGTGGGCCACCATAAGGCGTGATCTGACCAGTCCTTTTTGAAATCTGAAAAGAAAATATATAATTTAATTGATTGAGTTTAGTTCTTAGTTTATGGCGATTCGAATGTGCCAGTTGAGCATTTGTCACTTCGCCAATTTGAAAGACCGTCGCCAAAAAGGAGAACACACGAAGGAGATTGTACGGTAGAAAAGAGACCCAATAGGAGAAATCATGTCAAATAAAGATCCTACCTGTGTATTGGTATTAAATAAACTTGATGAATATGAATTATGTTTAAGAGCTAGCGTATGGGCAGTGCCTATTTAGATTCATAAAAGCACTAGAAATATTTATTTGAAGTTCAAGAATCGAAGATGATGACGTAGTCGAAGGAATTTATAGCATCTATTTATTATAGGGCGTAATGACGTTGAAATAAAACTAAAACACCACCATCCGGTCCCAGGAGCACAGCTTGCTAAATAAAAGAAAAATTAAGTAGAAAGTGAGCATTAGCGTGACGTCATCGAATCGATGCCACGATTTAGTTGGCTTATGTTCGAAAACTATCATTAAGCATTTGAATTTATCAAAGCCATTAATATTTTTGGTGAGAACTTTCTGAAGATGAAATAAGAATGCTTGGTCACTTTATATTTTATGAGAATAAATAATGAGTTTATTTAAATAGAATATGTAGAAATATTATCCTTTTTTATCATACAGTGGAATGTTTTAGTTTAAAATATTTCCTGTTTCTCTGTTTTGTTGTGTTGAGTACAACCAACTCTTGTTTTTTTAAAACTGGAACTTAATGTTGTTAGCCTTTACAGTTGTTAGCCATTTGGTATGGAAGAGGATTTTGTCCCAAAGAAAGTGCAAAGACTAGATGGCGGGGTGAGAGATTGTCCACGTCGGCAAGGGCATCCCTTTCTGGACTCGAACTTCGACTTGCGGCCGTCGATCGGGCTGAAATCGAACCCACAACCTGTCGCATTTACAGCACGCTTGTACCCCTGCGTCTCAATTGGACTCAATATACCAGAGAATATCCATACCTATATTGTATATTCGAAAGTAACTCTATCTGTCTGTCTGTCTGTATGTCTTTTACACAATCAGGGCCAAACCGCTAATTTCATTGTGATAAAATGCTCATGTAGAGATACTTCAGGGTCTCGGGATGAACAAAGGATACTTTTTTTTCTCGTATTTGTAATATTTTCGATATATACCAATATATTAAAATATTTATTAATCAGACATGCAATTTATTCTGCCATGTCAATAACATCCGTCGCTGCGCGACCGTTGCTAAGCAACGATTTGCAAAGTTTGTTGTTGGAAAACGTTATCCAAAATGAGCTTGCTTAACGCATCTCTCTATTGAACATTGAAAATAGTTTCATAAATATGTTTAATAAATAATCTTATAGCTTAAGCGGGCGTAGCCGCGTTCGGGTCCACTAGTATTATATAAAGTTCAAAGTATATGCTTTTGTCATCTCCATTATTTATTAAGTTAATTTCCTTTCTTAGCTGACTAATCTTAGCTGTATGAGTCATACTTGAGCGCGTTGAACTACAATATTTAAAAGGGTATAATCGTAATCACTTCGTCGTAAAATCCTAAATGAATCCTGATTTATAATATATACCCTCTACATACTTTGTCTACTTATAGAGACAACTATAGGTGAAGAATGTAAACATTAAACCCGCTTTAAAATCTTAAGATAAATCCGAAGCATAAATTCTTTGGAGATAACAATAGGTCTTTATAATTTTCTTTGGTTATTTGTTTTAAGCGTCCACATATCTATGTCTCTAGTATGAAAATTTTATAAGATAGTAATATAATATTTGCTGTAATAGTCAAACTAGGTGTTTTTTTAAAAAGTCGTTGAGATTTTTCACGCGTCCTCTGTAATTTACAAATATATTTTCTTTATTTAAGTCTGTAAACTAGTTATGGATATTTACAGGATGAGTCACGTGAAAATTAAATGACTAAATTATACTTCAAACAGAAATAAAGTAATATTTGATCTCTACTAATTGACAAAATCTAGTCTTATTTTCAACTTCTGTAGTTTTAGTGGCTAAACTCATCGCCGCGCTTCTTGCCTCGATTGCAGAGCGAAGAAATGAAAATATTAATAAAAAATAAATTATTACCTCAAGTGGAAATCGAACCCAAAACCGCTGCATTACAAGGACACGTTTCCCAAGGCTGTTATGACCTGAGCTACGACGACCACTATCGTCTGCATTATTTCAAAGAAATATCATTCACTTTGAATAAGATTTCAAAAAAACACGTATAATACAAACAAACAAACAAAATACTCTTTATTGTACGATAGAAAAGACACATTTACATGTATTAATACATAGAACAGTACAATTGGCGGCCTTATCGCTGAGAGAGCGATCTCTTCCAGGCAACCTTTGGGTATAGGAGAGAATACATTATCTTAAAAGGGAAGGAGTGTACAGAGCTGATATCTAGTTTTACACACACACACATAAATACATACATACATACACACATACATACATACACACATACATAAATATATAATACTTTGTTTATAACATATTCTTTTTTTTTTTGAACACAGAAACAAGAACATGAAATAAATACAAAAAATACTATCGAAACCCAGGTACTTATAGCGTTAAATAATAATCTTTCAGCCTCTTTTTAAATGTTTGTATAGTCATAGCTATATATGGTATATAGTAAGTACTACGTATTACATAAACTAAAACAGTAAAATTTATAGGTGGTCGTAAAACATTGTAGCTCGGCTACGTGAATTTTATTACATATTTACTAAAATAGCGGTCCAGTTTCTTATGGGGTATCTCTGAGCATCTCACGTTAACACTTATTTTTATTTTATTTATTTTTCTTGTAAGTTACATATTGCATATTACATATTGTAAGTTAAGACTAGTAATTTAAGATTCTAAAAGCATTTTGATTTGAAAATATTATTATATCAGCGCTTTTTAATTAGTACGTTATAGCACGATTGACGAGTCATGGTGTGCATTTAATAAAGTATTTAAAAGTAACAAAAATTCCAAGACCAAATCTGTGCAGCCTAACTTCAGCTAACTATGTGGCCAAGACTCGCGAACCATACTCTACGTTTTATTTTCAATTGAAATTTCATAAAAGTAGTTTTACGTCACTTATAAAATTGAACTTCTAATGTCATAAAATACGTAATATCTCCATCATTAGGTAAGCTAAGATGAGCAATCTTAGATTTATGAAGTAAAATTATATTTCTATGAACTAAGTGCCTTCAAAGTACATAAATTGTATAACTTATTACAGTGTTATAGCAATATGTAATAGTTTGGAAATAAGCTGTTACTTTTGAATTATATAGAATAATGATATATTCGTCTTTTTTCGATGAATAAGACGCGACAAAACATACGTCCATTATACAAATGTATAAGTACAGCACCTACTCGTAGAGCTGTTTATCATCTTCGCGCTGTATCCCGTACACAGCAGGGAAGGGAACCTTCTGTTAAGACATTCCGTTCCCCACTTTCCGCCGAATTCTCGAAGCATAGGGTAATGAGTATCAGAACTCCGCGTTTTTGCCTCAAGACCAAAGCGAAGAATTTAAAATATAAATTTAAATAAATATTTCAATGCCTCGAGTGGGGATCGAACTCACAACCAGACCAGACCAACCAGAGTTTGCAGTCACACACATGAGCCCTTGCGCCACTAGTGTGAACTGTTCAAATTAACGTAACATAGTTTAAAGCATCTTCTAGTTACTCTGTGCAAAGAGTAACATAATCTCCCCCTTACTTAAGGGAGCGTTTTCAATTGACACTTCCAAGTGAAAGACCTGTACGCTCATGTGTAACTCAAAGAAAGCTTGAGTACCCTATATGTAATACCTCTTTCTATGAAAAATCCTTCACAGTTCAAGCAGTGCGCTTATGGAACTAACTACCTAACTCTATATTGTCGGACAATCCATCTCTAAATATTTTTAAAATCAAATTAAAACAACATTTTCTTAATCTCAATTAGAATCTTTAGTAGTCGCTTTGTCTTTTTTCTTTATAAATTTTCTTTTTCTGTTTCAACTCTTTTATGTCATTGTATATATTTATATGTTTGTATGTGTGTATGTTTGTATAAGTATATTTATGTAGGTATAGTAATATTGATAAATATTATGTATATTTGTATGTAGCTTTATTATTATTATTATTAGCATAATATTAAAATACCGCACCCGAATCATTTCTTTTAACATCTCCTACATTCAAGGGTTTCTGGTAGAGATCTCTATTAGAGATAAGTTATCCATTGTACACATTTTTTCTGTAGTTATAAGTTTTCTGTACTTTCTTTCTTGTGTGGTACATAAATTAATGAAAAATAAATAATCTCCAGAACTTACTACAGTATTACCTCGATGCTGGAAAATCAACTTTGCGGGTTTCACGTTACCACTTGTCAAAGTACTAGCTACCATATTCGTCTCGATGGCCATATATTCACTGATTGGAATTTCTAATTCCTACATGGAATCAACTTTCAACTTAGGTTTTAAGTCCATGGGCATAGAGCCCAAGTGAGCCGTGCCCACTCCAGAAATTTTACTAACAAAAAATTTGTTCTGAAGTCCAGAAAATATATTCTCTAAATATGCCCATATTTAAGTATTTTAAGTTTATTTTATTAGTAAATGCTTTTCATGTCACGTAAGCTTTATAACAAAAGTATTATCAATTCGCCAACTTACCACAATGGTTCATATATTAATACGAATATATACGTACATCTAATGCAAGTACGTCATAACATATATAATATTATTTTACCTTAAATATTTGTGGTTTAAATAGTTTATATAATGGACAATAGGTTTATGAAAAACTAAATGTCATTATAATAAGAATTTATCACGTCTGTGCGTCGTTTGAATTGGTAAAAATGTATAGGAATCTACTCTCGGACTCTACTTCTAAAATTTTAAGTATATAAAACTACTTACGGTTACCTATTTACTTATGTGTCCCCATATATTTTCAATAGGGTTTTTAATTTAGCTATACAACGCATTCCTAGAAAACTATTGCAACATTTTATTACTAATTTACTTAATGATTTAAGCTAATTAGTTTCACACATCCTTCTATGGTTTTCCTCTAAAATTCTACTTAAACATGCACATGATGAAGAAGAAGAAGAAGAAGAAGTGTGATTGCTTTGGCAATCTTTATTATATAATAAATAGATATATAATTATATATCTTTACCTTTAATTAAGATTAAAAAGACAATTCTGTACATAAAATATATAAAACAATATTCATTCAATCCGTTAATATATTCACAACATAAGCTAAAAACGATACTCCGTTGTCCTCTATTATATCTACAGACATACACCAGTATAGACAAACTTCCTTAATATAGAATGTCAAACTCACAATACCCCCTACTATCCTTAGTAGGTAGTCTTAAGTATTTTAATTAGCTTACGCAATTACTGTACGATTAATTAATTATTCAGATCGTTCAGGCATTCTAAAATGGTTGCACTATTGACACATATACGAGTTAAATATTGATTACGTTTAAATATGGATTTATAATTATTATAGAAACTTTTTCTATTTTTTTAATTATCAACAAAAAAAAGGAAAATTATTGAGGCCATAGTAGCGTAATGGAACAGCGTCTGACTATGTACGTGATGGTTGTGTATTCAGTCTTCAATTCGGGAGAATGAAGTATTATTTTTCGCTCCAATAAGACCAAGTGCGCCATTGAGCTTCCCCATTCAATACGAAATATCTCGAATTCTGGCAGCAAATGGAGAACGGAGTGTTTTGACACTTGGTACACATTATCTAACCTGCTAATTGCGCGATATAAGTTGAAAAAAAAAAACACTTACATTATGCATTTGATTTCTTAAAATAGACGCTTAGCAACTGGAAATTGATAGCTAGCGAGTTCTTCGAAAGTGTTCCGATCTTTTGCAATTTACGATTACGTCGACATTATTTACAGCGGTCAATAGCACTAATTCATCTCTCTTAATGTTTCCTACCGAGAAATTTACGAACAAGAATGAATCAGCCTTTTAAGATAAGTTTTTTTGCCGTGTGCCGCGTGTACAGGGTAAAGCTAATTGACGTATAGATATGATTGAAATATGCTGTCGAGACGGCGGCGCGGGCGCAGAAATATTAAACAAAAATAGCCTCCTGTCGTACATCATACATGGCAACGTCGATGAACTGAAGACTCCATCCTCCATGCTCCTCTATCTTCATCTAATTAATGAACCTAAATGATACCGTTATAAACTTCAGTGCAATTAGTCCGTGGTGTTGAAATGCTATATATAATGAGCATGTGTGTTGTTGACGTTACCTTGCGCGATATGATATATGTATTGTGTAACATTTACATAAAGGTTCATAACTGTACAGGGCAGGCAGAGGGAACCTGATATTAAGACACACCTTTCCTCATGCACCGCGGAATTCTGGCGTTGAGTAGCGGAACTCAACCCCGCCTTTGTCTCGATAGCAGAGCGAAGAAATGAAAATTTGAATAAATATTTCATTACATCGAGGGGGGATCGAACCCACAATTGGTCGCTCTGGCCTCTAGTCTATCTAAACATAATAATTCATATTGAATCTATTGACATATCGCATGTAGGAAGTTGTATAAGATTAATTATAATTTGCTATATAACTACATAAATTCCTGTCGTGGAAAATATTTAGTAAAACCTGTTTTCAAATTAATGGCTGTATGAGGAAACTGAGTAGGAAATATTTTTATCAATTATTAAAAACAAATATAATGTATAAACATATTTTGTGTTAATTTTGAACACTTATTTTAATAACGACGACGACGAATAATATCACGTTGGGACGTTTTTTTAATAAATAAGTTATTAAAATAACGACCCAACGTCAATAAGAAATTGGTAAAAGTAGGGACCTAGTGATGATATTCTGTTTGCTAATTTCCACCGAACTCACGAGGCATTACGTGTTGAGTGGCAGAACTCAACACCGTGCTTTGCCTCGTCACCAGAGCGAGGAAATGAAAATATTAAATATTTTTGAATACGTAATTGGTTTATTTTTAACAATTATTCAATTATAACTCAAATATAAAGGTTTTCATTAATCCAAAATGCTGTAGTTATACATATAAATGTAATATTTGCCTTGAGCCAAATCCTTAATTAAACGTTAATAATAAATGTGAGTAATGTCGTCACATTTATTTTAGTTACATCTAACAATAAACTATTAATACATTAAAGAACAGGAGAGTAAACAAAATAATTTCAATACTTTTATTATGATTATTGTAATAAAACTTTACTTAACAGAAACATTATTTAACAACAAAGAAAAAGCTAATCGTATCCCGCTCACAGCTTTGTAGGAACATAGTGTTAGGACACTCCGTTCCCCATTTTCCGCTGATACAATCCTATTAACAATTTGAACATCAACACTAAATAAGGAATATGGTTTACAAGAGGCGCAGTTTCAAATCCCAATTACTAAGTATGGAATGACTTTTAAAAAGTTAAAGATAGATTAGCTTAGCTAAATAAAACAAACATAGGCAACAAACAAGTAGAAATTTATCGTAAAAAATATACAAAAAAAAATAATCAAATAATAGAATTTACGACTGCCACTCCGTAAATTCAACAAAACGTGCATTGGTTACGAAACGAGTCAACATTTACACACATTGTTCATATACTTTCATTGTATATTCTATAAGAATAGTAGAAGCCATTAGATAAAAATACATTTGACCCATTTAAAAGCTGAAGGTAACTCAGTGGATGTTGTCGCAAATAAATGTAAATAGGCCGCCCGTAAAACTCATTGCACTTTCCAAAATATATCTTGAGAAAATAACTATTATATATAAATAATAAGTAATACAGTAGGAATATAAAGGAAAGTCGTGGGATACAAGCGTGTAACTGTAACGTGACGACGGTTCGATATCCTCTTGGGGAAATAAAATTGAATATTTCTATCTAATTCTTGGTGTTGAGGCAAAACGCGTTGCAGAGTCCACCGCCCAATACGCAATGATTCTCGAATTCGTTGCAAAATAGGGAAACGGAAGTGTCTTAATCGGAATGGAAAATTAACACTAGGTTCCCATGTTCCCTATATTTTTAATCAAACTTTTCAAACAATTTACGAGTAACACTACAAGACAAAGTAAGTAACTTTGCTTACGTGGCTGCCGTCTGCGCGTGCGCATTATAAATTATAAAACTCGCGTTATACGTTCCAGTAAATAAATCTAAGCGACTCGTAAAATAAACAGAAAACAGAAGGGAAACAAGCGTGCGCGTTCATGGATCTTCGGCTTTGTTTAGATTTCACAGATTCACATTACTCACTCACTGACTGACTGGTCGACAGTAGTTTCCACACAAGCGAGTTGACATGGCTCCTTGTAAACATTGCTATTGTAAAACAAATGGAATAATATTATGTATATATACTTATTATAGTCCTAGCGACCCGCTAAAGGCTTCGCCCGCTTGAACTATCAAATTAATGTACTATGTAATGCAGATAGCATTAGTTTCGTTTTTTATAATAATATCAAATTTCAGTTCAATTCCGTTAGGTACCAGAACGAGGAAATGAACATATTAAATTAATCATTTCCACGAGTGGGAATCGAACCCAAAGCCAGGCGCACGCTTATCCCCCACGCCACGACTGGCTTCTAGCTCCTCCTCTTTTATTCTGCTTAGTGAATTGTTTTTAAATAAATATCATTGAAACATGCCTGCCTAGATTTATTTACTGAACCTCAAAAAAACCAGTGGAAAAATTACGTGGCGGTAATGCTTTTGATCTTCTCACTAAGATGAGCTCCATGGCATTGTCTGTTGTGCTCTTTCGGTTTGATATAGATTTAATATTTGACTATTGGTATGGTATATAAATTTAACATCTACTACTTTAGACGTAAGGTTCAAATTGTAACTATCAAATGATTTACGAATCTCACAGGGCTTCCGTTGTATATTTATTACTGAACGCTACCGTTGGCCAAAAGGTGAATCGGATAAATAAATTCAAAATGCATATTAATAGCGATCTAAAAAATACAAAGATGTATCATCATCATCATCATCATCATCAACAGCCATCTTTTGTCCACTATTGGACATAGGCCTAGATGTATAGAGTATTGAAATTTCAGGCCAGTCGTGGTGAAGGGGCACAAGTGACAGTCAACGCGACAGGTTGTGGAGGAAATGAAATATTTAATATTTCCGTTATGGTAACGAGGCAAAGTGCGATTGAGTCCTGCCACTCAACACGAACGAACGAACTGCCCCCAGAACTCGGCAGCACGTGAGGAACGGAAGTGTTCCTTAATAAAAAAATATCTTGTCCATATTTCCACATGCGAAACAAAACAAAAACGTAAAACTCTGAACAGCTGTCCATATACGATGAATGGTATTGGTGACATAAGCGTCGAGTAGGCGCACGATCTACGCCCACCGCTTCCGTCTGGAGGCGGATTACCATCTTATGGACACATAATTAAATTTTTAAATAGTTACTTAATTTTTTATTCTCTATTCTTGGTGCGATATGAAATACGATTTAGTGAAAATTAAGTTCGTTTCAGTAATTCGATATAAGAAATATTTTTTACCTAGTTGAGCTCAGCTACTCAACGCTCAATGCCTTCAGAGTTCGGTAGAAAGTGGGGAACAGAAGTGTCTTATGAGAAATAAGTGTCTAACACTAACTTCCCATGTTCCAGGTTCCCAGATGGAACAACTAGGCGATACGGAAAAAGAATCACAATATAATTGAGTAGGAATTAAACTTCTAGACGCTAATGGCTGGGCCCGAAGAGCCGAGGATCGAGTGTGGTGGCGAGAATTGAAGAATTGGCTGTAGATGATGATGATGAATAAAATTGTAGATAATAAAAAATAACATATAAGTGGAACATATAAATATTCGCATAAGTCATAGTTGCATGTAGATAACGTAACCTTTAACCGGCCTCGGCTATTATCTATAATGTCGTCAATGCAATGGACGCCATTGCGGACGATATGTATTTCCTTATATGGTTAAATCAATAACAGTAAGCTTCGTTTGGAAAATGACGCAATATAACTAACGAGGTGTTTATATGAAAAATAAATAAGTTCTAGTAAAAAATGTCAACGTTAATTACATTTAATTTATTACTAGAAAAATCTTCTAAGTATAAATTTGTAGCAACAGATGTTTATTTATGAATCTATATTTAGGGAAGATTATTAGGAGAGAATTGAGTTCCCTTAATGTTATAATATTTTATTTACTAGGTAAAAGTTGTACTCTCTTAGAATGACTTGAAATTAAAGGACAAATCTGAGATCGATCTTGAGAGCGGCTTATAATTATGGGCCTAAGTATTAAATAATAAATATGGAACCAACTCCTCCTAAAACTCTATAAATACCATATTTCATAACAATACCAGTAAAATTTGACAAAGTCAGCTATTTAAAAGGAAAAATAAGTCATAAGATGTTTTATTCGTACACAACTCCAGACAAAGATCAAAGGCAGACATCTAGGGCGTTCGAGTTCGTTAGGACTGTACAAAGGAGATTCTATAAAGCGTATATTAAGACTAGATTGCTAGCTAGTTGCGCAAATTGTTATTTTCACATCGAGATATTCATTATATATATAATGTGGGCTTCGGTGCGTGGGCGTGGGCTTAAGGGTGTGGGCTTCAGTGCCTTAGGTTGTGGGCGTAGTGAGTGAAATGTTTTTAAATATACGATGCACTATTAAGTTACAAATTACTGTTTTAATTAATACATTACGACATGCAATTCGAAATTTGATTGAAAACACCTTTAGGGGATTATTTTATAGTGGACCAGTCATTTTTGCGTTGTATGAAGATATGAAACTACTGAACTACTGTGTCACTGTTAACGCAATGCTGTTGGTTCGATTTCCAGTCGGAGGAAGGAATTATTATTTATCATTTTTTTCATTCCTTAACCTCAGTTATCATAGCAAAGGGCAATGAGTGCCGCCATTAACACGCATTAACACGCAATGTCTCAAAAGTTAGGCAGAACGTGGCGAACGGAGTGTCTTAACGTTAGGTTCTCTGCCGACCTTGCTATATGCAGGAGACATCGTGAAGCTGAGGAGGAAGACAATGTTGAATTTATTGTAATTTGTCACTACGAAAGTACTAATATCAAATTAATTTCCGATTAAAATTTTATTTGCACGTGCTCTCATTCATTATCTATATTACTGATCTTAACAGATTCATTGATAATTAGAGATGTCGCATGAGTCTTTCTGAGTCATTAACATTTTTATTAATTAACCTAATTACGACACTTTTTTTTCGTTGAAATATACGTTTAATTAACATGATTATAATTAAAATTATATCTACGTTTAAGCGAAAACCACGGCCGTCTTGGCGCATGTGTACAAGCATGTGAAAGCATCGCGACAGTTGTAGGTGCGATTCCTACTTGGGAGAATGAATTATTATTATTTATCGATATTTTCATTTCTCCGCTAGCACGATAGTTCAGCGGAAAATTAAGAATGACGGGTGCAACACTAAGTTCCCTCTGCCTACGCGGGATACAGCGTGAAGTTGAAAAAAAAAAAGATAAAACAAACGTCATAAAATATAAAACTAACATAAACTAAAAACAGAGCGCCAATAGCCAAGTCATGAGTTTCGTAATTCCCCATCACGAGTCGTAGAACAATTGAACACATGGACGGTTGCTTGTACGTAACGGTAAAACAAAATTATTTTACTCATTTCTATAAATAACAGGAAACACGTATGAAATAACAGGATGAATGTAATTACTGAAAACAACGATTTTTGTTGTAGAGATAAAATACGTGGCCTCGTGTCGGTATCAAAGAAATATAATGAGGGAGTTCAAAACAAATATTGCTACCTACCATATGTGTACATAACAAAATTTAAATTACAAGAAACTAATAATAAAATAAAAATATGAATATATATTCATTGGAAAATTTTAATCAATCAGCTTCATTTCAGTAGGTTCCCTACCTAGTGTTGGGACGCTCCGTTCTCCATTTTCTGGCGAATTCTGGAGGCATTGCGTGTGCCGCTCTCAACTCAACGCCGCCATTTGCCTCAATAACAGAGCGCGTAAATTAAAATTGTAATTATTTCTCGAGCACAACTGGCCCCCAATTTTTTTTTATATGTTACAAATACCCATAAATTAAGGAAAAAAAAATTGTCGGTAGGGGTCTCACCCGACCCCTCTAGTATAAGCTCTAGATATAAGTACAGTTTAAATTGTCCCAAAACGAAGTACGCCACACTAAACGAACTTTGATAAAATAAAAAAAGGCACGTGGATGTAGCTTTATTACATTAAAAAAAAAATACCCATAAATTTAAAAATGCCCAACGAATCTAATGGAAGGGTCGAATAGAGGGCAGTCTCTGTATCCATTAATTAAAACGATACAGTTGTATGCAGTAATCCGAAACCAACTTTAAAAATCTTGCAACTAATTCATTTAATTAGTCAATCTTTCGATTAAGTTTCTCTTAGTCAATTCGTCTTTGAATTTAAAAGGAATAAACTATGTAATATAAGCTACAAGTTTTAGTTTTTGCCAGACCAGTTGAGACGTACAGGAACACTGCGACTGTAAACACGACAGGTTCGATTCCCTCTCGAGGAAATGAAATGCTTAATGGAATTAACATTTCTGCGCTCTGGAAAAGAGGCAAAGCAGTCTTGCCATTTAATGCCTGCTTATAACATAATGCCTACATTCTTACAGAATGGTAAAGCTTAAAAAGTGTTTATATTATAGTCAATAGAATATAAAAGCTAATTGTGCAATGTTTAGCAAAATTCAATATAAATTTTTCGCAAATGTTATGTAAGTATGTACGTATTTCTTAAACAACTTGTAATATGACTATAAAAACACATATCGCAGATAAGATGACCAAAGTCCTTATTATTTATATTGTTTTTTTTTATTACACCTTTAAAGGTTAAGGACTAAACTATAAAATACACGAACATACTGTTACCAAGTTTTCTTGGTCAAAATACAGCTTCATTTTCAACTCACCTTTACCTGAAACAAAGAGAAAATCATTAAATAATATAATAAAAAGGAGCTCTAGAAGTTTATTTCTATTTACAGAGTATGAGACCTTACAATTATAATAACAACAATTAATTATGCAACTATGTAATTCTTTCATACGTTATTATATATAGCAAGCATAAATATGATACCGTTTCCTATTATCGTTGGACTATAGCAAACTATATATATATATTCTATAATATAACCTTCACGCTGTAACTCGCACACAGCGGAGTAGGCAGAGAGAAACTAGTGTAAAGACACTCCGTTCCACCATTTACCGCTCAATTCTAGAGGCAATGCGTGTTGAGTGGCAGAGCTTTACGCTTTGACACCAAAACAAAGAAAATATTAAATATTCCATTCCTCGAGTGGGATTCGAACCTACTGCCTCTACTACGCAACTTTATATTAAGCAACTAAATCAACCAGATTTCATCAACTATGTCAAATCATAAAAGACAAATAGAAAGTAACCATTGTGTTAACAAACACTTCAAGGTCAATAATTTCGGACATAATTCAATGGTTACTTAGCAACAGTATCTTTACAGTATCTACAAATGAGACACAGCTAGTTCTATAGTTGACGGCGTTAAGATCCGTCACACAATACGCAACGCCTCAAAAAATTAGTCGTAAAGTGAAGAACGGAGTGTCTTAACACTAAGTTCACTCTGCTTATGGCTTAGCAACAGTGTCTACAAATTAGACATGGTTAGTACTACAGTTAACGATTCTAGAGTAATTATTATCAAATTAGGTGAGATATTCCGAAGCCAGCTATTAGCGTGTTCTTGAACACGCATACCTTTTAAAGCCCCCCAAACTGTGATGTGATACCATAGGAATCTTTGAGAACCAACGATCTAAGGATTCATTCTTAGAACGGGGTCAATGAACTTGCTATCTGAATTTGCTGATTGTAGCTATACAGTTGTATGTAATATAGTTTGAGAGGTGACTGTTAACACAGGCAGCCACTTAGTGCTTGCATTTCTTCAGGAACAGAGTACCCTCTTCCCTACCCAACCGGTGTCGCTGTAAAAGCTTATAGTGTGTTAGCCAACAGCATTAACCTCAGATCGAAAAAAAAGTGACTGTGATAAAAATTATTGACAAAAATATAAGTGTGAAATGAGAGCCATATTAGATCTACTTCACCGACAAGAGTGGGAGATCTAAATATATGGGTGCTGAGTTCCACGTTCACATAAAATTGAAGCTAGCGTACTTCCAGCTTATACTAAACTATGAGGTTGATATTTAGTTAAGCAGGTATCTAGTAACAAAAATAGTCAAATTAAATTTAAATTTTGAATAACCTTGAAATAATTATTAATATTATGTGTAATATAAACATCCGTTTGTTAGGCGCTTAAATTTTTCGCAGCCTACACGCGTAATAAGAGATGTGGGTTAGGCATGCTCATAAATTTATTCCTTGGTACATGACGACGTTCCTTGTAAATATTGAGTAAACATATCTGTAATAAGCGAGTAACATTTTTTGTCATCATCATCATCATCATCAGCCTGTCCTTGTCCACAGCTGGACATGGGCCTCTCCAATGGCACGCCACTGAGCTCGATCTTCAGCTCTTCGCATCCAACCGTTGCCCACCACTTTGCGAATATCGTCACCCCATCTAGCTGGAGTGTCATTTGTCATCAGTGCAATGAATATATTTTTTTGCGTCACGCTGTATCTCGCACATGGCAGGGTGGGCAGAGAGAACTTGGCAATCTAGTGTTAAGACACTCCGGTCTCATTAAGACAATTCCGTTCTTCACTTTCCTCCGTATTTTGAAGGCATTGCGTGTAGAGTGGCCGAACCCTATGCTTTTCCAAGGTAATTTTTAATAGTTTCATATCCTCAATTGGAAATCGAACTCACAGCCTGTGGCTCTTACAGGCACCCGCATATGTGCCACGACTGGATTCAAAGTCGTATCGAAGATTCATATTATAAATTGAAGTCTCTGAGACTATATAGTAAAATAAGAATCTCGGTTGAACAAATATTTGAAAGATAACATAAGTAGTAAGATTGAGTAAGTGCGAGAAAAAGTAGCTCAGCAAAATATTTTTACACTGATATATTTTATCTTATCTTTTTTTTTCTCACATTCATAAGTAAGGAATATTATCATTTTGACTTAACCCTTATGATTATTATTTTTATGTCAACTTCACGCTGTATCCCAGCATTTAGCAGAGTAGGCAGAGGGCGCATTAAGACACTCTGCTTCCCACTTTCTGCCGACTCTGAAGGCAATGCGTGTTGAGTCGCGGAACTCAACGCTGCGCTTAGTCTCGATACATTAAACATTTTATTCGTTTACAATCACACACGCTTGTAACTCTGCGCCACGACAAACAAAACAAAAATAGTTTAAACAAGTGAAATATCAGAGGACCATAACTCTCTTCTGCCAAAATACGTGCAAAGTATGAGCAAATAAACAAGAGTCAGTGTAAATAGAGCGTGACATCAAAATTAAGCTTGGTAGGAAGGAGTACCGTCATCATCCACTTAGCACGTTTGCGGATCGCCGTCTTCACCAATCAAGTAGTTAACCTATGACTGACAATTGTAACGGTTGCTGCATCTAAAAATACTTTAGATGCTCCAAAAGTTTACTTTGATGAGGCCACTCGTGGCGTGGGCACGCTCGTGTGACTGCAAACGTGACAGGGTGTGGGTTCGATAATTTCCTTTTTTTTTAGTTTTTCCTCCATCTGGTAATAAGGCAAAGAACGGCATTGATTTCTACAACTCAACACGCAACGCCTCCAGAATTCGGCGGAAGGTGGGAAACGGAAGTGTCTTAATTGTAACGGAATATCTTGACACTAGGTTCCTCTGCCTTCTCTGCTACATGCGAGATAGCATACTAAAATTATTTCAAGTCAGCAGTCTAAGCTTCACCGGTTGACATTAACCTAAAACAACATTACAATTGATTATATTATGTTTGTTTTCGGACTCCGTAGTAGTCTTGAGCATTACGTCCACACGGTTCTCAACGAACACGTCATCTGGGTCACGGTCCATCTCTCGGATCTCGTTTTGGCTTGTCTCTGTCTGTCTGTAGCCTTTACACTCTCGTGTGTTTACTTTATGCCATCATCGACATAAAAAGTCGAGAATTATGATGCTACTATTCGATGACTAAAATAAACTAAAATCGAGAGCTTTTAGTCTTCATGTCAGTCTTAAGACAGATTTTTAAATGGAGAGACGCAAAGTAAATGTTTCAGAATTATTTGCATATATTTTCGGTACAATTTCTAGGCAAATATTAATACATGTTAAAAAAATCAATGTCATCGTAGCGAAGCTCAAAAATACATGGGATCAAACGGAATGATTTGTGGACTTACTACTAAAATGTAACAATCATGTACTATTCTAGTTCTTAAATTTTAGAGCAGAATAAGTATACATTTATTTGAAAAATATATATATATGTAAAATAAAAAAAACTTAAGATTAATGCCCTAAATCCTCATACCTTTTGTAGACTATGTTTAAAATTTATAGACCATTAGTTACACTGGTTGTTATGGTTTTGGGGTATGAACTGTACAAATTGACAAAGCCTGCGAGAAATATGGGAATGTGTGGGTTTCCATATACTTACATATAATATATAAATTATCTACTGATATTTTCCCAACCTTTTTTAATCTCTAAACATAGTTGATGGATCACACCGCCCATCTTAAAAGCTTTCTGGGATATAGCTTCCATGATTCGCAAATTTTGATATACTAGATTATATAATATAACTATCAAATATAGTTCATATTTGGGTCGAGGTATCTACTTTGACCTACATATGAATTATGAGTTTGTTTAATATTTGCAAAGCCGTCGTGGCGCAGTGGTAAATGTGCGTCTGTAAACGCAACTGGTGGTGGGTTCGATCCCCATTTGAGAAAATGAAATATTTATTTCCATTTATTCACTCTGGTGTCGACGTACACGCACTCAACACCCAATGCCTCCAGAAGTAGATGGAAAATAAGAAATGGAACGAATAAAGTGTGAAGCTAATAATATTTGTGATATTAATTAACTGTCAATTCTTATGAAGAAAAATTTACAGCGTCCGTCTCGATTGAAATTGAAAATAAAATCTACATATTCTAAATTTCACGTTATTTTTAGAAGATTACTTTGTAAAGATGAAGAAGAAGAAAATTAATTAAATAACAGTCAAGCTTAGAAGTTTGATTCATCATTGCAGCATTATAGTAAATCTTTCATCATCAATGTTGAGAATATTTTAAATAGCATTTAATGCAACATTAAAGTACCATTAGATAATACTTCATATGTAACAAAATTGACAAACTAAGCTTAATAATAATAAATCTATGATAAATCAGCACCATGGTCCAAGCAGGCGCCGTCAGCAGCGCGGTGCGCGTGCGCAGGGCGGATACGATATATATAAATAGCTACTCGTCTATTTTTGTCGGGGCGTAGCGCCCAGAACGGGCCATGTGCCACTGGAGGCGTCTGGGATCAACTTGTTAAAATTCATTGAATTCCTGTAATGAATCACTTAGGAAATATGTATTTCAACATATTTAGATGAAAGGACAGAGCTGTAGAAATATTTAAAAAAAATTTGGTTTTAATCATATAATGTTTAATTTATTTAATTCTTAGGCCGTCGTGGCACTAGGGTGTGACTGTAACCCAACAGTGGTGAGTTTGATCCCCACTCGAGGAAGTGAAATATTTATTTACGTTTATATTTCTTCGCTTTGCTGTCGAGGCAAAGTGCGGTGTCGAGTTCTGCCACTCACCACGCAATCCCTCCAGAATTCGGCAGAAAGTGGAGAACAGAGTGTCTTAACACTTGGTTCCGTCAGCATTCCCTGCTGTGTGTAGGAAACAGCGTGAAGCTGTTTTTTTTTAATTTTTTTAAATTTAATTGTTATTATTATTAAAAAATCTATTTTATATAAAACTTTCCCATGATAATGCCTGAAATTGGTATAACGTATATCATCTATGCTTGTTTTAACAATAAAACGCATTCCGAGAGAGGTCAAATGCTAACGTTTGTTTATCTTTTCACTTACCGCCCAAACATTTCGCGTGGGAAAATATACTTATCACATACTTATGATAGTTTCAACGCATGTTTATCTCTCTCTCACTCTTTTCTTATTACGTAAATGTATAATTAAACACTAAATATATGCAGAAATGGATTATAATTAATAGTTAATTTTATTTTATTACAGACAGATATTTTGTCCACTTCTATGCTATATCCAGAGACAAACAATAAACAAATTAATTATTTAAAAGAAAAAACCATATATTAGTACAAATTAAATCTCTTCGAAATAAGTTCTCCTTAATTTTATTAGAAAACAAACATTTTATTAATATTATGCCGATATATTATTTTGTAAATTATAACATACGGGTCGTCCATAGAATAGGGTTAAATTTAATATAAAATGAATTCATTATAAGAGTGACTTGCTTTATTTAATAAATGCATCGACCTAAATAAAATTCGTAATTGATTGCCACATGTTTCGTGCATCTTAATTCAAGATTGAGATCTGTATATCATCTTAATATTTAATTTACATTCCATTTCTTGTTAGTGTTTGTCTCACAAGTGATCCTGCACACAGCAGGGTACGCAGAGGGATCCTAGTGTTAAGACACTCCGTTCCAAACATTTATGAGATATTACATTGTGATCCTTGAAACATCTCATAGGATATATACAATAGGAGACCTTGGCACCCTAGAATAGTTTAATGCCCACAGCAGAAATTTTACTATCAAAACAATTGCCCTGAAAATAAAAAAAAAACAACATTTTACGCGAACAGATCTGTGCAATGCTGAAATCCAGCCTCCAATTATTTCATAAATTTCATTATAATTATATATTTTACAACACTAAGACAATTTACCATACATGCAAACTTTTAAAAGGTAAGTGTTGCCTAAAGGAAAAAAAGTGATTCGCATTTTTTATATCAAGACGAGACGCGGCAGGAGCAGTATTCGAATATTTCCAGTGCATTGACCCTCACGACCCCCCTACTCGAGACAGCTTCTTTGCGGATTACGACTAAAACCGGATTTTGTGACTAAATTCGGAACAAAAGATGCTATTTACAGATTCCTGTAATTTATTATGGGTGACAAATCTGTTGGGAGATAACGGAAATTATTATGAGAAATATAGGTACTAAAATAAAATAAAAATCAACTGCTGTAACCCGCATACCGCAGGTTAGGCAAGAGGAACCTAGTGTTAAGACACTCCGTTCCCCACAGAAAATATGTACTGATAGTAAATAAGTTAGCTCGGATTTAATTATTGAAATAGATTTTTTTTTTATAATATTATTTATGTATGCATACTTCAATTTGACGTTTTGATAAGAACAAATTAATGTTTTATTGACACAGGGGCACAAAGGCGTGACAGTCGTGGGTTCTATCTTCACTCGGGTTCATGAATTATTATTTTTTTAATTTTCATTTATTTGCTCTGATACCGAGACAAAAGCCCGACGTTGAATTACCACTAGATTCCCTCTGTCTAACCTACTAAATGCGGGATACAGCGTGAAGCTGATTATTAAATGTTTCTTATATCAATAGTTGAAGTGTAATATAACGTGTTGACACATAAAATTGTGGTAAGTTAAAGTTTTCTTTCATATTTTAAAATATAAACATTTATAAGCGTGATATTTATAATTTATAATATACCTTACAGAAGCACTCGTCGTATCAAATACCTTGTAATAAAAGTATGCTTAAAATAAACATTCGCACGTTATCGAACGTCGACCAGGAAATTGTAATATTTTTGTAGTGTTTAAAATTTGTTAATATCCTTATTTTACATATTTAAGGTGTAGGAAAATAAATAAATTAAAAAAAGAGCAGATTTCTTTAATATTTACGTAAGTCTTTATATATTTATTTTTTTAATTCAATCATAATAATGTGTATAAATATTTTATAAGCAATATAATACAAAATATGAAGAAGTACCTAAACGTTGAATTATAGAAAATGATTTTAATATTATGTTTTGATAGTTATTAGTAAATCTAAGGAATAAATGAATAATTACTCATGTATTTGAAATTTTCCGTGAACTTACAGCGTCCTTCACCCATTCTAATAAATATAATTTTAATGACGTCATTAATTCAATGTTCGTAACTACTGAGCGCACACACATTTTTACATCATAGTAACAGAAAATATAATTTCATACTTTTTTAGCTTCACGCTGTATCCGAACTTAGCGGGATAGGCAGAGGGAACCTGGGAGCCCGTAGTGTTCAGACACTCCGTTCCCATTAGGATTCACGTTCTTCCGAATTCTGGAGGCATTGCGTATTGAGTGGAGAGTGGAGAGGTGATAATCATAATTATGTTCGGAAATAAATAACAGAAATATAGTTTCAAAATGACTTAAAATAATAGAACCCACATCTCTTTCCTTTTGTTTAGTGGCATCTAACAAATCGTTAATCATTCGTCTTCAAAACCATAATGACTCAGACCTGTGTATTGGGTGAGATCACAACTTATTTAAAGATATATTTGGGGTAAAAGAAGAGGGGGTATGCCCACCCCAGAATAGTCTGGTCCAGCCCAGAAATTTTACTAACAAAAAAATTGCCCCGAAAATGTAAAAAAAAAACGTTTACACGGACTTATGTGTAATGAAGTTTAGACTCCCCTCCCCCCAAGAAAATATTTCTAGATACTATACGCATATGATACTATACAGAACCTCCTGTGTTCAATTCTCACAAATCTGACTATAAAATAACAGAACACATTGAATGTGAACTTCGTGTGCCATATGTAGCATGGAAAATACATTCATGACAGCATCAGGTAAAAATACATACTATAATTAATATAATAACCTCGCAACTATAAATTATGAGAAATATAGGTGTAATTTCGTCGCAGCGTCGTGACTCGTGACTAAATGCACCCATTAATTTTCAGTTCAAATCCTACTTGTGGGAACGTTTAAATTAAATCTATTACTTAATTATCTGGCTAAGCAGTGTCACTGGAAGAAAACGGAGATGCTTGAAATTGGTGTCAATATGTAAATAAATTAAAATAACTTTTTGGGTTGTTTAATAATTCATGATTATAAATATATATGAATATTATGAAAAATATTATTAACTTCATTATATAATATATTACACTTCAATTACTAAATACTAACATTACATATAAGTGATTAATGATAAGATAAGAACTACGATAACGAGGTACATATGTATGTAAAAAGGAAGTCTTTAAGAAAATTGCTGCAAAATAGAGACCATTGAGCACAAAGGATCGGTTGAAGTCAAACAATTGTTCTTAATGAAATTAACTAATACAGCTTCAGCTTCAATTCCGAAGGCATTCCGTGTCAACTGACGGAACTGAACACCGCGTTTTGCCTCGACGCCAAAGCGAAGAAATTAAAAAAAAAATTAAATAAATATTTCATTTCAATAAAAATAAGTATTTAAAAAAATACTGCAAAAACATAACATTGAGGACAAAGGAATCGTTGAGGTCAAACAATTGTTTTTAATGGATCGGTAAATAAAAGGAGCGGTGATATGGACCTTGACCTAACGCGACAGACGGTAGTACTTAATGTTTAACTAAAATGTTATATAAAAATATGATATAAAGTAACTTTTTTTTTCGGTCTTGGGGTTAATGATGTTAGCCCTATTGGCCTTTGCAGCGACACCGGGTGGGGAGGGAAGAGGGTACTCTGTCCCTGAAAAAAAGTAACTTATAATTCATTAAATTTATATCGTGGCAGTGGCACCTGCGTGTGAGTGTTAACGCGACAGGTTATGGGTTCCATTTTAACTGGAGTAAATATTGATAACTCTTTCACTTCTCCGGTAACGAAGCAAATCAAATTTCTTTGGAAAGTGGGTCATGGAAACGTTTTAACGGGAACGGAGTGTCTTAACACTAAGTTCCCAGGTTCCCTGTGCCAGATATCCTGATATGTGCAGGAAGCTAAATAAATCCCAAACTTTACGTTATGATCGATATTGGTTTCTAAAACAAACTAGATATTTTAGAACATTGTTGATACAACACATACGCGGGTGAAGTCAGACTTTTATTATTAGACATTGGTAGTAAAACATGTTCCAGTTTGAAATTACAGTTTGTATAATACAACCAAGTTTTGTTTATAGATTATTTTATTTATACAATTATAAAAAAAAACAAATATAAAATTAACGTAATTTAACACAGTAAGGTTATATGTACAATGCAAAATGATTGTCGAAGTAAATTTAAAGTGATACGACCTTAAACAATCAGTGCCTTATATAATGTAAATTTATGTTTCACAGTTTTACCTCCATATTGTCCTACATTTGAACACTTAATTTTAATTTATGAATTTCTTATATACTACTAGCTGCTGATTCACGCTGTATCCCGCATACAGCAGGGTACTCAGAGGGAATTTCGTGTAAAGACACTCCGTTCCCAACTGCCCGTCGAATTCTGGAGGCATTACGTCTCGAGCGGGGAAATATTTCATTTCCTCTCCTAGGAAACGAACCCACGACCCGTCACACGCTTGTGCCACTACGCCATGACCGGCCTATATCATATTATTATACTGGTTATAACATATAATATTTATAACTAATATTTTCCCTATATATTTAACAAGTACACGTAGTAGGTACTGTACCAATGACGTCATTAGCGGTCGTGGCAAAACCGGTCGGCGGTCATGCGTGACCGCTACAGTAATTCGCGATCCTGAATCATCCCGCGTAATGTCGTAATTGCGATATATACACGTTCAGAGAAACGGACCTTGGAAGAAATCTTAAATATTCGAACAAGATGTCTGATGAAATATATAATATTTTTATTTTATCGTTCTGGTGACGAGGCAAAGCGCGGCGTTGAGTTCCACCTGTCAACACGCTATGATATAACACTAGGCTCCTGCTACCTTGCTATGTGCAGAGAGCAGCGTGAAGCTGAAAAAAAAATTACACTCTTTATCGCCAATCCTTCTATCCAACAAAGTATTTACCAACTATGATTACTAAGAATTTGTTTCGAAAAGGTTAGGCATTCCAAGATTGTAATTGAATGACAATTTCTCAATGAAACCAGACACGGATGCTGCTTGGAAATGTTACGCGAAATTGAAGACTTTTGTTAAGTATTAATATTCGAGTTTTTTCCTCACGCCGTATCCCGCATAGAGCAAGGTAGGAAGAGGGAACCTACTATTAAGACGCTCCATTCTCATTAAAATACTTGCATTCTTCACTTTTGCCGAATTTTGGAGACATTACATTGAGTGACTGAACTCACATTAGAGCAAAGAAATGAAAACACTAAATATCCAAGTACCTAAATTGATGAGAGACTTTCTTAAAGCATTGTCGTATATCCAAATCATATGTTTATCATTTAAATCTCTAATAAAATTGTGATTTTGAAATTAAAGACCAATTTAATTTCAAAATCAAAATAACCAGTTAAATAAACCATTTCCATATTATAAAGCAAACTTCAGTATAAAAATGAATATAATATCCTTTTTCACTACGCCTGGACGCGCGTATACGTACGTATCAAGGTATAGAAATAGCTTCACTGACCACAAATTATAATTAACAGTCATAGATTCTTATCGTCGGTAGAATATCTTAATATGGTCGTTAAGTCTTAATGAGAAATAAATTAATTCCATTAACTGTGTTGTTAGATAACAAATGATAAACATTAAGATCTTATATTTGGCGAACATATTTGTTTTAGTCCTTCTCTTTTCTGTTTTGCCCTTATAAATACTTAGGTGGTTACATATTAGGTTGGCTCGGTATGTCTTTTTGTCAGAATCAATGCTGTTCTCGATGAATGCGTAAGATTGTAAGTTTAAAATAAGTTAATTAAAAAAGTAAGTTATTTTACATAAAATAACTTACAAAATATATATATTTTTTTTAACTTTGCGCACTCAGAAACGTAGGAAGAGGGTACATAGTGTTAAGACACTTCGTTCCCCATTTTTACCAAATCCTGAAAGCATTGCGTGTTGAGTGGCTGAACTCAACGTCTCATTTCATTTCGTCTCGACACCACGGCGAAGATATAATTTCCTCGAGCGGGTATCGAACTCACAATCTGCGTTCACAGTCATACGTTTCTGCCGCTGCGCGAAGACTGGCTCTAGCCCCCCACTGGCAACTTAATTAAAATATTTTATGCAATTGCAATTTTCAATTCCACATCTGGTTCTGATGTACTAATACAAAACTAGGTTAAATGTAGACACTTACTGCGTTTGAGAAACAACGCATTGATTATTTTTTTTTTATATTTTCGCACCTATAAACTGACATCACTGACAAACTGACTGACATCAAAGTGCAGCATAATTTAAAAAAACAATAACTTATATTATTTCAATATGGCGTTCCATTTTATATTGAGGGTATTGTTTCTCCGTTTTAAAAATTTGCGCATAAGAAGCAATTAGTTGTTGGAAGGAAAAGGGGGGAGGAATGCGCGCGACCGTTAGCGTCCGGCAGGTAGCCCTAGTTGGTGACACTGCTGAACCACGTCTTGATCTAACTCGATCTCAATACTTATGTATTTAACTTTATAATTGTGTTAAGATTTTATATATTTTAACGTTTACGTAACAAAAACAATGGAACCAGAATTTAAAATTTACTGTTTATTTCGCTAATCCGTGAACCATTCCCACCAAGTACCAGCGAGACACCGGTGGTACTCCAGCACAGCTGTCCATAACCGAAACGGCCTTGAGTTCGAATCTCACTCGGAGGAAATCATCATTTACATTCTTCGTCACTCAACACAAGATACCCTCTGCGTACCGTGCTATTAATTTATAATATTTTTATAATTATTAATTTTTAATTATTTATAAATAAAAATTTATAATGTAATTAAATAACACAGCCCAAAATATTTTATCATAAATCAATATGAGCAGATAGATACCTACATAATTGACAGCGGCTTTTAACCGCGCTGTTAGAATGCGCGTTCACTGGTTGAGTGCTGTCATGAGGGCTTTACTGTAAGTGCTTTGGACTTGCATTATCACATTTGTGATAACTCAGTTGCCCTTTCCTGACATGTGCCAGTCTGATAGCAAAAGCTCTAAAATAATTACATTTATGATAAAATTACAATAGGTATGGTATGGAAAACTGCTTAACTTTACTTGCACTAGAAGCGAGTTCGATTCCCATCAAAGGATATATATTTATATTGGAAATATTTTACAGTTCGTTATATTTAGTCATGGAAAAAATCAGCAGAAAATAGAGAGCGAACTGTCTTAACACTAGGTTCCCTCTGCCTAACCTGCTCTAGGCAGGATACATCGTAAAGCTAAAAACAGCAGTTTACGCTACCCAGCATACAATATCTCTTAAATATTCTCAAAATGCAAAATTGAGATCAACAAGTTATATTAAATAATAAATATAATTTATCACACGTATAGTACGCGAAAGGTTCCTTTCAAGTTATTATTACCAAAATGGGAAGTACGAAATGCGTGTGCGTGTTTACCTAAAATGTGAAACAATAATGAATAAATTAACCGTGAAATACATATTCAGTGGATGGCCTCGCATTTGAGTCACTTGGTTTACTCGTTAGCATTTGTCCGGATATGAAAATACTCTTTTAAATATGATAAATTACCTAGTCAAAGTACGTAATTATAACCTAAGTTGTTTATTGTAAAAATATATATATAAAACTCCAATACATAAAAATCCCACGAAAGGTAGAAAAAATGTGTAGTGCGAGTCAGACTCGGCTACTTAGTGTTCTGTACCAATTATGAATATAAATCTGTAATGTACTTTTTTTTCCAATGAAATACATATAAATTTTCACTTATCGGATTACTTACTATATTAGTACAGTAAGTTCTCACATCCTGTCAAATTTCATACCTGTAGAAGCATAAGTTTTTAATTGAATATCCCTATAGATTTTGAGATTCATCCTACATGCGATCACGAGCTAAATGTTCTTGACAAACGGAAAACAAAGTGATTTTCTTTCCAGGTGGTTCCGTTTTTCCCTTTTGAGGCACGGAACCCTACAAATACTCTATATCCAATAAAATTGGGCGATTAGTGGTACACTTCACTATCTTTACACTAGGCCTACCTACTAACTAACCAATAGCGTATCTGGAGATATTTTCTGGGGGGCCTGGACTTGAACTTGAACAGATATGTATGTACACATTGTTTTTTCGGGGCATTGTTTTTTGTAATATATAACATATATGCTATAGTGTATCATAGTAAATGTAACGTATATTTACGTTCTAAAATACAAAGTCAACGTCCTGCATCAATTGGTAATGGGTTACAGCATTGAGGAACAATGAGCGGACGATAACGCCTTATCTGCGCGGTGGGGAAGAGGCGCCGGAAACGTCCGACAATATGGCGGCTTCTCGTAATATGCGCACACGCGACATAAACTACTTACGAGATATTGCAAATTGCATTGTCTTCTGGCATATATTTCTTACTTTTTATTATTATGTTTTTCGGCTTCACGCTGTATCCCGCTCGCAGCAGAGTAGAGGGAGCCTAGTGCTGAGACACTCCGCTCCCCACTTTCTGTCGAATTTTGGAGGATTACTCAACCGAGTAGCGAAACTCAAAGCCGCGCTTTGCCTCGCCACTAATTTTTTTTTTACCTTTAAAGTCTTCAAAGTTAACGCAAAATACTATTAAATATACGATTTCACTATTAAATTAGTATGATACGTAGATTTATATTGTTTAAATAATAGGTATTTACTAAACATTTAAACTGTTGTTAAAATTAGCAATAAGGACATGATTATACAGGTGAAACCGGGTTTAGCTGAATAGTCGACTAGATCACTCAATTTCCTTTCTCTCCAATTAACATTATGGCTCGACTACCTAGTATGTCGTTTATGGTAACCATGCTTTGAAAATTTGCATACGTTCATGAGTCTGTATATGGACATTTTTTTTATTGATAATATAGTCATTAACAAAGCTGCACAAAAGGCGGTGTTGACTTCAAAAAATTTTGTAGAAGGAGGGGAACGGAGTGATAGCACTAGGTCCCCCCCTGCATTGTTTCTTGCCTTGGTAAATGCGGGATACCTCGTGAAGCTTCGAAAAAATAATCTTTTTATCTATGAAAATAATATATCTTTAAAAGTGTAATGTGTTGTTTATGAAGCTGCATGAATTCAAGAATACCGTGAATGAGAAGGCGCTGTCGTATATGTAATATACAGTATTATACAAAAAAAAAGTTTTTTGAAGACCTTACTCTTAAAGCGAAATGGTGGGAATAGGCAAGCGAAGTGAACGAGGGGGCGAAGCCTCACTATACTTATGTAATAAAAAATGTTTATGCAGGTGGTAGGTATTAATAATACTTCAACCGAGTTTCTTTATTCATAGAGTATCATCGGAGATGAGATGGCAGAGAGCAGTTACTGCTGTAGTTATGTGAATTACCTATTGTAGGTATGCGAAGAACAATATATTATGCAAGCCTTATTGAGTATTCAAACATTTAATAAAATACAGTTCATAATTATTTACCACACATACTCAATACAATTTACATTATAATAACGTTCATTGAATAGATAATGAATTATTCATACTATTGGATAAGTGGGCGAATATCGACCGCCATTTTGAAAGTAATCCCATAGTATTTGCGTAGGTGCAAAAATTATGGTCACTCTAATGGCTAACAGATGTTTTGTTTTTTTTTATTTTGTTTTTAGTGCAAAACATACCTTTACAGGTAATATAAAGTTATAGCTTCACACGTTACATTTTATTTATGATTAAACAAATTTCTTGATCAACCATATTTCGAATAAAATATAAAAAAAATAGTTTTGGCATATGTACTGTTCACATTAGCCTTTTTCTAATGATGACATTTAAAAACAAAAACTAGCTGCCGTCAACATACTGTCGTCCGCGAAGGACGCGTGCCTGCGTACACGCATCTCGTTTCTCGCTCGCGCAAATTATCGGCTCTCCCTTTACCTCGCAAATCAGGTACTGCTTTTATTAACATCAAAACCTGTTATAAATATAACTTAAACAGGCAATGAATACTTATAAAATGTAAATTTTAAAAATATTTTGATGCAATTCTTAACGAGTTTTCTTAGTTTTAAAACGAAGTCTTTATTTCCAAAAAAATGTAAGCAAGTATTTTAATAAGAAAAAAAAACAAGATAATAAGAATGTTGTTTGTTTGTGAATATAATTTCTCACATGAGCAAATGAAGATTCATTAAAGATAAGAAAGAAGAAGTATTTTTTGTAAATGTTGTATGGAAATAACTAAGAATTGTGTATGACACATTCTAAGTAACTAACTGTAAGTAAAGATGGTTAAAAAACAATTAATGTGATATAATAATCAACTCCTCAATCATTGGACTATCCCAAACAAAAACATTTATTTGTCAATTCCAACAAAACATTTTATTCCTGAGAAATTAGATATTGACATCATCTTGACAGAGCAGAAAGAAGAAAATTAATTTTGGAATGGAAATGGAATGGAATAACAATGAGATTAAATGAGAGCCACTGTACCATGATTATCACACAAACTAATTGTTGTTGGCAAAGTGATGGTAGAAGACCTAGAGGCTGATCACTTTGCCAATGGTCTATAACTAGCAAACAAATTACTGCACTCGCCATTATTCATGCTTTAAGGCAAGCTGAGGAAGGGAGGTACGGAAGCATCTCATTAGCTCTTCCACCAGGATCTACCAGAAGGATATATTTTAGATATTGTAAGATGAATTTTACTTAAAATAAAATATGTTTTTATACAATATAGTATGTATTGTTTTTTAGGATATATATAAGTAATTTATTTGTAAATATTTTATATTTAGTAATATATTTTTTCTATCACCATTTCATTCTATATCAACAAAGATACTAAGAATATGAATTAGCTTTATATAATTGGAAATAATGACCTAATATACTTGAATCTGTGAGCTACAGATTTATTACTAAAATACTCATGACTCAGAGGCCAGTGGATACAGGTAACATTATTATTGAAATGATGGTTTTTGCACTCCATTGATAACTTACCGAAGCTTTCCGTCAACTTCAGCATAACTCCACCTATATGCATATCTCCCTTTACGACCATGGTACGCTTCTCGTTCAAGTCCGTCACGTAGATCGTGAGGTTCCATGATCCGTCACCAACTATTTCACCGTCCGCGAGCATTTTGGCTGGTTACAAATTCACTTTACACTACAACTGTGTCACTTCCGAAGGCACATCGCGGATAAGTAAAAAGTATTATGAACAACCACACTTTTATCCGAATGACACGCGACTGGTGATAACAGTGCCAGACGATTGACGGAGGACTGAGGACTGAAGTGTCGGGAGGGTGGAAGACTGGAGGACGGAGTTATTAAATTAAACACTTGTAAATATCTTACAGGGTGACCAGTATTAAAAAATACTTTAAGAATAACAAGCGATCCCGTTTTGCAAAATATAAAATGATCTATATATTCTTACATATTACTTTAATATTGTTACTAATAAATAGTACAGCCCTTTCAATCCCAACTTAAATTATTTACGGAAAATAAAGCCCTTTACGGGCAACCCGTTTCTTAACCTTTCTTACATGTATCCGATTATTTTAAATGTCAAGTTCAACTCCATACTGATAACTGAATGTCATTTCATTATTGTAACTGACATTTTTACGATTATTACGATTACAAAGAGCAAATTTTATTTATTGTCGTAATGCTATAATTTAATTATATTATTTACTTACTGTCCTCAACCAAAGTAACTGAAGCATTGTTTATTTTTAGCTTTACATATATTTCCTTCTGATGGTTAATTTTTTTTAGTCTAATGTAGTAAAACATTATTTTTGTTATGGTAAAGTGTATATTATTAATTTGCATGAAGAGTTCAGCTCACATATGAATCATAAAAATAAAAAAGAATCCAATATGGTTGCAAAAAATAAAAACAAAGGTACTAACATATTTTTTTACAAATGAGTAATTATCTTAGTATGTTTTATAGAACATATTAAGAATGTTATTAATATGACTAAAATTTCCATGTTTTTCAGTATTATCATGTTCTACACCTGAACATAAATTAGATTCGACATCCAAAGATAGTGACTCCATTTGTGATTCTGGAGCATCAAGTCCTGTGCCATTTATTTGTACACAAGATGGGATTGAAGGAGAGAGAGATGTTGTTTGGAATTTTAATACACCAACTTCAAAATCAAGCCGATCCCATTTCAGAAATATAACACCGGTTAGTAGAAGAGTAAAAGAAATAATAAAATCTAAAGTAGCACCTAAACGTAGAATGGTAAAGGCTTCACAGAAAAAATCTGAATTTTTACAAGACCTTATAACATTAAATCAAAATTTATTTGAGATTCTGCCTAAGAAGCCTCTAAAATTTGAAAAACCTCAGCCTGAGGAAGATATTTTCAGTGACTCGAGTGACATTTCTCCTAGAAGCACTGTTAAAAATAAAAATCGATGTCTGAGGAAAAATGTGTTGAGTTCTAAGTTTGTAAATAGTGACACAGATAATGGCTTAGAATCTGATGATTCTATAAATGAAGATTTAATAAAAGTAAGTCAAATGGTAGAAGAAAAAATTTTTTGTAATGAAACCCAGGGAGAAAAAAGAGCCTGTCTTGGATCTGTAGATAGATATATGAGGCCAAACTTAAAAGTTGATATTGATCAAGATTCCATGGATGCCATTTTAAGCAATATCAACTTTGATTCTCCAATTGTAAAAAAAATAAAAAAATGTGATTCACCCAGATTAAATAATGACTCATTCGACAACTTACTCGAAAATCTTAATGACAGTGCGTTAGAGAGACTTTCACAAATGACCAGTAAAAATGACAAAAATCATAATAGAAAGGAAACTGTAAATTGGACAGAACATATAGTGTGTAAAAAAGAAAGCCCATCAAATAAATCTACTTTCGGTAGACACAATTCTATGCCTGAATCGCCATCAGTAACAGAAATTAATAAACCTTCCAGTAGTGGAATGGTATTTGGAAGATATAATTCAATGCCCTTTAATAATATAGGTACTGTATATATTTTTTTCTTTACAACTTGCTAAACATAGGAAACCTAAAGCTAGGACATACTAGAGTTTTGAGTGTTTTCAACACTGCTTTGTTTTGTTATCAGAGCATTATTTATTTCTATATATATATTTGTTTATATGTCCTTTATGTATTTTCTGCCTATATTAGTGATAAGGTGGATAATGAATATGGATCTAGACAGTTCTTCTGATAAAGCTCTCCTTACAAATATTGCAAGAAAATTAAAACTGAAAATATTCACCTTTACATACATACAACATAGACATGGATTATTGAAATTATTGAACTAGGACTAAATAAGGACTGTTGATGCAGATACAAATCACGATTGGTACACACTATCCAATAAGGCAGACTTCTGGAAACTACTGGTGTTACATACCAGCTCGACAACAAACTTGACACTATTTTAATTATATCTTTATATTAAACAATATTTATTGCCTTTACAAATTAATTACAATAAATTAGCGAATAATTATAGTTTGTAAACTATTATTTCTGTTGCAGATGATTCACCTTTGCGGTGTACACCAGATGAAATAAAAAAGAAGCATCAACAGGCAAAAGATAAACTTCTTGCTAAAAGACAATTGCCATTTACTGCTTCGGAACCTTTGGTTACAACACAAAATGAACCCGTTCACATGAAACCTGCCTTTACATATAAAATTCCAGTATCAAAAAACAAAAATGACCCACAAATAAATAAAAGAAATGCTACAACAGAACCAGTGGATAATACAAAAAGTGAACTACCTAATACAGACGTTGATATAAAATTATTGATTGAAAAAAAAAGACAAGAAGCATTGATGAAGTTAAGGCGAAGGCAGCCTCAAAATAAATCCTCATAAGAAAAATATGTAATTTCTGCTTAACATTTAATTTTGTATGAAATTTTAATCAAATTATGTGATATTAATATATTTTGTGTGCAGTGCCTTATCCATCTGAATTACTTATATTACTGTAATAAAATTTTATTGTGATTACAAAGGTAGTCTTATTAATGGCCTTAATATAATTTTTATGTTTCTGTACTTTAAGTTTTCGGGTTCAGAAGAACCCTGCCCTTTGGAGGACTGAGTAGATAGGTGTACTAGCAAGTACAGGAAGGTGAACAGATTTGATCACCGGATAAATTGTACGAGCTATGGAAAACTAAATTAAGGCAATGGAATGGACTTTATATAAATAGAACAAAATGGGATTATCGCGCCAATTTCCATAGTGTCAAGTTAAATAGTGAACTAGCTCCTACCTAGATTCATATGGGTCTTTGGTGAACATTTTTACCGTTTTATCTACAGCTTGAATGCTCGATAAACTATTAATTGGTGTTTTAATTTAAAATATATTTTCTCACTTGAAACTAATTTATGGCTAAATTTAATAATAACACTTTAAAAATATAAAAAGAGCTTTTTTTTTATTTCTTAAAATTATTGTATTTAATGATATTTATTTTTAAGGTTTTTGAACGAGTTCTACATAGCACACGACATGCCAAATATTTGACATTACTAATAATATCACTGTCATTGTTTTGCAAATAATGTAACTGTAAAAATTTATGTCAGAAAAAGAGTTTAACAGGAAGGAGGATTTTAAAAAATACATAGTTAGAAAATAAGAAGAAAACTAAGAAAAAGTATTTAAATATCACGTCAAAATTTAGATCTGCACGCTAAATGTTAATATGTTTGTGATATAAATACAAGAATTTGATATATTAACTTATTGTTTATCAATCTACAGATACATAGTGTCAACAGGTGCATCTTTCACTATGGCACATTCTTATATTCAGCAACTTAGCAGAACTGCATGTCGCGTGCAAGCTTCAAAAATCGGAATTACACGAGCATTAAGTTGCACCCAACCGGCAAGGCTTGGAATGATACCCATAGTCGTTGAACAGACTGGCAGAGGAGAGCGAGCATATGATATATATTCTAGACTCCTTCGCGAACGTATTATTTGCCTCATGGGTCCTATTAATGATGACATAAGTTCATTAGTTGTGGCCCAATTACTTTTTCTTCAATCAGAATCTAGCAAAAAACCTGTTCATCTTTATATTAATTCTCCTGGCGGAAATGTGACTTCTGGTCTTGGCATTTATGATACTATGCAGTACATCACCCCACCTGTAGCTACATGGTGTGTTGGACAAGCTTGTAGTATGGCATCACTGCTTTTAGCTGCTGGAGCACCAGGAATGCGTCATGCACTACCTAATTCTCGCATCATGATTCATCAGCCTTCTGGTGGTGTTAGAGGACAAGCAACTGATATTCAAATTCAAGCAGAGGAAATATTGAAGTTAAAATCTCAAATAAATGCTCTTTACGTTCGGCATACGGGATTGGCTGCTGAAAAGGTGCAAAATTCTATGGAGAGAGATTGTTTTATGTCACCAATAGAAGCAAAAGCATTTGGTTTGATTGATAATGTTTTAGAACATCCTCCATCTCATGCCATGGAAAATGAATGTGCTACTACCACCTCTGCCTCTAGCACCGCCACAACAACTACAGACTAATAATATTGACAAATTGATAGAATAAAATAATTTGTTATAAATCTAGAAATATATGCAAGTTATTTTTTTATTTATTTTATTATTAATTTTGATTTCCTCTAATTATGCATTATGATTTAATTTTATGTAAATATAAACTTTTATATGATTTTAGAAATAGTCCGCTCAATAATTGTATGTATTTAGTTTTTAATAGAGTTATTAAGTAATTTGAACCATTTTTAATAGATCTTTTATTTTATTACCACTAAATGTAAATAAAAATACATCTTAGTTTAAATGTACTTTATTAAAGACAGCTCTATTACATAAGATCACAATTTTTAGATTGTCATTTTATATAATATGTGAGTTATATAAATTTTAACTCAGAATTACGAACTTCGACATAATTCAATCTTTGCATTTTTTGTAATCCAACTATAGTAATATGAAGCATTTGTATATACTGGTAATGCTGGATATGTGGTCAACTTGAATGACACCAAACCTAATAGCTGGTATTTAGAAGTAACTAAGCCGCTGCCAGAATCTCCACTGAAAAAATATTATTATAAAAAGCAGTAGTATAGACAAGTATAATGATAATGATTATAGTGAAAATATGAAAAAATCTAATGATGTCACGAACATAGCAGGACAACCTAGTGTTAAAACAGTTCTAATCAAGACCCTTTCATTCTTAAGTGCGCTGAATTCCGGAGGCGTTGCGCGCTTTGCCTCGTTAACAGAACGAAGACATGAAAATAGTAAATATTTCATATCCTTGGGTGAGAATCGAACCTACAGCCTTTCACGTTTACAGTCGCACGCTTGTGACCCTGCGCCATGATGCGCGTCATATCAGCCAATAACTGCCTAACTTATATGACCGTGATAATATTTACCTAAATCTATATATATATAAAACGACTTGTCCTCACTGACTGAGGTAAGACGCACGCACAGCCGTAACCGCTGTGCGTAGAAACATGAAATTTGGACAGATGTTTACTTTCATAATCTGGACATCCACTAAGAAGGGATTTTGAAAAATTTTAACCCTAAAGGGGTAAAATAGGGGTTCAAAGTTTGTATGGAAAAAAATTTAAATCGGCACCGATTTTTATAAAATTTGAAATTTAGATTTTTAAAAGTATTTAATTGAACACGTGTTTCATCGTTTTCTAGAATTCTCCCTCTAAGGGTGCAAATAAAGGGTTGAAAGTTTGTATGGAAAAATTCTTAAATCGCCACCGATTTTTATAAAATTTAATATTTAGACTCTTAAAAATATTTAATTGAACATGTGTTTCATGGTTTTCTAGAATTCACCCCCTAAGGGTACAAATAAGGGGTTGAAAGTTTGTATGGAAAAATCTTTAAATCGCAACCGATTTTTATAAAATTTGAAATTTAGACTCTTAAAAATATTTAATCGAACACATGTTTCATGGGTTATTAGAATTCACCCCTAAATACGCAAGCGAAGCTGCGCGCGTCCGCTAGTTTTATATAACTATCTTCCGCAAACAGCAAATTAGGCGAAGAGAACCTGTTGTTAAGACATTACATTCTTGCAAGCAATGTCCCAAATTAGGGCTGAAAACGAATAAAAGAATGACCTAACACAAGAATCTCTGCCTACCTTGTTATATGTGGAATAAAGCATAAAGCTGAAAATATTAGGAAGTTTCAAGAATGATGTAGAAACTTTAGTAAGATCCGAAGTAAAAATACTCACGGGGCAGCTCTTGGACTGGATTCATTGTAACTTCCGGCGCAAAAACTGCTTTGCGTGACTCCAACTATATTACATCTCCTTCTAGATTTCACAGTCTGAGTTATTGATTTAAGTGTTATACTCTGTTCTTCAGTAAATTCCTATAAGAGAAATGTTATTTAACTAATAATTTCCTAAACATTTTTACAAAATATTCGTATAGTCCAAGCGGGCGAAGCCGCCTGGGCCGGCTAATATTTTATATAAGTATAACATCTTAATTTGCTATTCAGCAATAAGGCCGCTTTTTGTACATTTATATATTTTTTTATTGTATTTTTTGGGTGTACAATAAAGAGTTATTATTATTATGTTTCTCTTTAAAGATTCACAGGTACAAAAGAACCCAGTCCTTTGGAAGGCTTGTGTGACACAGGTCCAACACGTAGAGGCCCCTTAGAGAATATTCAAATGTTTTACTGTGACGCATCAGCCGGGATCCATCTCTGGGTAACCACAGGTAAGTGCCCAGAGATGTTCACGGTGACTCGCCTCCCACTAGATGGGTCCCCACAAAGCGGCGTAGTGCCTTGGGCGCAACATCGGCGTGGTCGGCTAAGGGTGTAGAGAGTTGTGCACCGGTTTCACCATCACGAGGAACTCGTGAGGGGGTTTCCCCGCTATTACGCAGATTGAACACTTCCACCCTTTCGAGCATATAGCTCTTGCGCTCCACTCTGTCGGCCAATAAAGGCAAGCCAGAGGCGGGGGATAGATTACAATTCCCCTCCGGATGACTCAGGTCCGTGGGGTCGCCACTCCCCAACAGCTCGCCACAAGCTGCCCTACGGGTTTATTATTATTATTTTATGTTTTTATTTTAATTTCTCAGCTTATATCTGGTAAAGAACCATAACTACGGGCATGCGCCAAGTAATTATGGAGTGCAGTGTGTTTAATTTTGTGTGTTAATATTATTTTCCTCTATCTGCAAGAACTTCCTCACTATCCTACACGTATTTAATATAGCAGCTTTTTGTAGGGTGTTTAATATATTGTCTTCTAAGTTTACTATCTTTAAATAATGGTGAATGGCTTTTGGTACGACGCCAGTGGTGGATATAACAATTGGGACGACGTAGACTTTATTTTGTTTCCAAATACGAGTGACTTCTTCTTTAAGATCTGCATATTTATTAATTTTTTCAACTATTGTTTTTTGAATGTTGTGAGTATCAGGGACTGCGACGTCTATCAGGTAAACAGTTTTATTATTTTTATCTTGTAGCGTTATATCGGGTCTATTGAAGTGTATGGTTTTGTCAGTGAGTATTGCGCGATCATAATATATTTTATGGGAGGTATTCTCCAGAACAGATTGAGGGGTATATTTATAATAAGGGATATTTGTGTATTATATTTACTAGTTGATTATGTCGATGAGTGTAGTCCGTTCGTGTGAGGCTTGCGCAGGCAGTATGTGTTATATGGTTTCTGGTTGTGTATGGCATCTGCGGCATTTATCACTTGTAACTGTAGGGTCTTTGATAATATATTTTCTGAAGTTTTTAGTGTTTATTATTTGATCCTGAATTGCAATGATAAAACCCTCTGTTTCCGGGAATAAACTGCCTGTCTGTAACCACTTGTTTGAAGCTTCAAGATCTATATGGCTGTTGTAGGTCATTAGGGTTTCTACCGTGCATTACTTTCTTCTTCCATTCTTCTATTTTCTTTTTTTGTGGATCTATGTTTGTTAAATTTTCTGTACTTTGGCAATCATTAAGATTTAAAGGCGTATATTTAAAATCATTTTGGACTATTGATTTATGTATGTTACTTGACTGACCTTTTGTATAAAAAAAAATTGATAAATTATGTAATTGTTTCTACCATATATGTTTTATATCTATTAGACCTCTTCCTCCGTGTTTTCGTCTTATAGTTAATCTTTCAATTGCGGATTTAGGATGTAGATTGTTGTGTTTAGTGAGTGTAGTGGGTGTTAAGCGTTCTATTTGTTCTATATTACTATTTTACGATTCCCAATGTGTAGGTTAAAATTGGTATTGCGTATGTATTAAAGGCTTTTATTAGATGTTTACTTGATAGTTGACTTTTACAAATGGCATGAATTCTCTTTTTATATTCGTTATTGTTTCTTTGATAGCTGTGTGGTTTATCCTTTTAGTTGCTGAAGTCCTAGGTATTTATAAAATACGTTGGGTTCCATTGAAGTTATTTTATCTATTTCATTAATCGCGTAATCCCCGGGCCGGATTTTACCTTTAATTATATGAACAGTTCTACATTTGTCTAGTCCAAATTGCATATGTATATCTTCACTAAATTCTGTTGTAGTGTCAATGAGTGTTTTCATCTCTTTATTATTTTTAGAATATAATTCAATGTCATCCATATATATTAAATGAGATATTATTGTTTCGCTGTTGTCATGTTTAAGTAGATATCCACCTCGGTTACATTTTAATAGGTAAGAAAGTGAGTTTAAAGCTAGACAGAAACACAATGTCTTAGGGAATCACCTTGGTAATTTCCTTTTTTAATGGCTATTTCGCTAGTGTTTATATTGTAGTTAGAACTATGTAAATGTAGTGTAGTTTTCCATTGGGTCATGATGTTTGTTAGGAAATTAATTATTTTAGGGTTTATTTTGTAAATATTTAGTATATGTAACAACCAAGAGTGTGGAATCCTATCAAATGCTTTCTGACAATCGATGTACGTACAGTGTAAATTTTTATTTTTTGATAAGGCATGTTTCATTATGGTGGAGTCTATGATAAGTTGTTCCCTACATCCCATGTGGCCCCGCCTACAGCCTTTTTGTTCTTCTGCTATAATGTTGTCGTTCTCTATATGTTTATTAATTTTCTGTGTAATAAGTGAGGCCATCATTTTATATAAAGTAGGTAAACACGTAATTGGCCGATATTGAGACGGTTGTGTAGAGAAATTATTTTTGGGTAGCATAATATAAGTTATTCCGGTAGCTATAAATTCGGGAATGTTTTGTTGTCCAGAGATGATTTCGGATATATTCTTAGCTAATGAACTATGAAGGAAAGTAAGTTTTTTAAACCAAAAGTTATGAATTTTATCTATTCCTGGTGATTTTCAATTATGTAACTTATCTGTAATTTCTTTAATATCTTCTTTTACTATTTCATTAAAGTCAAAGTCAAAGTCAAAATATCTTTATTCCATAAAAATGCTTAACATTTACTTGGACATGTCATAAAAGTAGAAAAAAAATATAAAACAAAATAACCAAAAAAAAATGTGCAATTTTGACTTGAAAAAAGCCCGTTCAAATGGTTGAGCTCATGAGAAGATACAGGCAAAGAAACTCATGGCCACTCTTTTTAAATGCCAACATTTGTTACAAATTACAATTAACAATTTTAACTTAGAAATAGAGCAACTCATTTCCAAACATCTTTATCGCGAACATAATCTTTAACAGAGTAATATGCTTTTTGGCAGAGCCTGTGCTTTACCACTTTTTTAAATTTGTTCAGTGATAAATTAACCACGTCGTTTGGAAGTTTGTTATAAAAGTGTATACTTTGACCTACGAATGAGTGAGACACTTTATGGAGCCTAGAGAAGGGCACAGCAAGCTTATTTTTATTTCTTAAATTTTGTTGATGGAGGTCACTGTTTTTATTAAATTTATTAATATTTTTATGCACATATACTAAGTACTGTATTCCATAACTTCTAGGTCATGCTATCTTTGTTCTTCTTTTGTTATCCAATCTGCTTGATTATTATGATATGTTTGCTCTTCCCAAATACCTGACCAATATTTTTCTAGTTCTTCTTTAGTTGGTGTTTCTTCTTTATTTGGATCAAATTTTGTGGTTTAAGTAAATTTCTATAGAATTGTTTTTCATTTCTAACAAATATATTATTTTGAGCTTTTCGCTCTTGCGCTTTATCATACCTCTTTAATCTATGTGACTTAAGTGCTAATTTCTGCTTTGCTGTGCTAAAACTTTTTCCGGTCTTTTATTATTCTTTTCATAATTTGTATTGTGAAACCTTGTAGTTTTTAGTAAAAATTCTACTCTTTCTATTATTTTTTTAGATCTATTATTATTGATGAATTGTGATAATTTTCCTTTATCTGCCCTCAGTTTTTGTATATCCTTTTCTAATCTATGTTGCCAGGCTGGTTTATATTTGTTGCTTTTACTATTAGTTCTTGAGTGTCCTGTAATTTTGTAGTTCAATTCTTCTGTTATAGTTAGCGCAGTGCAGTATATTAATGTATGTAGGTCTATAAGTTTTGTATCTGGAGAAATGTATTCTATAAGAATATTTTCATTAAATAAGTTCGAAAGTTCATAAAATTTGCGACAGTATCTGAGCTTTGGTAGTTTCGGTCTCATCTTTGGATCCATGCCTGCATACAAGGTCAAATTAGTACGGAATTTATCCATTATGATGCGTATATATTCTTCATTAGGTGGTTGCACATTTACAAAGCCTTCAATGTCGTTCTCTAATAGCTGTGTTATCGTTTCAGTTTGTGTAAAAAAATGAGAAGTTTGTGTTTGTTGGCTATTTACGTTATGTTCAAATGTGGTTGGCGAGGAAGTTCTTGTTTGTATATATGTGTGATTGGATATTTCTGTAATATTTACATTATTTGTTTCTTCTTCCTGTAGTTGTATCCTCACTTCTTCTTTTAATCGATTCAGTATTTCTTGAGATAGTAATTTATTTCTTTCTATTGTTCTTCTTTGATCTGAAATTCTTTGTTCTGATACTTTAATTTGGGGGTAATTTAGTAAGAATCGTTCGTGTAATTTTTTTCTGTATATAGTCATATCTGTTTCTAATTTAGTAATGTGGTAGTAAGTGCGCATGATAAATAGGTTTACATCTTTGCTCCATTGCATACGCACTCTAGGTTTACCAGCTTTGGTGGACGCGGGTAAAAAGGCATTTGCCTCCTGCGCAACATCCAAAAGCGGTGTAGGTGGACCTCTACTACAGACCGAAGATGTTGGTGATGAATGTACAGAAGGGTTGTACGATGCGGTACTCGGACTGTACGGTTCACTTGGGCTATTGACTCTACTTTTGTATGTGTGTATGTGTTCGGCTGTCGATTTTTCGGGTTGTAAATCCCCGGTGGGAGGCCGCCTGTTCAGCTCCTCACCACTGACGGTCCGTATGCTGAAACACCCAGCGTCAGCTCCAGGTGCTCCCCGACGGTTGCCCTCGGGAAGCGGCCCTCTCAGTTTCTTTCTTAATCTGGTCTCCATATTTGATGGATTACCATCGCCACGTTGGCCACGCCAATAATTTATTCATCGTGTGTCCGCACCCTACGTGATCTGGTGGTCGATCAGGACGTGTGGTTGGATTTTAGGGGGCTTATTATTATAATTATTATTATTTTAATATAAGGTTCAATGTTTTTTGTTTTTTTATACAAATGCAAGCGTAAAGTACTTAAGTACCATAGCCTGCGTTAAAGTTTAAATTTAACATTATAAAATATTGTCATATCTAATATTATCAAATTAAAGAGAATTTCCATACATAGGAAACTAAATTAATTAATTCAATTAGTACCTACTTATTAAAAGCTAGTACTTTGTATTGATACTAATATGATTTTTATATTTATGGACCGATTTAAAGAAAACAAAAACTAAATTATTCAGGGACTTTTGCCAAAATCCAATATTAAAACTGCATTTAAATCAGTAAAGTCGATTGAGATGAGCGTGCGTTTGTACATATAGACTGAAAAGAATTAAAATCATTGTTTTGGGTTCTATTACATTGCCCTCAGTATACTTACATTTAAAATACCCCAACCGGTTAAGGTACCTCTAGCATCACTTGGAAAAGACGGTCGTAATATAATTCTTTTAATAGATTCTCCTAAAGGAAGTTCTTTAGTTAGTAATAATAAGGCGATGTCATTATGTATCGTCATAGGGCTATATTTTTTGTGAATTATTACTCGTTTCACTCTTCTGAACGTTAATGCCTGGAAATAACAAATTGTTGAAAAATCTGTAATTCACTTTATATATTTAGAGCAAAAAGTTAAGAATAAATTGAGTAATGAAGTATAGGAGTTATGTATTTAGAGCAAAAATGAGTAATAAATTAAGTAATAATATATGAGAAATTTGCCTATAAAATTATTATTAAATAAAGTAATATTTAAAAAAAGAATCCAAATATTTAAATATTAAACAACATAATGTAGTTTCCGCTGTCGTTTCTAAAAGATTATTCATAGATCATGGAACAAGCAGGACAAATGTATTTAAATATAATAAAAATAAACAATCAAAATCAACTTCATGCTTTATCTCGTACACAGTAGGGTAGGCAGAGGGACCCTAGTGTTAAGACATTCTGTTCCCCACTTTCCGCCGAATTTTTCGAGACAATGCGTGTTAAGTGGCGGTACTCAACGGCGGGCTTTTGCCTTAGTGCCAGAGCGAAGAAATGAAAATATTAATAAATAATAACATTCATTCATTCATTCCATCGAGTGGGGATCGAGCCCACAACCGACGCGTTCCAGTGACACCCTTGTGCGCCTGCGCTACGACGGCGTTAAATATAATAGTGTTTTGCATAATTTTATGCTGATACTCAGTCGGAATCTGTAAGTAGAATATAAATACCTTTTTTATGTTTTCATGTCCAGCAAATGCATTTATGTCGCTTCTAATGTTATTATATCGTTCGTCATGGACACAATGAGCAACGGTTATCAAGTAATATTGATTTAAAATTGACGAACCACATATATACCTGGAGTCGTTCGTAAGTATTTCCAAAAATACCGCGTGGGGATGATTATTTATCGAAACATCTTTACCATCGATTATTTTCTTTACAAGACTCCTGTAACTGTCGCCACAGTGTACAGATATAACGATCAATATATAAATATTGAAATACAGCATTGGATAAGTAAGTTCACGGAATGGTTTACCTAATTATTATAGATATTGTTTTTAATTTGATTTGGTTTTACTACGGGATCGTAAATGTTCGGTTAAACATTAATTGGATTATTTTTATGGCTCGTCAGTCGTATTGAAAACCCCAAATGGCGTGTCACTAGTCTTCCAAAACGCTCCCCGTACAGACGCGCCCAGTATCAGTACATTGGGCTTTAGCGTTTCGAGTGACCACCAATAGAAGCAAATTCATTTGGTTTGATTGAGTTTTGAGAGAGATTAATAATATTGACAAATTGATAGAATAAAATGATTTGTTATAAGTAAATGTAGAAATATATACAAGTTATTTTTTTTACGAATTTGATTTCCTCTAATTATATATATACGGGGTGGAATTGTCAGCAGAACTTTAAATGAAACCACAGTTGTAACTACTCTATGATAGCCTAATATAATTCAGGAAAAAAAATCCCAAATATGAAAAAGTAATTTTTTGAAACAAAATAAATAATAAAATTATCGTTTTAAAATAAAACACGACTTGTAAAGTATAACATAGGCACGCACACACTTATCTGTCAAAGCGGCAACGTCGCCCGCGTATGTGTGCGTCACACGAAATACAGGTATGGATAAAAATCGTGAAATGAAAAAATATCCTACGTCCAAACTGTTGAGGTACCTTCAGTAATTTCTAAGGTCTGGGCTTGAAATATTTTACCTTATATGCTGTTTCAGTAAAAGGAGCGCTACGTCTTCCACCCTGTATAAAATTTTATATGATTTGAGAAATAGTCTGCTTAATAATAATATGCATTTAGTTTTTTATAGAGTTATTTAGATAGTAATTTGAACAATTTCTTAATAGATCTTTGATTGTATCACCACTTAATGTAAACAAAAATATATCTTAGTTTAAATGTACTTTATTAACGACAGCTATATTACATAACATCACAATCTTTAGATTGTCATTTTATATAATGTGTGAATTATATTAGAGTAATATGAGTTTTAACTCGGAAATAACAAACTTCTACATAATGCAATCTTTGTGCTTGTTTTAATCCATCTATAGTAATAAGAAGCATTCGTATATACTGGTAATGCTGGATGTGAAATCAACTTGAATGACACCAAACCTAATAGCTGATATGTAGAAGTAACCAAGCCGCTGCCAGAATCTCCACTGCAAAAATATTATTATAAAAGAATTTGATAATATATAAAATTACAAAATTCAATATTTTTTATTTAATTATTTGCAAAATTATTACTATACCTTTTCCCAACAATGAGCAGTATAGACAAGTATAATAATAATAATGATTACAGTGCAAATAATAAAAAATCCAGTGATATCCGGAACGTAGCAGGGTAGAGCCTAGTGTTAAAACACTGTTCTTATTAAGACCCTTCCGTTCTTAACTGCGCTGAATTCCGGGGGTTCGCGCTCTATCTCTTCATATCTTAGGGTGGGAATCGAACCTGCAACCGGTCACGTTTACAGTTACAGTAAACCATGACCCTGCGCCATGATGGCCTCATTTCAGCCAATTAACTGTATCGGTCTAATTTACATCATCGTAATAATATTAACCTAAATTTCATATACCTATCTTCCGCAAACAGCAGATTAGGCGAAGAGAATCAAGTGTTAAGACACCATATTCTTGCAAGCAATGTATCAAATTAGGGCTGAAAACGAATAAAAGGATGACCTAACACCAGAATTTCTGCCTGCAATGCTGCATGGAATAAAGCGTAAAGCTTTATCAGGATTCAAATTAAAAATTGCTTACGCCGCAGCTCTTGGACTAAATTCATTGTTACTTCCGGCGCAAAAACTGCTTCGTGTGATTCCAACTATATTACATCTGCTTTTAGGTTTGACAGTTTGAGTTATTGCTTTAAGTGTTATACTCTCTTCTTCAGTTATTTCCTGTAAGAGACGTGTTATTTAACAGTTTCTCGTATTTTAAGATCTGGAAGGCTAGTTTTAGATATATTTTAATACTAGCGGACCCGGACGCGGCCATTCATTTCATCGAAATAATATATATGTAGGTGATGTTTTAAGAGCTCACATTTAAAAACCCCCAGCCGGTTAAGGTACCTCTAGCATTACTTGGAAAAGATCGTCTTAATATAATTCTTTTAATAGACTCTCCTAAAGGAAGTTCTTTAGCTAGTAATAATAAGGCGATGTCATTATATATCATGATAGGGCAATATTTTTTGTGGATTATTACTCGTTTCACTCTTCTGTATGCTAATGCCTGAAAATAACGAATTGTTGAAAAATCTGTAGGTACTGGGTGTATGTAATGGCCCTTAGCCCTCAGTAATAAATTAAGTAATAAAATATAGGAAATAAAAAAATATTTGCCCCCGAGATTATTATTAAACGAAGTAATAGTTAAAAAGTAGTAAATAGAAAATTAGTAAGAATCCAAATATTTAAATACCAAACGAAAACGATATAATGTAGTCTCCGCTGCCATTTCTAACTGATAGATCTTGGAACTATCAGGACAAAAGTGTTTAAATATAATGAAATACAAAAATCAAAATCAATTTCACGCTTTATCTCGCACACACCAGGAAAGGCAGAGGGAACCTAGTGTTAAGTCATTCCGTTCACCACTTTCCACCGAATTTTTCCAGGTAATGCGTGTTGAGTGCGGTACTTAAAAGCGGGCTTTCGTTTTAGTGCCTGAGCGAAGAAATGAAAATATTAATAAATAATAATTCATTACCTCGAGTGGGGATGGAACCGACAACCGTCATGTTACAATCACACCATTGTGCCCCTGCGAAACGGCGGCCTTAAATATAATAGTGTTTTACAAAATTATATACCGATGCTCAGTGGGAGTTTTAGCCATACAAAATTTCTTCTATACCTAAAATACAAATACCTTATTTATATTTTCATGTCCAGCAAATGCATTTACTTGTTTTCTAATGTTATGAAATCGTTCATCATATGTAGTATAGACACAATGAGCAACGGTTAACAAATAATATTGATTCAAAATAGACGAACCACATATATGAATGGAGTCGTCCGTAAGTATTTGCAAAAATACCGCGTGGGGATGGCTAGTTATCGAAACATCTTTACCATGGATTATTCTCTTTTCAAGTCCCCTGTAACTGTCGCCAAATTGTACAGATACAACAATCAATATGTAAAAATTGAAATAATTCATTGGATAATAAGTAAGTTCATGAAACGATTTAATTATTTTAAATTTTCTTTTTTAATTGAATAGATTTTACTACGCGATCGTAAATGCTCAGTATTATGAGAATATTATTGACTAACGTTTAATCTAGATGGTGTATTGGGAATTGTGTTGTTTGTTTGTTAACTTAACTTGCAGTTTTTTGTACTTGTGTGATAACAGGTACGATTTAACTATTATTTGTTGTATTATCAGTCTTATTCATTTTACACTTTTATGACATGATTTACCGAATTTTAATCATTATATTACAAATTTTATTAGATCAATATTAAAAATCGGAAAATAAAAATAATCATATGATAATCTTCTTCCTCTTGGTATTAACCCCGCCGTATGGTCAGGGTCTGCCTTCCTCCTTAATCTACCCCATTTTGCATGATCTGTGATGTCCTGGGTGGTTAGACCATTGGCTCTCATGTCCTGCATCACGACATCCAATCAGCGCTTTTTTGGGTGTTCGGGACATCTAGCTCCAGGGACAGACATAGCAAGGCACTTCCATCCGACATAGTTCGTCAGCTCAATGCTCCTATAACTACTTCAATCTTGAACACTGCCCCTTCCCGTGTAAATAGGGATAATAAGCTAAGCTACCACTGGTGTGGCATCTTTCCAGAGTTCAAAATATGGTTAAAAAAATCTGTAACTATGAGCATACCAAGAGTGCCCAACAATTTCCACGCTTCGATTCGAATGTTGAAAAAGTGTAAATTTCTGAAAAAGTGGAGACTTTTGTGTGAGAGATTGTTTTATGTCACCAATAGAAGCAAACTCATTTGGTTTAATTGATAAATAATGTTTTAGAACATCCTCCATCTCATGCCATGGAAAATGAATGTGCTACTACCACCTCTGCCTCTGGTACCATGACGACAATAACAGACTTATAATATGGACAAATTGATAGAATAAAATGATTTGTTGTAAATCTAGAAATATATGCGTTATTTTTTATTTATTTTTTACTAATTTTAATTTGCTCTAATTATGTATAATATATAAAATTTTGTATAACTTTAAAAATAGTCTCCTTAATAATAATATGTATTTACTTTTTTATACAGTTATTGAACAATTTTTGTAAGATTAGATTTTATCACTATTAAATGTAAATAAAAATATATCTTAGTTTAAATGTACTTTATTAATGACAGCTTTATTACATAAGATCACAATCTTTAGATTGTCATTTTATATAATGTGTGAGTTATATAAGAGTTATATGTGTTTTAACTCAGAATTACAAACTTCTACATAATGCAATCTTTGTGTTTTTTGTAATCCAACTATAGTAATATGAAGCATTAGTATATATTGGTAATGCTGGATATAAACTCGACCTGAAGGACACCAAACCTAATAGCTGGTATTGAGATGTAACTAAGCCGCTGCCAGAATCTCCACTGTAAAAATATTATTATAAAAAGAATTATAATATAAGGACATTACAAAATTAAATATCATTAGTTAAATTATTTGTAAAATTATGACAATACAAAAGAGAGTGGCCTTTTCCCAACAATGGGCAGTATAGACAAGTATAATGATAATAACAATGATTACAGTGAAAATAAGAAAAAATCTAGTGGTGTCCCGAACATAGCAGGACGACCTAGTGTTAAAACACGGTTCTTATTAAGACCTGTTCCTAAGTGCGCTGAATTCCGGAAGCGTTGCGCACATTGCCTCGTTAACAGAATGAGGAAATGAAAATACGAAATATTTCATATCCTTCGGTGGGAATAGAACCTACAACCGGTCACGTTTACAGTCGCACCCTTGTGACCCTGCGCCATGATGCGCCCCATTTCAGCCAATCGACTGTATCGGCCATCGGCGATAATATTTACCTACTCTGCATATATCTTCCGCAAACAGCAGATTAGGCGAAGATATACTAGTGTTAAGACACTTCATTCTTGCAAGCAATGTCTCAAATTAGGGGTGCAGACGAATAAAAGAATGAACTAACACTACAATCTCTGCCTAAGGTAGGCAGGTAATATGTGAAAAAATAGTTAAAGCTGAAAACATTAGGAAATTTCAAGAATGATGTAGAAACTTTAGTAAGATATGAAGTAAAAATGCTTACGGGGCAGCTCTTGGACTAGATTTATTGTAACTTCTGCTGGCTGGCGTGACTCGAACCATATTGCGTCTGCTTCTAGGTTTGACAGTTTGAGTTATTGATTCAAGTGTTATACTCCTTTCTGCAATTATTTCCTGTAAGAGTCGTGTCATTTAACAGTTTCTTATATTTTAAGATCTGGCTAGGTTTATATTTCTGTTTTTTTTTAAATGTAAGCGTAAAGTACTTAAGTACCATTCACCGCGTAAACGTTATAATTTGACATTACAAAATGCTAACGACCTGCCCGCGGCTTCGCCCGCTTAAACTGCACAATTATTTATTTTCTCGCTACTACTCACAACTACTACTTACTTACTTAATCTCAGTATTAGATTTTCTCATATATCTTCCACGTACAGACAGCGACGAGTTGTAACTCTACTTTATATGTATAGATTACATATCATACTCGAAGTTTTATTTAAATTTGTAATCGAAATAATATGTATAATAATAAAACTAAACTAACAGCTTTTTTGCTATTTTATAATGACCAAAATAAAATCAATATATCGTATATCTTGAAAAATTATATGTAGACTAATGTTTCAGATTATACTAAATATATAGCATTTTACAGGCGTTAAGTGGTTTAAGTTATTCCCTTAATAACGAAATCTTAGCTTAGCTAGCTCTTTTTACGTTGTTCCAACCACATTGCCCTATTCAAAAAGATCTGGGGTGCACTAAAGCAATGAAGAGAAGAAAAAATGAAGACCTCACGTCTTCATTTTTTCTTGTCTCAACAAGTAGCGAGTAGAGCTGAACAAGATGCTATAACTATTTAAAAACGTGCCCTGATATCTATAAAACAAAACATTGATCAACATCGATCATCATCACCAGCAGATGATTTACATATTAGCTTCTGAATGATCACCGGCTGCGAGGCGGAAGCCAATAACTGCAACACAGTTAATACTTCTGCAGTTATTACCGAATAAAGTTGCTATTGTTATGGATGAAATATTAATTTCATAAATATTACTATTATTATTAAGTTTCTCTTTTAAAATTCACGGGTTCAAAAGAACCACGGTCCTTTGGAAGGCTTGCCTGGGGACACAGGTCCAACACGTAAAGGCCCCTAAGAGAATATACAAATGTTTTACTGTGACGCATCAGCCGGGATCCATCCTTGGGCAACTGTGGTTGCCCAGAGATGGTCACCGGTTAATGCGTAGGAACTATGGATAATATGGAAATCTAAACTAGGACTGTGGAATGGAATTTGGATGGACTGGCTACTGGGCTATTGGACGAGACTACCGGACGTTCGCCTTTACAATAGTCTCAAATTGAAAGGTAGGTGGACGGTGACTCACGGTGAGTGAGAGTGACGGAGAGAATATTTACTAGCCTTTAATTTAGAGGGTATGTTGGGAATTGTTCAATTGTTTGTAGTTAATTTGCAGTATTTTGTACTTGTGTGATAACAAGTACGATTTAAGTATATTTTTTTTATATTATAAATTTTAATAATTTTTACACTTTGTGTTGTTCACCAAGTGTTAATATGAATTGCAATTGATAGTAAAGAAAATAAATTAGTCATTAGTGAATTAACACTAGGTTACCTCTTCCTAACCGAGCGGGATACAGCGTGAAGCTAAGTTAACAAAATTTTCAAATCAATTAATTTCAAATACAGCTTTGAAGTACTTTTACATTCAGTATTTTGTTATAATACAGTGGTGTTACCAAGATGAAAAGCTAATAAATTTCGTCGACATTCGTCACTCACACGAAACAAGGTCATCTTTACAGAACACGTATGTACGTACAAATAACAATGCTCGTGAGTGTTGGGTCCTTTCATAATCTAAGGCTTTCGCGCCTGCGCGGTCCTCGGGTCGATATATGGTGACGTCAGGGGAGTTCGGCTTCAGTCAGCCGCCGGTGGCCACATCGATCATGTGGCTGCAATGCATCGCTCTGACGGTGCTGGTGTCCGCGGCCGCGACCCGCGAAGTATTCACCAACTCATTCCTGGTCAAGTTCAAGAGGTCCATCCGCCACGAGGAGGCGCAGGAGCTCGCGTTCCGCCATGGCTTCGACAACTTGGGCCCGGTGAGTGGCCACGTGATATTGTAAACATAAACGTAGCTATATTTATGCGTGCCATGATTTTATGGGACTGGCAGTGCCAACTTTTAATATTAACTGTTGCCGTGTTTTATTTTACTGCATGCGTCGCTGTTTTCGGTGCAGATTATTTTGTATATATTTTTTTAAACATTTCTAGTACTTAAAGTTTACTTTGAGTTATTAACGCAGCTTGGGGCCTCGAAATTAATGAGATTCTATTGATTTCATTCAAATTGATAGAAAAATAAAATAATAGTTGTAATTATACAAGTTAGCCAAAATTTTTCTAAATTTATTTATTGATGAAATAATATTTTGTTTTGTATTTAGGAAATGTTAAAAATGATAAAAAAATACTTTTATTGTTTCAGTCAACAAAAAATATTTTCTTTCTATATTTCACTAGTACATAGTACGTACGTAGTATAAGATTTTCCTAATTCATCTTTTGATGGATAGAAAATTATTTATAAAAGTCACATTTATATATTTTGAACCCGTAAATCCAAACACATATTATCTATTAATTTTTTTCTTCATACATCTCACGTATTTCGCTGCGGTTACTTCGTTCTCCACTTCATCCATATTTCAGATTTTTTGTTAAGAAACTTCGCAAACCGCGAAAACTTTCCATATTTTATAAATATTCTGCCTAGACATATGCCAAATGTAACAACATATTTAATTCATATCAAAGAAGACCACTAGCGAGGGAATATTCGTAGTGTAACTTAAATAGTCAGCGTTGCCAGACGTCCCGATTTTTAATCTAAAATTTAAATATTTTTCATGAACTATTGATTAATTATTCTTTTTTTCATTATTTTATTCTTTTATTAATATACTAGACCCCGAGACACTAGTATACTTAAGCTGCGATCGTCGTATAAGCCGCAAACAGAATTCCTTCAATAGACGGCTTAGCACCTGCAACTATCTCTTATTAAATAAAGTTTTGATAAAATCGCCGTCCATTTCAATGAACGTGTGGGTTTATAAATAAAACATATAGAATTTCTCATATTATTCTTATTAAATATAAATAAATAAATCAGCTTCATGCTGCATCCCGCACAAAGCAAGGCAGAGTGAACCTAATGTTAAGACACCCCGTTCCCCATTGATTCCGCCGAAATTTCGAAGGCATTGTTGAGTGGGGGAACTCAACTCAAACTCAACTAAAACTTAACTCAAACTACTCAACTACACTAAACTCAACTAGGCTTTACCTTTGGGCTAGAGCGAAGAAATAACTTACTGAAGCTGGACTGAACATACAGCAGTCGCGTTACAGTCATACCTTTGTGCCCCTGCTGCACGATGCCTTTATTATAATATGAAATTGGAAATGTAGGGACTACCCTACATTTTTTTTAATTATAACTATAAACTATGTTTTAACTATAAAATCGTACGATCTACTCGTATTCCAAACAATTTGGGATGATCGCATTGTGTATGGGATATTAAAACGTATCCATTTATAATATATTGTTTAAATTTTCAATTAGAACGCCAGGCAATGATGCTTGAGGCCAGTTCACTTCCTCGCTCTAGTAACTAGGTAAAGCTCGGCGTTGAGTTACGCCACGCAACACGGAACGCCTTCAGAATTCGGCGATAAGTAGAAAACGGAAGTGTATTAATAAGAACGGAGTGCCTTAAGACCAGGTTCTCTCTGTCTACACTTCAGGATACAGCGTGAAGCGGGAGAAAAAAAATCGATCTTAATAATCATATTGAAACATTTACACGTACATCGCGTTCATTTAAACACGTGTGAACTGACCCAAAAATACATTACGAATACAGATGCCGGTAACGAGATATTGTTATAATACATACTAACTTTTAGATGTGGGTGGGTATGTGGTGAAATGGAGGGCTTACAAAATTCGGTGGCGATTACATCTGCTTTAGACAGATGGATTGATAACAATACCCCTGACATTGATAAGAGTATGCGGGCTAGTTCAACGAACGTGTGAACTACGAGTAAGTGTTAATTTTACGATTGTTTAAAGTTAAAATAAATCGAAGTGTCTGTCTGCTATGTTATATGGGCGTTTTCGTTACTTATAGTTCACGAACTTGGAGAAATTTAATAACCAATTAAAGCATCGTGATGATATAAGCCTTCAGAAGTCAAAGGTGTCAAAGGTCGATAAACAAAAGATTTTCTTGTATAAAACCCTATCGCTATCGGGATGAAATCGCTATGGGGAATATATCCTTATCTTTCCTTCTTACCTTTTGAAGTAAACGGGGAAAATATCTAAGAGGATAAACTTAAAAATCAATTCGACGTCACCTTAAAACTTCACCATAAGCCTTGAACTTTAGAACAGCAGCGTGCCAATGATCTCACTTTTAAGCTACAGCTTAAGTCCAAGCTTCAGTCGATGGTCAGGCTTACGTAAGCATATGTCATATATCGATATAGAAAGATATAGAAGATACAGAAATCCAAACCCTTGGACATCTATAAGTAATTTTAAAAAAGTTGGAAAAGATGGAAATTAGGAATGTTGAAGTCAAGATTTACAATAAAACACAGGCTTAAGAGGCCAGAGGTGATGGTGAATCTGTTGTCGCTCTTTGCATACTAACTAGAATAATCAATTTTGACATAAACTAATTAAAACGACAAAGGAAAGTTATTACAGAAAAGACTTTTATACTTAAAATAACAAATTAGATTGAAAATGTTTTTTAGTATAGTTACTAGTTAATAGAATTATTTCTGAACCAAACCTTTTAGTGTTTATTAACTTTGACGCTCTACGGAATGGTAGAAGAGTAAGTTACTCTAGTAAAATATGGGAAATAGTTCATTACTGTAAATTTTATGCTTCATAATTAAGAAATTATATGTTTAACAATAAAATTTACTCTAATTAATTATCACTTAAAGCAGTAGCGTATCTAGGCCAAAAGTAATCTGCAAACCAATACATTAAAATTTTATTTGTACTCTTGTACCTAAGGCTTCAACTTTCAGTTTTGTGCGATTTCTTTGTTATTTAACTATACTTCTTATAGATAATAGATAGTAGACTATAAACGTGACGGTTGTGTTGATTCGACTACCATACGGGAGAATAAATTATTTCTTATAAACATTTCTTCACTCTGGGGTCTGGCCAAAGAAAAGCGCGGCGTTTAGTTCCACCACTCAACACGCAAGGCTCAGATAATCGACGGAAAGTAGGGGAATAGAGTGTCTTAACACCTATTAACCTAGTAGGTAACCTCGTGGTTACCTCAGCCTACTCCGCTATTCACGGGGAACTGCGTAAAAATATAAAAAATATATATAAATATTCGTTTGTCCGAAAGCGTTTTCCGCATCCATGGCCGTTGGTCAGTGGGTAACCTAATTCGTGACCTACATACACGAGATGTATTCCGGCGGGAATCATAACTTCAGATTTCTCATATGTGTTCTATATATACATGGATAGCTATAGCTTTATACGTGAGATATAGGAAGTATGAAACATTAATAAATTTGAGGACAGACGTGGCGTAGTTGTAGATGCGATTCCCACTCAAGGAGAAATATTTAATCTTTTGGTTTCCTCAAAACGCGGCGTTGAGCTCCGCCAATTAATACGCAATGCATTCAGATATTCGGTGTAAAGTGGGGACGGAGTGTCTTTGCACTACGTTCCCAGGTTACGTCTGTCTACTCTGAAGCGTCAAGTGTCTGTGATTGTAGTCTGCTATTGCAGTTCCACCATTCATCCCCCTTCTCTTTTCTTACTAAATATAGAAAATACTTATTAATTAATATTATCAAGAAATAAATTTTAAATATAAAAATATTAACTAGATGTACAACAGTTATAAAAGCCTTATCATTGAAAAAGAAGTACATTCAAATTGTATTTCGTTTATTGTATTAGGAAGATAACGATTAGGCGACACTCTTCTGTCAGATATAGAATATGAATAGAGTAATAGTTTGTTTTTTTTTTGCATAAATATTTAAGACTGTAAGTAAATAAAAAACCTACAGATTATAAATATTAATTTATGATTAAATATTATAAACTATTATCATATTAGTATTAATTTCATGTACCCAAGTTCAAGTGAACTCGTTTGAGGCCGTCGGTTCGATTCCCATTCTGAGTAATGAATGATTACTTAGTAATAAAATATTAAATCAGCTTCACGTTGTATCTCGCGCACAGCAGGCTAGGCAGAAGGAACTATTAATTAATTACAAATAATTGTATTTTATCAAGTCGACATAGTCACAATTTTAAGTTAAGCACGGCGCTGAATTTCGTCACTAAAGGTACAATGTCTAGAAAATTCTGCGGAAAGTGAGCAACGGAGTGTTTTAGCCTTATGTTCCCTATGCCTACCCTGTTGTATATGGGACATATGGGGGGGAGAGGGGGATGGTATAATATGTTATTTTCGGATACATTAATAAGAAATAAAGTCATACAACGATAATAGACCTATTAGCAACCATTGTTTGTCAGTGCCCGGATAAGATTAGTATTGTGAGCGAATAGGATATAATCATTAATTAAACAAGCGAAATATCGATGGAGGGGCTTATACAGATAAATATTAAGAGGTTATCGATCGATCTTCAATTTTATTACAAGTTAAAAAAAATACTTGACGTTAGTTTTTGTATTCCCACAAATTTAATCAAAATTGAAAATTGTTTTGTTTTTTCTTCATGCTGTATCCCGCATAGCATAGGCAGAAGGAGTCTAGTGTTAAAACCCTCCGCCGCCCACTTTCCGCCTCATTCTGAAGACATTGCGTGTTCAGAGACACCAGAGTGAAGAAATAATAAATATTTCATTTCCTCAATTGGGAATCGAATCCACAACGTATTCTATTTACAGTCACACACATGTTCTCCTGCGTCACGACTGGCTTCTGATGATTTAAAGACCATCTTACCAATGTGATATATATATATATATATATAGAGTCTTATTATAAAATACTAGCCGACGCGCGCAGCTTCACTTGCGTATGAGTGAATTCTAATAACCCATGAAACATGTGTTCAATGAAATATTTTTAAGAGTCTAAATTTCAAATGTTATAAAAATCGGTGGCGTTTTAAAGATTTTTCCATACAAACTTTCAACCCCTTATTTGCACCCTTAGGGGGAGAATTCTAGAAATCGATGAAACACGTGTTCAATTAAATACTTTTAAAAATCTAAATTTCAAATTTTATAAAAATTGGTGCCGATTTAATTTTTTTTTCATACAAACTTTGAACCCCTATTTCACCCCTTTAGGGTTAAAATTTTTCAAAATCCCTTCTTAGTGGATGTCCAGATTACAAAAGTAAAGATCTGTCCAAATTTCACGTTTCTACGCACAGCGGTTACGGCTGTGCGTGCGTCTTACCTCAGTCAGTGAGGACAAGTCCTTTTATATATATAGATTTTAATCATTTTCGTTTTTCTTTATTATAAAATATTTTGCCTAATGAGGCATAAAAAAGATCAAAACCACTATTTCCCACTCAATAACATTTTATTTTATGGAACCAATGACACAAATAAACATTTTAAATCCCCCAAGTGGGATTCGAAACTAAAACTATAGCTTTTCGTCAAGTACATGAAGAACATGTACCCCAGTAGGTTCTTTAGTTCATTTGTCTATCGTAGTAGCTGGGTGTAAACAGAACTTTAAATTAAAGCTAACTTCGGACCAAACTTTGTTTATATTGCAACCCGCAAGGAAAATACTTGTGTAAAATCTGAGTTAAACGAGACTGATGCTTGTGGTCTAATTTATTAAGCTCCGTGATAAAGTTTTCTTTGGTAAAGTTTCATATATATTCGGTTTAAATTATTATTTTCGTAAATGAAATGAAGAATATTTATATGCTCTTTTAAATATACTCGTCGTATATATGGTATTTCTCTTCTCTTCAATTTTTTCAGTATGACGCCGTATCCCGCACATAGCAGGGTAGGCAGAGGGATCCTAATGTTAAGTCAGTGTTAAGACTCTTCGTTTTCTAATATCCTCTGATTCAGGAGGCATTGCATGATGAGTAACGGAACTCAGTGTTACCCTTTGCCTCCAAATAAGAGCGAAGAAATGACAAAAATTAAAAATTTTATTTCTCCGAGTGGGAATCGAACCAACTGGCTTCCCCGAAGCCAACACGTTCTTGCTCTTATTTCGCATAAAGTGAACTGAAGACTCATAAGAATGCCCTGAACGCTTATATCCTCACATTTAATGGGCGGTAAGTAAACAATGTTTAACATAACTATAAAGTAAATTTACTTTATACATACTCGACTAAATTCGCTTACAGAATATAATTAAAGTGGAGATATGCTGACGTCACTGAATATTATATTCCTTATATCCTCCTTCGGTTTGTTGCCAGTTTTGGAGTAGGAGCACAAAGTGTGACTGTAAAACCGACTGGTTTTGGGTTCGATCCCCACTCGACGAAATGAAATATTTATTTATATTTATATTTCTATTTCTATTTCTTCGCTCTGGTGTCGGGTGGCTAACGTTGAGTTCTGCCGCTTAACGCCTCCAGAAATCGGCAGAAAGTGGGGAACGGAGTGTATTAACATTAGGTTTCCTCAGCCTACCCTGCTGTGTGCGGGATACACCGTGAAGCTGATTTATTTAGCATTATAAAAAAGAATAAAATACATAGAAAATATTATTTTACGTAATACCTTATGTATCTACCTAAATAAATGATTTATAATTTATTTTTTTCTTTAGATAAAAAAATCATATTATTTTCTCTGTTTTCAAAAAAAAAGTAATATGTGGGAGATGCAATGTAAAATGAAATGAAATTTGATAATAGAGTTTACGAGAAAAATGAATAAAGTTTTAAATTTTCTTTTTTTATTTCAAAAGTCGTTGGTAATTGGAAAGTAGATTTAATTATAGAGAAAGGACGAAATGGAAGTTGAAGCGCTGGCATGGCATTTGAAAAAAATTAAAAAGAAAAGACATATCTTTTCTTTTAGAAGTTAAAGAAGTACTAATAGTAAAAAATGTAAGTAAAGTTGAAATAGATATTATAAAGTAATTTTTTATCATATCGATTTGTTCAGCTTTATACTGTACCTCGCATGTACCGGAGTAGGTAGAGGGAGCCTAATGTTAAGACAATTCACTGTCCACTTTCCACCGAAATCTTGAGGGATTGCGTACCGAGTTGCGGAATTTAACGCCGCGCTTTGCCTCGATACCAAAGAGAAGAAATAAATATATTAATTATTTTATTTCCCCGAGTAGGAATTTTGAGCACAAGCATATGACTGTTAACGCAACAGGTTGTTTTCAAATTCGACTAGATTTTTTCATGAAAATCCTCCAAGAATCGGCAGAAAGTGGGTAACGGAGTGTCTTAACACTAGGCTCTCTCTACCTATCCTGCTACAGTTTGAATCAGAAATAAAAAGCAAATAACATGACATCTAAAAATTTATACGAATTTTGCCGTACGGTGTGACAAACGCCTCCCCGACCTAGACCCTACTCGAGGCACTTAAGCCAACACTTAGGTATATTATATAAATCTTATGAAGTGAATATAATGTAAGTAAATAGGAAAAAGGTTTCTAAGTATTTTTTCATGTAGAAAACCGAGATCTACTGTTTTCCTATATATATTTTAGTTAGAAACTCATAGATTGTAGATTATTGAACTTATTATATTCTTTTGTTTTGGGTGTGTTCTTGGCCTTATATTTCCATTTCTTCGCTCTAGTGCCGAGGCAAAGCGCGGCGTTGAGTTCTGCCACTCAAAACGCAATGCCTCCAGAACTCCGCCGAAAGTGGGGAACGGAGTGTCTTAACACTAGGTTTCCTGCCTAGACTGCTGTGTGCGGGATACAGCGTGTAGCTGAAGAAAATTTATAATTTTCGTTTGTTTACACGAAACTATATCTATCGAAAGATTAGTCGTCTTTTGTCGAAAAAAAAGGATATAAACTAAAAGAACTTTGACGATATTAAGTCACACCTATATACTGTTATGCACGTCAACGTGACGCTGGTATGATCAGACTTGTTTACCCCATAATTTATATCGACTTGCTCTTGAAGGAGCAGTCAGTACAATTATGATGGATTCTAACATGCGTGGGCTCTCGGTCTTGGGGGTTTTGATTAAAAATACATAAATAAACCCACGCTAATGTCTGACACTATTACAGTTTCATAGGACTATTTTAAGTATGATATTATGTATAGATATTTTATTATACTGTCGTTGTTACTTCGTCATTTATTATTCGTTTTTTGGAAAACTTATAAACAAGTTATAAGAATAAACATTTTTTTCTATGTTTTCTAAAAAATTAGTATACGGGTGGAATTGTCAGCACCACTTTAAATGAAACCACAGTTATAACTACTCTATAAAAGCCTAATATAATTCAGAAAAAATATAATTCCTAAGAATGAAAAAGTTATTTTTTCAAACAAAATAAATAATAAAATTATCGTTTTAAAATAAAACGTCATGTCATACGAAATACAGGTATGGAAAAAATCGTGAAATGAAAAAAAAATCCTACGTCCAAACTGTTGAGGTATCTTGATAATTTTTTTTAATTCTGGGTTTGAAATATTTTACCCTAAAGGCAGTTTCAGTAAAAGAAGCGCTGCCTCTTCCACCCTGTATATGGATATTGAGTAGGTTCTCTTTATATCATATAAGTTCCTTAAGTTATCCGACTATCGTTTCTGTTTGTTTTCAATTAATTCAGTAGTGTTTTCTATCAATATTTACATAGGTAATTATACAACAACGATTATATTTACTTAACGATTTATTGGCTAAAGTAAGTTAATGCTGAAAATTAAATCACTCATGTAGGTTTTCGTATTATATAAAAATTTGAAAATTTTTTTTATTAAAAAAGGCACTCGTTCATAAGTGTGAGACTGTAAACACGACTGGTTGTGAGTTCGATCCCCACTTGGGGAAATGAAGTATTTATTTTAACTCCTTCGCTCTGGTGGAAAATGGGAAACGGGGTGTCTTAGCACTAGGTTCCCTCTGCCTAACCTGCTGTGTGGGCGATTTAATTATTTTTTAAAGCTATTTCTACAAAATATATTGTTAAAAAGCAAGAACTTCTCCAAAATCTAGCCGATCTACTTCGAAACAATTAAATATATTAGGTAATTCACTAGAGGTTATATACAGGGTGGAATTGTCAGCACCACTTTAAATGAAACCACAGCTTTAACTACTCTATAAAAGCCTAATATAATTCGGAAAAAAAATAATTCCCAAAAATAAAAAAGTTATTTTTCCAAACAAAATAAATAATAAAATTAACGTTTTAAAATAAAACGCCATTTGTAATGTATAACATAGGCACGCACACACTTACCTGTCAGAGCGGCAACGTCGCACGCGTATGTGTGCGTCACACGAAATACAGGTATGGATAAAAATCGTGAAATGAAAAAAAAAACCTACGTCCAAACTGTTGAGCTACCTTGATTAATTTTTTTAGTTTTGGGTTTGAAATATTTTATCTTATATGCAGTTTCAGTAAAAGAAGCGCTGCCTCTTCCACCCTGTATATATATATTATACACGTCTTGAGATTTCTTATCTAAATCCATGTCTAGAGATTTTTTATTATCTCTCTTTAATATTACGGGAGACATCTCGTTCTTTACAAAGTAAAAATGTTCGTTAATGACTATATAAAGGCGTTGCGTGCTTCGTAGAGAACAACGTTATAGCTTTTTTTGTTAAGCCGGGGAACTCCCTATTTATGGATATAAATATTCCCCTGAGTACAATTTAATTCTACACCTTTCATGTGCATTGTAATAGTGTTTAAGGTCGTTTTAATATTATAGAAAAATTAGGGATTTGTAGTGGACAGTTGTATTTTTTTACTTATTTAAATACTTACTAAGCTTTATGCAGTATACCTACTGAAGTATCCAGAGAGAAGAGGACGCCATTATGCTACAATTTTTAAATATATTTTAATATATTAAAAAAACTGTAGCGTTGGTGAGGCGTAGAGTGTGATCCCCACTCCCCTACCCTGCCTACCCTGCTGCTAGCGGGATATCGCATAAAGCGGGATATTAAAAAAAATCGAAAAATTATATTAAATAAAAATAAAAATTTTCGATTTTTTTTAATTCTGAAAAAACAAATTAAAATTCATGTAATTTCATTTATAATTCTAATGGTTGTAGATATTGTATTTAACGCATTCAGTCCATTGAGCTGGTACGTGCCGATGGCTCCGTGAGAAGCATTATGCTGTAAGTAAGCTCGCGGTTTATTCTGCTGGGTTTTGCTAATCTTGGTTCTGCAGCACGTTTGCGGCATTGTTAATTATATGCAGTTTAAGTCTGATAAGGAGAGAGAGAGAGATATATAGAATAGAGAGAAATAGAACTTATTTGTATTATAATTGAGTATTGGTAGGTAAATATACATAGGTAAAAAAAATAATGTTGTATATTCGTTAGGTATATTTTAATCTAGCCTAGAATTAACTTTATGAACAGAGAGTAGATATTGTAGATTCTTAAACCATTTCTTGAGTACACTAATGATCACGCAATATATTATTTTCATAACAAGTTTATAGGATCTGGTTTCCAAACCAACTGTAACTCTCCAGAGCAATGCATTGGGTTCTACCACGATCAATGAAATGTGAAAAAATACATAAAATAAAATATAATGATAGAGAGATTGTGGTAGAGCTCGGTTGACCTTGGAAAACAAAGTATCAAAGATACTGAAGGAAGGTCACGTAAAAAGCACAAGGACCCCCCGAAGGGCATGTATGAAGAGGTTGATGACAGTGAACGAGGCGAAAGAGGTATGTAGAGACCGTAACGTTTGGCGCTCCGTCCTCTCTGACTGCCCCGATAAGGATAAACCGTGAAGATAAGTAAATAAGTCAGTAAATAGCTCATTTGTTTTATGTTTCCATATAAAGAAACTGGTCTTTTTAAGAGTGAGTCGAGTTTTGTAGAGTTACTGCAGTATGTATAGTATTAGTACTGTGTACTAAATATCCGCTTTATCAGCCAATGTCAACTGCAGCAAGTGTTAGAACATCGTAAAGTTTCCAACCGAGAGCTCTCCGGCTATAGCGAGAGTTAGTTGTGAGCCAGAATAATGAAAAGCCTCTTACATTGTATTAGCACTGAGTATACTGATCTACTATCAACTATATTATTTTAATAAGATGGAACAGGAAATGCTATCATGTCTTTTTTGCATTAAATGAAAGAATTTTGGACGATCGTTTTAATTGTAAAGTGGTTAAATATTGAATTCTCTGTGCTCAAAGTAAGGGGCATTGGATTCTCCCAGCATGTAAATGAAACGGAGAATAGAGAACAGATGTTTGATATTCTTCCTAAATGATGGTGATGGTGATGGTGGTGGTGGAGTGATGGTAATTGTGGTAATGGAATATTTTAGCATTTTTATTTCAGAGGTAAAGCGACCTCTTGGACAGTTTCCAAGAAGCGCGAATTCATCCCGCTACGTTTAAATGTTTTTTACGTTTTCTAAATAACCACTCAGCTGTGGCGGCCATTTTATATGAATCGACAAATACTTTGTGTAAAATTAAGCAGACAGAAGCGCTGATAGAGGCCGCTTTACATTCGAGTGGATATGTAGTAAAGTAAAACATGACTTTTTTAGGTATTTGACAGTATTTGCAGAATAAATATAAGTGCCAAATATAGAAAATTATATTAAATTCATAACAGTGTCAGCAGGTTCACGCTGTTTCCCGCATACAGCCGGGTACATAATTTATTGAAAGGAAAGATCGATGATAGTGAACTGTTGAGTAGATTTAATATTAAGGTACCTCAGAGAACCCCTCGCAACCCATGTCTGTTTTTCAAGACGGAAAGAACTAGAACGAACCTTGGACAAAATAGTCCCATTAATCGCATCTCTCGTTCATTTAATGAGTACTTGAAAGAAGATGTAACGTTAGACATTGGTTGTGACGGGCTCTCAGTTTTCTAAAGAAAATGCAACCATATACTCAATAAAGTTAATTAATAGAACTAATTGTAAATTATTTTAACTATTATGTAATATTAAGTAATTCTATATTTTTGTTATTTAATTATTTTTTTTTATGATGTAAATTAATCATTGTTATTATTGATGATGAACGATGTGTTCTCCTATAATCAGTTGTACATAATAGTATAAGTATATCCTAAGAATGTATGTAATGTAAACCAATATGTACGACAGTTGAAGATCCGTATAAATAAATAAATAAAATAAAAAAAAAAAATAAAAAAAAAAGTAACCCAGTGTTAAGACACTCCGTTCCTCACTTACCATTTACCCACTAATAATATATGATATAATGTACTCTATTTTATCAATAATTACCGGTTATTACCATTCACTTTGCATATTAAATGTGCATAATTACGCAAAGCTGTAATTTTCTCATATACAGCTGAAGTTAGCTGTGTAGGGGATTAATTAAAAGCCTCTTACGTAATATTACATATATAATGTACGTATATTGTATTGTTGAATGTCTCCTTACGTAATGTCATAATAAAAATAACCTAAGTACTGGAGAACATATTACTTAAATATATACTAGTACTAGCGGCCTCGGCTTCGCCTGCGTAAACTATGTTATTATTAATTTCTGTCTCCATGAGTGCCTACGTCCTATAAGTGACGTCCATGCAAAATTTGAGACTCCTAGCATTTGCAGTACCGAAGTTTCATACTAACTTTCAACCCCAAAAACAACCCCTTGGAAGTTGAATATTGCAAACTCCCGTCTTAGCGAGCACCTACGTCCTATAAATCACTTCTATGCAAAATTTTAGATTCCTAGCACATGTAGTTTCTGAGATTTCGTGATGAGTTTTCCTTTCGATTTTATATATATAAGATATATGACATAATATATATGTATAGAATTATTAGATTTTTTCTGAACTATCTCATTTATGGCAAAATAAGCATAAAATGATCCAAAAAAAGAAAAAAGTTCTCCATTTCTTACAAATTGTGAATAATTGAAAGTTAAAATCAAAACAAATTGTACCAAAGATTACTTGCTCCCAGTACAAAAGATTACTTTAATTTTATAATTCTTCTAATATTATAAATTTGACAACTGAAAATTTTACTAATTAACAATTCATTAAATATAAATATTTTTTAACAATATATAAATTCTAACAGAAATACAATTTACATCTTAAATTAAAAACCAATATTACAGATAATAAATCAACAAAGCCGAATGAAACAAGACCTTTGCCATCGTCACTCCACAAAAGGATAATAGATATTATAATAGAAATACTTCGCGAATGAAATGAATATCGAGCTGACGAGGCTTTGTGATATCTTATCAAGAGTCGGAGTCAGGCTTTATGTTCGGCGGAACGTGAAATCATATTTTAGTTTATCTTTGACTTCTGAATACAATATTTCTGTCATGGTCATTAATATTTGATTCTAAATTAAGTATATTATTAAATAATGATATATTTTTTAGGTGTAATCCGTACATAGCATGGTAGTCAGAGGGAACCTGCGATTGTTTTGAATCGTCGGATGTACATAAAAATACCACCGGCGGTTTCTGTTTAGCTGTAAATTGGGAAAGAATAAAATACAAAAATAAAAGAAAAATATGTTGCATAACTATATTAGTTTACTTATTGATCTCTATGGAGAGTGATTTCTCACAAAAATTATGTTCCTAAAACTGACTTCTCTGTTATTTCTTCAAACATTACTCTTATAGAGTTCAATTTATTTTATACTTAGCGCTTTATAATGCTTCGTAATACAAACTGTGTGATTTAAATATTTTCATAATAATTCCAGGATGAAGGGGAGCGCAAACTGCTTTGAATAATTAAAGTCCCTTAATATCGTTAAGAAAATTAACATTAAAAATTATTTACATAAAGTACCTAGTTACTTAGTTCTAAAAAAATCTTAGTTATTTTAATAACTTTTGAAGTAAATAGGGGATGGGGAAGTAATACTAGGGAAAGGGAATCTAGTGCTAAGTTAAGTTAGTTGCTTTGTCTTATTCCCAGAACGAATTATTTGTTAATATTCCCATTTCTCTTCGTTCACTTCCCCGAATGGGAATAGAACCATCGCGTTTACAGTCACACGCTTGTACGACTGTGCCATGACGGTAAAATGATATAAAGCTTGTCGTTTACAAAGTCAGCTTAAATATAACAAATCATAAATCAATACAGTAATTAAAAAAATATTTCTAGCTAATGTTTTAGAGAAAAATAATTATATCCGTCCATCCATACCTATATTATAAATTCGAAAGTAACTCTGTCTGTCTGTCTTTTACGCAATCAGGGCCAAACCGCTAATTTAATTGTGATAAAATACACATATACCTAGATACTTTTTTTCTCATATTTGTAATATTTCCGATATATACCAATATATTAAAATACTTATTAATTTGACATGCAATTTATTCCGCCATGTTAATAACAACCGTCGTTTCTAAGCAACGATTTGCAAAGTTTGCTGTTAGAAAACGTCACCCAAAATGAGCATGCTTAACGCATCTCTCTATAGGAAACATTTCATATATAAACATTTAATAAATATTCGTATAGTTCAAGCGGGCGTAGCCGCGTTCGGGTCCACTGGTATAACATATATACACACGTCCCTTCAACGTCAGGGACGTTACGTCAAATGTTTCTTTTTGCCGACATCTGGCCGTGAACTTGACGCAAAAGGCTTCTTTTCTGTGATATTCTTGGTAAATGATGAAATATCTTTTGTTAATATCTTTCATGAAATATTATATAGTGTGATAATAATACTTTGGGACTTTAGCCAGATTTGTATTTAATATTATTTTCTTTTAAGTTTATGCAACTTTCTCTAAATTATTTCGCGATCTTTCTCTAAGCTATTTCTGGAACTTGTAACTTATATGGCTGTCATATTGCAGGTGCACAAGCCTACAGTAAACGAGACGATTATGGGTTCGATTCCCTCTCGGGGGATTTATTATTATCATTTCCTAACTCTGTTAATGAGGCAAAGCTCGGTGTTGAGTTTTGTCACTTAGCACGCAATGAGCAATGCTTAAGAATTTTATTTAATAAATGAAATTATATTTAATAAGCTATTGTTAATGTATACTGTATAGTCAATACAAAAACAAATAAAACACATCGAAAGTATTTATTTATTGAAGATATCGATATATTTATCAAAATGTATATACATAAAGTATGTACAGTCCATTACACTGGAATGCCCTTTGGAAAAAATGCTCCGAATTTTTTTTCTTTTTTCCGTAGTCCATAAAACATAAAGCGTTTCTAAAAGAATTTGAACGTGAATACGATATTGGCTGGAATGAAGCTTTCACAACGCCTACATTGCTAAGTGAAATGTTCAAATTGGTAAAAAGCTTCAACTTGATACTAGTGGAAAAGAAACTGGCGACATTGTAGATAAGTGTTTTATTGTACCTTTAATGTTTGCGAGTTCCATCCCCATTTGGGGATTTAAAAAAATATTTGATATTTAATAATTTTCATGTGTGTAAGGTTCCGTTGGTCAACGCACAGTGTCTCTAAAATATAATTATGGGAAGTGCATAAAATTGAGTTTTAACACTATTTTAAGAGATAAGTGAAAGGTAAGCGAAATAAGCGAATAGTAGAAAAAAAATACAGTCGAATTGATAACCTCCTTCTTTTTGAAGTTGGGTAAAACGTAGTTTTAGTCATGAGTCTTGTAAAACGATGTATACGAGTATATCTCGTATTTCGTATCGTTAATTAGAAAAATGTAGTTCTCAGTGTGTTCTCTTCGTAGTAATTAGGTAATAACAACCCCATGGTAATAATGTTGTCTCATTTGTAATTCGATTTCTTTTACACAATTTATTTTAGGAAATTCTTTTATCTACACTTATAATAAAATCGTAAGAGGGTCGGTGTCTGTACTTGGAAGATATTTAAAAATAATGTTATTGGTAACCTTTATTAATCTAATAGAACCCAAAACAATGATGTTTAATTTTTTTGTCTGTTTGTCGCGTAACGCGGCGGTTGTGATGAATAATTAAATGGCTTTTCCTTGATGTAAATGCAGGGCCGGTTTTAGCACTACCGGCGCCCTGGGCGAAGCTTTTTCGGCGCCCCCTAACTACAATTCAATAACATACAAAAAAGGGAATGGGTACAATGAACTAACCATCTATTTAAAAAAAATATTTAATGAAAAAAACTAATAAAATTTCATTTTTCTAGTCTTTCTATCAGCGAACTCTTTTATTAGGCACTCAAAGTCTATGTTTTCTTCTATTTTATTCTCGATTGACAAAGTTGTTAAGTTTGTTAATCTAGATTGCTAGATTGTCGATCGGAAATATGTCCTTATTAGCTTCAGCTCGGAAAACCCTCATCGTTTATTAAAAAAAAATCAAGTAAACGAGCGTATGTGTTACCTGATGGTAAGTGATCACCACCGCCAACGAACTTGTGTAACATCAGAGAAAAAAAGGAGAAAACGTGCTTTTGGAAGGTACCCATGTCGTATCAACTTGAAAATACTGCCGTAGGTAGGCTATTCCACAGTTGCGAGGCGCGTAGAAGGAATTTTCTATCAAATCGCACAGAAGTGGAGTGGCACGTATCCAGATGGTGTGGGTGACTGTGCGATTAGAAAATTCGGCAGCAGGTAACAGGTCAAATAGTTCTCCAGAGCACTTCCCGTAATAAATGCAGTGGAGAAAGCACAGCGAGGAGACATCTTTGCGCAAAGCCAATGTGTCAAGCCTTTTACACATCATTGGGGTTCCAACGTTCCGAACGGCTCTACGTTGTATGCATGCGTATGTATCAAGTGGGTCAAGCTGATACATGATGATGCACCAGCCCAGACATGAGAAGAGTACTCCACATAAAGCCGAACCTGGGCCCTATTCAGGGCCAATCGGTGTTTTGGCCTGAAATGATGTCGCGCTCTGCTTTTTCTTTGAGGCTAACTTGGCCTTGCTTTCCAGATGATCGCGATACTGGCAGTCACTCGAAACGCTAAGACCCAATATGCTGATACTGAGCGTGGCTATAAGGGGAGTGTTTTGAAAGTCTAGCGCTATGACAAATGGTGGTTTCATTTTAATGGGGTTTAGTGGTTGACGCGCAAACTTTTGTCTTTTTGGAATTGAATTGTAATTTAAATTGAAAACCAAGTTCCTTTCACCCCGTGAGGAAACATGTGATTCGGTGATCTTTCAGATAGCTAGCTATTTATAATGCTCCCCATCACTTTCGAGAGCAGGGAGGTGAGGACGCCGACTGAGTAAGAGTGCCGAAAAAAACACGTTAGCACCGGTGTGAGCTCAGGAGCACATGAACGGAGCACTAAAGGAGAGATGCCATCTGGCTCGCTCGACTTGCGAATGTGCAAAGACGACAGAGCTCGCCCAATAGTTTTGGTTGACCTTAACTTTAGTTGACCTTAACTTTAGCTCTGGCACCGTGGAAAGGTAGGCGGCGTCGGTCACCCAAAGCCAAGTTCGAGGCAAAGAGACCAAGATGTCATTTAATAACAGTAATGGTGGAAGCGAAAGCTTACTAAAGTTACCAAATGCTGACTTTGAGGGTGACCAAAAGTAATTACTTCCGGACGGGTAGCACTCAAGGTTCTCGTCGATTTTGGCGATATGCTCGTAGCTTGCTCTGGTAAGTTGCCGCTTAAAGTACTATAAAGGCTCGACTATACTTCCTATTTGAGGATTTAACCATCGGATCCTTAGTAACTAGTGCCTCTGCCCAGAACTGATATGCCTTGCATTTGCTAAAGGCAGCAAACTTGCTATACGTATAAAACCAAGGCTTTGACTTGTCATCTACACTGATTGGCACTACAGTGCTAGGAATATAAAGTTCCATGGCCTGCAGAACCACGTCGACAACAGCAGCGGTACAGGTACTAGGATCATCGTAAAAGAAGCAAACCGGCTCCCAGGAACAAAATGTACGCATCGCATCCCAATCCCCTTTCGCCAATAGCAACCGTTACAGGTATAGTCAATAATATAATATACGCAATGCTATCCATACATTTGATAACAGTTCTTGTAAGTTGCGATTTTTAATAAAATTCAAAACATAAACCGGAATCTTTAATAAAATTCAAAACAAACCGAAAGCGGTGTAGACGACCTAAACGGGCGTCTGCGGCGCCCTTTTTATCCGGCGCCCCTGGGCGGTCGCCCAGGCTCGTCCTACCCTAACGCCGCTACTGTGTAAATGTACATTTAATTAACAATCACAGAAATGGTTGAATTTATTAATTTAAAAGTTCAAAACCGACTCAAAAGAATACATTTTTAGAACCGTACAAAAAACCGTAGAAAAATGTTGATTTGCGATAAAGCGAGCCTTGAGTTTCACCACAATGTATCTTGAATAGAATATCTCTATTTATATTACAAGTGAAGTACGATATAAGCGTTAACTAGTTAAACTGTAACTATAAACGAAAAACTAGTATCAACAGAAAAAAAAAATAAAAGACGACAAATATTGAAATAGCTTCTAACATGTAAAGGTCAATTTAAATTAATAACTCGGTTAAAAGTCACGAGTCGCTAGTCTTCATAGCAACACAGCAGTACTTATGCATCCACTCTTAGAAATATCTATTTCTTTTTGTTGGTTATATATAAAATATTATTTTTTTCATAGCTTTTTTTTCTTTTCACGGCATATAATTAAGTTGTTTGTATTTTAGAAAACAATGGAAATTAGAAATGAGATAAAAAGGATAGATATAGGTTAAAGAGATTATAAAAATATAATAACACTAGCAGCCAAAACGCGGCTTTGCCCACTTCAGCTTATTGTTATATTAGGTAAATTATAAATACAAAATATTTACATAAATTGTAGCCTATGTGTACATGTATTGTAACCGGATGTATAAACTATGTTTCTGTGAAGTTACATCTAAATCAGTTCAGTACTTATTGCGTGAAACTGGAACAGATCTCCATGCTCACAAACTTTAACATTTATAATATTAGTAGGATTTATAACATTTCATTAGTATATAATAAAAAATATTGAAATATTATTAATTGAAAGAGAAAATCGATAAAAAAATATGTTTATCATATAGACGCCGTCGTGGCGCAGCGGTACAAGGGTGTGACTCTAACGCGATGATTGTAGGTTCGATTCCCACTCGAGGAAGTGAAATATTTATTTACGTTTATATTTATATTTCCTGGCTCTGGTATCGAGGTAAAGCGCGGCGTTGATATCTGCCATTCAACATGCAATGCCTTCAGAATTTGGCAGATAGTGGGAAACGGAGTGTCTTAACACTAGGTCCCCTCTGCCTACCCAGCTATGTGCGGGATACAACGTGACGCTAATCATATAGATATGACGCAGTGTTATGTTCCGCCATTCAGCAGACAGTTTCTAAATTACCCAAATAATAATGATTCGAAATAAACAAGTCCATCTTTTTAGCTTGTTTTTAGTAACTAGAGCAATTTACATAATGATTGGCAACGAGACGTCAAAAGTTAACAAACGATCGAAGTTTCTTTCCCATTTAGAATAACAAGTTAAGACTGTTACATTTATAAGACAAAATATTATGCTTCTTTTATCTTTCAACAAATATTTTATATCTTTGAAATAAAATGTAAGTCCATTTTTACGGTGAAATAAAAAAATAGTGTAAGCGCTACTTACTACTGTTGCGAAATACATTTCGTAAAGTCGATTTCTATTTTCATCGTTTGTAAGTTGACTCTAACTTGATAGACTGTAAAGACTGTAAAAAGCTAAGTATTAATACAAAAAGATATAATATTTGTATCAACTGCCTGCCACTATAGTAGGGTAAGGCACGGTAGTGTTAAGACACTCCGTTCCAACTTTCCGCGGATTTTCTCGAGGCATTCATTGAGGCAACTTGAACATGAGGCCGGACTTTAGCCTTGGTGCTAGAGCGAAGAAATGAAAATATTAATAAATAATAATTCATTCCCACGAGTGGGGATCGACCCACAACCGTCGCGTTAAAGACACTTGCTTATGACTCAACGCTACTATTTAAATAAAATCTTAACTAAAATATATTTCAAGACTCCATCCAAGCCTCATTTCGTAAAAACGATGCTTTCCAGTACATTCTCATTATAATTCAGCAGCTTTTATACACTCGACTGTATAGAAGTGAGTTGGTTTGCCAAGTCTTCTTTTTTTTTGTAGATTCGCGTTTTTGTAAACGTAAGGAAACTCGTTAAAAATTGAAAAGTATTTACTCATTTTTATGTTTTTTCCTGAAGCTTTTCTGCTTTAAATGCTAATGAAGAAAAGCTAATATATAACACAAATAAAGCTAGTTTAAGGCCAGTCGTGGTGCAGGGGCGCAACGTGTGTCTGTGAACGTGACGGGTTGTGACTTCAATCTCTACTAGAGGAAATGATATATTATTTATTAATGTTTTCATTTCTTCGCTCGGTGAACAAGGCAAAACGAGGCGTTCAGTTTCATTACTCAACACGCATTGCCCCGAAAACTCCGTTGATAATGGGAAGTGTCTTAACACTGGATTCCATCTGCCTATCTTGCTTTTTGCGGGTTACAACGTGAACAAATAAAGCTTCGCCTGAATAACAAAATCCGCTATTTGCGTTTTGATTGTATGTTCCTACATACAGTAGTATTAGTTTGTTTTTAAAATCAACTCCGTATAAAATGGCGCAAGCCGGATGCCCCTTGGCCTTTTGTTGTTTGGAAAATAACTGTGATTTCAGTGAAATATCAAACAAATGTTTTTAATTACTTTTAGTATTGCAGAGGTTAAAAATATTAATTGCTTTTTATTATGTTTACTCAATTTTTTTTACACGTGTATGACACGAATATTTTGTATGTCTCATTTTATAGATTATCTCTCTCTCTCCTGTGCATTATTAGTCTGAGTTTACTTTCCTCGTGTTTCGTCTCCACTTCGCTCGAATGTACGCATCGTGAGCGGAAACGCCTGTCGCTCTTCATGATATCTGCCCATCTCATCTTCGGTCTTCTTCTTTGTCTGGACCCAGAAATGTTCAAGTTCATTGTGACATTTCTGATATATCTTCTTCAGGTGGTCTTCTCTTTACGTGTTCGTACCACCTGAACCGGAAGATTTCTAAGAGATTACATATAATGTAAAAAATAATTATGACGCCCTCACAAAATATTTCGGTTTTTAGATATTTTGTTAGATTATTATAGTTTATACCAAATTGTAAAATCACGATAAATAAAAAAAAAGATATAATGGAATTTTTACGTAAATTGGCAAAAGCGTCCGCTACGATAAATTCTACGAGGAGAAAAATCAATCTTAATAAAACAAAGAAAATATTAATCTAGACGAACATTATATCATTTATTTTCTTAGAATAAATCCCTTGTAGATAAAATTGTAATTACTTTCACACCAATTTGTCTTAATCACCATTTCGTCCAAAGGACGCTCCAATTCCTCCAGCTAAAGCCTTCAAATGGCAATTTTGTATTCTGCTCGTGTAAAAATATTTGTGAAAATAACATTTTCAGTAGAGCAGAAAAACCACTCATGGCGCAGGCGCACAAGCTTGTAAACGAACCAGGGTTCGATTCCTACTCGAGAAAATTAAATAGTTAATATTATCATTTCTACGCTCTGGTATTTAGGAAAAGCGCTGCGTTGAACTCGACCATTCAACACACAATGCCTCCAGAATTCGGTGGAAAATGGGAAAGGGAGTGTCTTAGCACTAAGCTCCCTCTGCTTACCTGCTACATGCGGGAAACAGTGTGGAGCTGAAAAAGTGCTAAGCGCCTTCATGGTCGCCGCGCAGCTATAAACTTAATAGCTACTTGGACTTTACTGCCTGGTAATAAAGTTCTCTTTCATTTGCGCCTGTTGTATATTCAGTCGTTGAGTGGAACTAATAAATTGGAGTAAATAGGAAGTATACGGCGTTTTATATTGGTACACGATTGAAAGCTATAAAGCTCCGAAGCTTTTCACGTAGGGTATCTCCTGCTTATGGGCTTGTTTGATGATTTTAGATTTCATGGTGAAATGCTGGTAACAAAGCTTCATTTATTGAGATAGAGCAGAAAATAAGTGAACGGTAGTGTCTCAATGGTAACGGTATATCATGATAGCATGAATCTATAATATGAAGTTTATTTGGCCTAATGTGTGTAACTAATCGCATTTTAAATACATGTTCGTTCTAGTATCGAGACAAAACACGGTGTTGAGTTCCGCCAGTTAACAAAGCAAGGTAGGCAGAGATCTTGCTATATGGTGAGGGGGGGGGGGGTATCTCACACACTCGAAAAATATATGTTATAAACTCTAGAAATATATATTTAGAAAGGCAACACGTGCAAAGTATCTATAGCTTTTATAAGGAAAATTAAGTTTACTCAACTCTTGTTGTTGCTTCCTGAGCTAACTTTTATAGGATTGGTTTTTAAAGTTACCTATCTAAAGTAGAATGTAGGTTCTGAACTTTCATTAACAAGTGGCTTTATTATTTGCGCAAAAATAATTTTAAATATTTTGTAACTAACTAAGAATTTCCACTCAACCCATAGTTCCATTAAGACCCCTTTATTTTTTTATAAATAACTCAATAACTTAAATAAAAATTGAACCTGTATAATTATAGATCTAAACATTTCAATTGGGCTTATACGACTTTATATAAATTAATATAAATTTCGATATAAATAAATATAAATTTCATTCAAGCGTACAAACGAGAGAAACCACCCGAGTGCTCCCCATACTTCAGTTCCGTTTAGAAGCTGTAAATATTTCAAAAGTGTTAGTAAATATTTTATACGTGTATTGTTCTCGCAACTATTTTCTGCGGGAAAAGAAAGTGTTGCAATTACATTATAAAGGGTAAGCGTAGGAATTTCTGAATTTGTTATTTCGATTTTGTGGGAACATTTTTATTATTTAATGGAAGTTTTTTTCTGTTCGTATGGTAAATAAAATTGTTAGAATATTAGTTTTATTGATACATTAATGTCAAATTGCTTGTAACCGATCTATTTACTAAAAATATAGAGGTATTTTTATATATGTACTAATGTTTACTTGTACTTTGATCTTCGAAAACGCAGTATTAAAGATATTGGAGGAAAGTCACGTAAAGAGCTTGAGTATTCCGGAATAATGTAGGAATAGGTTCTCCGTTCTCTCTGGTTGCCCTCCAAGGAATACATGTACATTATAAGTAAAATTAAAATAATAAATCTTTCTTTTCATAGAAAAGATATTTCATTTTTGTATAAATACAACACTTTCTGGGTTTAAATTGAACTTACAATGTTCATATACATGGAAATAGAAATCAGGCATTATGTATGATATTCATATTATTATAAGATAAATCATCATTTGGTTCCATTTTCTTAGATAAAAGATTTTTTTAAATTATTAAATATTTAATTTTCTTGTTATTAATAATTTCATATATTTCCAGGTGCTAAGCTCTGACACGGACTGGCATTTTGCTCATCGTGGCCTACCGCAAGCACGACCCCGCCGGTCCATAGCTCATACTCGCCTTCTAAAACGACATCCCCTGGTAAGTTTTTTTTCATATTCTAGGGAAGTGACGTATTGTCAAAGATCTATTCTTTAGTTTGATGCTGTATCATGGTAAACAGAGAGTGCCTAGTGTTAAAACACTCTGCTTGCCACTTCCAGAACATAATGCCACGCTTTGCCTCCAGACCACAATGAAGAAAGATTAAAGATTCATTTCCTCGAGTGGGAATCGAGCTCTCAACCAGTCGCGTTTACAGCCACACAATTGAAATCTAATTTTGTAATTTATTATAATTGTGACTCATAAGGAAAACTCAAGAAAACCTTTATTTTTTTTTTATCAAAAAGTAATACGCAATAGCAGTATGGATTCATGATTCAGCGGCTGGGAATTCAATGTTTTATCGCCTGTAGCCAGAAACGTCTATTCAATTACTTTACCATATATTAAGAGAACGTGGTTAGCACAGACCCCTCTGTAAATTGGAGTTGTTAATGTTATAAGAAACATTGTTATAAGTCAGCCTCAGGCTGTATTCCGCGCAAAGGAGGTAGAGGGAATCAAGTGGAATAAGACACTCCATTTCCTTTTATCGGCCGAATATTTCGAGGCATTGTGGGTTGAGTAGCGGAACACAACGCCAGAATTTTGCCTGGGTGCCAGAGCGGAGGAATGAAAAAAAAAAAAAATAATAATTAATTCCTACGATTGTTTAATACTAAACAATAATTTTACCGATACTATAATAAGTTAAAAAACGGAATTTGTTACAATTTTGTTCAAACCCAGTAATATTATTGACATTTTAATTTTAAAAACTTAGGGCAACAAAAATTCTCCTTTAATCATCAGGTCCACACTGCAGTACAACAAACTGGCTTCAAACGAGTCAAGCGAGGGTTCCGTCCTCTCCGTTTGCCTGAAACCGCACCGGCCGCTGAACCCCGAGATCCCTATTTTCCGCTACAATGGTACCTGAAGAATACTGGGCAGAATGGGGGAAAACCCAAATTGGACCTGAATGTGGAAGCAGCTTGGGCCCAGGGGTATACAGGTGTGAATGTGACCACCGCGATCATGGACGATGGTATGTTAATAACTGATAAATAACTATACTGTATTCGTATACCATATAAGAGGAAATAGTGCGAGGGGTTGACTTCCATCACTCTACCTACACGTAGCAGAGTTTAAATTTTGTTAGATTTTTATTTGTTTTTGGATGTTCTTGAAATAAATTATAAAGAAACGCTTACCGCGGCAATCAATCCTTAAAGATATCAAGGTAACGACCTTCAATATTTCTCAAGATATTAGATACGACTTGCCCTTTCTTCGTCTAGGACTGACACTGTCTGAGCACTCTGTACTAGCTCTTAAATTACCAACGTTCTTAGGGCCATTTGTCTTGTCTTAGTTTAAGCTTTAAGTAAATAGAAGTTAGAAAATTAATTTCACTTTCAAAAATATATTTTCGAAGGACTCGTTAGACAGTAGGTACTAATATGGATTGAAGACACCGAGGCAGAGTTGTGGAGTTCCATTTCAATGATGGAAATCAATATATTTCTCTAATAAATCCAATTCCTATTATAATTTTTACTTTGTATTACATAATTATATAAATATGTAAACATCTTCTCCTAACATGAAGATGACATACTATTTTTATATTTAGGTATGAGTTAAAGCTCCCAAATCGTTTGTTTGAACTTACGTTGAGTTAAATGCCTTAATAGGCATGCAGCGTCTTAACATTAGGTTCCCAGGTTCCCTCTGCCTACTCTGCTGTATATGAGATATAACGGGAAGCTAAAAAAACATAAAACGTAAACTCCATTTCTCTCTCTTTCTCTGTTACTGCTCCCCTACGGCCAATAGCATTGGCTATGTAATATCTGTCAGTCACTGAGTATTCTTCGCAGATGAATTTAATGTTATCTTTTTTTTACAGGTGTAGACTACATGCATCCTGATTTGAAGTACAATTATGTAAGTATATTTATTTCTCTAAATATTGAAACGTTCAATAATAAATTTGAATTATAATAAATTTGAATAATAAATTTGAATTAAATTTGAATTTGAATAACTTGAGGCATTGCGTGTTGAGTTGTGGAACACAATACAACGCCTCAACACCCAGAGAGAAAACATTAAAATATTTAATATTTAATTCTGAACTCACAAGCTACGCCTCTATATTATTATATTTATTCCAATTACATTATATTCTACGCCTATAGATGTTCGTTCTTATTTAATAAAGGGCGACATTGAGTTCCACTGCCTTATTCTTGTATACGAGAATATTTTTAGCTTTACCAGGAAAAATCTTTACTCCGTTCAATCTCAAATAGGTAAGGAAAACGGATTATGATATCCATATTCGAATTTATTATTAATACCGAGTTTATTATTAAAACAACAAATATGTTTACAACAACGAAGCTTTGTTGTTTTTAATTTTCATTTCCCTCAAGAAATTATTTACGATAACAAAGATATGATGAATTATTCATTTGACATTTTGCAACTTATATAATATTTGTGTTTATGTTTACAACTACAGCTAAATCTCTCCACATTATCTCTAATTATAGTGCTCTTGAATTATAAATGAGAATCCCTCTTAATTGGGGCTAAGAAAAATACTAAAGTACCCACATGTACCTACTACAGTTCCCACTGTGGTAGCGCAGTGGGAAATCATTTGACTGTTAGCGCGATGGTTCTGAGTTAGATCCTCGCACTCGCAGTTTCTGGTACTCCACTTAACAATATATAATACCTATAGCAATACAATGTCTCGAAAATACGGCGGAGAGTAGTAAAGATCGGAGTGTCTTGAGACTAACTTCTCTCTACATACTCTGCTATATGCGGGAAAAATCATTTCAAAGTAAAATAAAAAGTTTAAAAAAGTGTTACTCATTTTCAATGAAAGAACAGGCCATAGGATTATCTTTAGTGCTAAGGATTATATAAAAGTTAAACACCAATTTTAATTTAACTGTACTTATTTCAATAAAACGTAATCTTTAAAAAATATTACCACAATTTTTGTACTGATAGCCAATTTGGTTAGGTAAAGTTTTACTTTGAATTTCAAGAGTGTAAATCCAAATTTAGCATCTCTATTTTTATTTTCTCTCTTGCAAAATGCGAAAATTGCGTAATTATGTTAAATACATTTTCCATTTGTTTTTTGATTTTGATATTGCTTCATAGCTATTTAATATAGTGGAAAATTTAACTTTGGTTGATTTTAAAATGAAACAATCTATTTAGGTGTGTTAAAACGTTTTTGTTTTATAAAATATTAAATAATTTTAAATACGTTAACGTTCTGTACGTGTTTATAATACTATATTTTTTATTTAAGAGATATTACCTTTAAACACTGTGACTAACGGAATTCAAAATGAAAACGAAAAGCTCTGAACGAAATAAAATGTATTACATCTTAATTTTGCGAACATGTACACTACATTATTTACACGGCTCATTGAATTTCATATAATACGTGTTTTCCCAACGGGGTAGAATATCAAAGATAAGATAACAACGTAATTTGGCTTACACATTTAAAGTTATTTAAGATTCATCTTTTTTAAGTATTATTAAATATTTACGTTATAATATTAAAAAAAATAAAACCAATCTTTGAATGTGACTTATATTTATGGATGAATGTTATTTATTTCTAACTTCTATTGCTTATTATGATGTTATTAAGTATAAATAAACTTTTTTTAAATATAAAATCATACCCAGGAGTTGGATATTTAAGTGAAAGAAATGAAACTTTTGAAATTATTTCTTATATATTTTATATCGAGATATTATATTGTATATAAATTGGCGTATAATATAATAAAATGGGTATAATTGTTACAAAATAAAAAAAATAAAAATTAAAGTTGAAGCTGAAAATATGAACGCCATTAGATTTAAATTCCTTTCGCGAGCTGTCAATGTGACGTGTGTAAATGACAAAGGCGGGAAAACACATTAATCTTCATTCTTCAATATCGAATAGTAGATTTAGGTAGAACATTTTAATGTATGCATAGAACATATATTTTATATAAAAATAAAGATTAATTGCGTATTTTATAAGATTTTATTCATCTTTTTATTTTAAGATTCATAATAAATGTATATGCTATATATATTTCTCTTACGTTTTACATATGTATATTTTATTATGAAACCCAATACAAAATACAACATTTATATTTACTGGAGCTTTTCAAAAGATGTATGTTGTTACAGAATGCTGAAGCATCGTATGATTTCAGCAGCAACGATCCGTTTCCTTATCCACGATATACGGATGATTGGTTTAACAGGTAAGAGCTTTTATAAAATGTTTCTATTTCGACTTCAGAATTCTATTTTAACTTTTTTCTTCTTCTCAGTTTTTCTTCATTAAGTAAAACTTAGGAACAAAAAATATAGCTTGGTTTTTGTAAAGAATAAACTGAACATTGATCGGTCTATCAGTAGAGTCACTGTCACTACTCTCAGATGATAGCATGAAACATATATAACGAAAGATGTATTTTTCTATTTCTTTTTTATAACGACCACCGATTAATAACATACATAAATGTATAGATGATATAAATTCATAAAAAAAATTATAACCAAAATTATTTAATTCATTTTTTAAAAATAAATCAGTATGCAAAACAAACTTTTTTGTTGATTTATGAAACGTCAAAGGTAGTTTGAAGTTTTCCTTTGCAAATTAGAATAATTAATAAAAAAAAGTTAAATAAGCTTAACATCTACTGCGTATAATAAGGTTGTAAAATCATTTCATAAAAGTGATATATGGCAGCATGATATATTTACCAGAATAATTATACTCCAGGCCAGGTCGGTGGTGGTGTAGGGGCACAAGTGTGTGACGATAACCGCGACAGATTGCGGGTTCGATTCCCACTTGAAATATTCAAGAACCTTTCTTTATTAAATACCTATAATATATCGAATAATTTTATGAATGTTTCTATTTATACACTTGGAAACAATATGAAATAAATAAAATTTTATTGTCCATTTACGATATATTGCTCGCGTTTAAATGTCTTAATTGTTTATATTGACTTGTAGCTCGTTCAACAGTAATTATTTGTTAATTTATACGACGGGAAATTCAGTTTTCATAAAATCATTAAGGTTCGTATTGTAAAGGCCGATTAATTTTTACTATTTTTATTATAACGTTGACTTAATAATATTTTTTATGTATAACATAGATGCGCCGAGCACGAGCGTGTGACTGTAAGTGGGATGGATTGTGGGTTCTATTCCCGCTCTTGATTTTTTCGTTTTTGTGTCGAGGTATAAGTGCGGTATTAAGTTCCTTCAGAATTCAGCGGAAAATGGAGAGCGGAGTGTCTTAACTAGATTCCCTCTGCCTACCCTGCTTTATGCGGATTTTAGAGTATAGAGTATCGTGATAAGCATCAGAAATATTGTTAGTTATTTTTAGCTTAACACTAAAATTATGTTAAAACAGTAAAAGTATTGTACTAAATTTTATTTTTAATTATTCGTTGAACGAGGCCGTTATTTTCGTCTGAATGACGTAGTCTTGACAAATACTATTTAAGGATAGGAATCCGACTTTCAATTTTTTTCTAAATAGGTGTAGACAGTAGAAGTAAGAATTAGAACGACTCTGGTCTTATTTATAGCAAAAATGTCTCCAAATAGAAATGAATATTAAATAAAGTTTTATAAAAGGCATTTCAATTGCTACGCTCGAGAATTTCTATAATTCCCACTTAGTTTGTCTTTAATTCTAACTTCGCTACCTTAATTAGAATTTTGTTTGGGCAAAGTTTTAGTGAAATTACTTTCTAATCTCTATTCATACTTTAACAATTATAGAGTAGCTTACCACCTACGTACTGGTTTATTTGTGATTCTTATTTTTCCCTTTAGTTATTATTTCAATTTAATTTTTAATCATTAATTATTTGAATTTGAATGAATTTTTATAATTTTGTATAGCTTCATGCTTCACATTGTATCCTGCGCATAGCAGGGTCGGTAGAGGGAACGTTCCCATTAAAACACTTCCGTTTCTCATTTTCTGCTGAATTTTGGAGGCATTACGTGTTAAGTGGCAGAACTCAACAGACAACAATCAGAACGTCAACGAGAAAGCTGACCTAGAACGGCTATCTCTGTTGGTAGAGCTTGAAAATATAAAATAATATTTCTTTACCGATTGATTGACAGGCATTGCATAGCTGAAATTACTGACCGCAGACATTAAATAATTTAGAGGAGCAAGTCACATTTTATAGTCCACAAAAATGAATTCTGGGCTACAAATCCAATATTTATTAAGATATTAAATGATCAAATATTAATTTATTTTCTTTTATTATCACAGTCATGGCACTAGATGCGCGGGCGAAGTGGCGGCCGCTCGCGACAACGGAGTGTGCGGGGTCGGCGTCGCCTACCACTCCAAAGTAGCTGGTAAGTCCTAATTGTTTATATTTAATAATACTCATAAAGCTGGCACCATTTATATAACAAAACGTACTAATAAACAAAGCTAGCTAGCTCTAGTGGGTCGTGTGATTAATACTTTTCCGTCAAATATTTAACAACTGGAAGACTTTTTTAGCTTCACGCTATATCCCGCACAAAGCAGGATAGCCACAGGGAACCTGGGAACCTAGTGCTAGACACACCGTTCTCCACATACCGGGGAATTCTGGAGACATTGCGTGTTGAGTGGTAGAACTGAACACCGCGGTTTGTTTCGTTAACAGAGCGAGGGAATGACTATATTAAATACGAGTATTTCATTTCTTCGAATGGGAATTGAACTCACAACCGGTGTTACAGTTACACGCTTGTGTAGGGACACAACTGGTCTCGACAGGTAAAAAATGAAAATAAAATATTTAGACCATAATTAAAAGTTAAATTAGGTAGGTATTAGGTAATTCGTTTTGCCCTATGAATATGTATAGATTAACACTACAAAAATCAAGGATACGAGTCACGTACTCGTAGTTGTTTAATGTGTTTGCTTTGACAGATATAATCTAGATACGTCAATGATAAGGATTTAATTTAGTTGCATTTTTTCACCTATTGGATTTTTTTTCTATATTTATATATCTTCTTCTTCCTGGCATTAATCCCGGCTATTACCAGGGTCTGCCTTCCTACTTAACCTACTCCACTTTGCACGATCTTTTACGTCCTCGGTGGTTAGACCATTGGCTCTCATGTCCTGCATCACGACATCCAACCAGCGCTTTCTTGGGCGTCCAGGAGGTCGCGCCCCAGGAACTAGTAACTTTGTATATTTATATATATATATATATATTCTTTATTTTTAACCCTCTATACAAATAAGTGAACACGTCTGTTTGTGGCACTGTAGCTCCTGAATGAACGATTGAGCCGATTTTCGTTTTTGTATTTTTGCGGTAGTTTGTAGCTGTGTTTCATTAAAATCGAATTAGTATTTTATGAGCTATAAATTTTGGCATGAGATTTGAATATTTTTGAAAAATTAAAATTTTTACACAATTGCAATATTTTGCAATCAGCTCGCTAAAACTAAATATTTTTATAAAAAAATATTTAACATATAAATTTGTGAAAGAGCAAAAGGAAATTTCATCTCGAATTTCTCCACCTTTATGCAAAGCAGTGGGGAATCGTAACAAACTCCCACACGCATAAATATTTACATACTGGTAGTTCACGTCTACCTTCAATGTAACGAAAGGGTTCAGTAATTTGAGAAAGCCGAAATATTTCAAATAGGCTGATATAAGAAATAGCAGGTATATTATTACAATAAATCTCCTAAACATTTTGGATAGGTTAAAACTATTTTGGCAGGCGTTCCACCAGGTGGTTCAAAGATCTGGTCAAAGTTGCCAGAATCGAACCTCAGTGGAGATTTTTGGGAGAGGTCTATGTCTAACAGTGGGCATCAAAAATTTGATATGAATCACGAATAGATGAATGAACTTGAATTTCGAGAGATCAGCTTTTATTACTACCTTATACGACTTAAGGTAAAATTTGGTCAGTTGCAGTTTACTACGCCTGTTAGAATAGGCTGTGGATTGTCTGTCAGTCATTTGATAACGAAAGAGCCTTTTATTCATATCAAAAAACCTTGTCTAAAGGCACAGTTTTCACAAGACTCCTGTACCTACTTACGGCACGTTACGAAGCCAAATATGTGTCATAATCTTCATCATCATCATCAGCATGTCCTCGTCCACTGCTGGACATAGGCCTCTCCAATGGCACGCCACTTAGCTTGATCTTAGGCTCTCCGCACCCAGTGTATAGATTAATTAATACTGACCAGGAAAAATATGTATATATGTGTAGATTAAATAATGTTATGAAAAAAACTATTCTTTTTAAGAGCTTTTTTCTTTTTTGTGTTATATTATTCAGATTAAGATTATTCAATGAATATAAAATGATAGTTTAGCATTTAGTAAATAGTCTCATGTTATATGCATGCTAACCTCATAAAGTTGTTTATACTAGCCAAGGTTTTCATTTAATGTATATTCATAATTCATTATAGAATCATATGTAAAAAAATAAAAAATAAAATAAATCAGCTTCACGCTTTATCCCGAGCACAGCAGGGTGAGCAGAGGGAACCTGGTGTTAATACACTCTGTTTCCCATGTTCTGCTGAATTCTGGAAACATTGCGTGTTGACTGGTGGAACTCAACGCCGCGCTTTGCTTCGTCACCAGAGCCCAGATACAAAAATATATCCTCGAATTGGGGTAGAGCCACAGCCAGATTCATTTACAGTTACATGTTTTGAAAGAAAATAAATAAAATAGTCCATAAAATTTTTTATTCCTAATTTTAATTGAGAGCGCGCCGGAATTATTTACACAAAATTATAATATATCTATAAAATAAACACTAATGTTATTTATTATATAAATATTTAATTTATTTCCTCACAAAGTATATAAATAAACTGTGTAGGTACATCAAAGATATATTCAAATGATATATGCAATGGTTTAATACTACAAATGGGTTAGTAGGCGGTAAATTAATCAACGTAGTCACGTCATATAAAAATTCATATAGAAATTTTACATGGAACTGCATATTTTATGGAACTGGAAAAATATATCTGTAAATATAAGAAATAAATATTTAAATATGATTTTTTAGATATTTAACGACAGCTACGTATTCAATTCTCCATTTCTTTAAGAACTCGACGAAAAGATATCGCTGTTTAAAGTGTCTGTGTGTGTATATATGTGTGGCTGTTTTGGCTATCGTAGTTCAAAAAAATTGGACCCTTTCGATTTAATTTTTTTTATTTGAAAGGTTACTTCATCGAGAGAGATCTTAGCCGTTTGAGAATTATCAGATCTTTTCTAGCTTAGTTTACTTTTCAAAGCATTTTGTGTGGGGATTTATAAATAATAATTATTATTATCTTACATTTGAATGAGCTTTAAGCTTTAAGGGTAGCAAAAGTTAATGCCACATCTGGTATTAGTTAATATGTCCTATAGTAGTATAGAACAATCACTAACCTGTGATATTAGTACCCAAAGTGATCGCTTGCAGCAATTAACATAATAGTTCAAACTCAAAGTAGATAGAGGGAGCCTAGTGTTAAGACACTCCGCTTTTCACGTTCCGCCCTATTCTGGAGACATTGCGTGTAGAGTTCCGGATCTTAACGCCACACTTAACGGAGAGCGAGCAAATGAAAATATTAAATAATTCATTTCCTCGAGTTCGAGTGGGAATCGAACCCCCAAGCATGACGTATCGCGTTAACAGTCTCACATTTGTACCTGACTGTATTCTAACAGAATTGTCAAAATATATGGAAATTAGGCTTTTTCCTCTACAACAACACTTAGATAAAGATTACGAGTCCAAAAAGCAAAGAAAAAATGAAAAAAACCTTTAATTTGAAGAACGAGCAATCATACCCTGTCACTCCCGGCCTAAGTCATCTTTCATCTTATTGGAAACCAATTTTGTGTACAAAAGCTAAATCTGTGGAAGATTTGCGGTCGAATTGTGGATTGGGATTTACGCCACTGACGGCTTTGCGGCTTGCTCAGTTAGTGGTGGACTGGGGGTATTTATTCTTTATTCCTGCGTTTGAATAGAATCTTATAAAAATTATATTTGGTTTTATTTGATTTGTTGGAGTAAGTGTACGTTTTTTTATGTATATAGCAGTGTAGGCAAATGACAAATCTAGAGGTCTAGTAAAAACTCTCTGTTCTCCGCTGTTGATTGGCGGAACTCATAGTGGCATAATATTATTAGTAAATTAAAATAAATAAATCAAAATCACACTGTATTCCGCACATAGCGGGGTAGGCAGGCATAGGGAACCTAGTGTTAAGACACTCCGTTCCCCACTTTCTGCCGAATTTAGGAAGCATTTTGTGTTGAGTAGCGGAGCTCAACGCCGCGCTTTTGCCTCGACACCAGATTGATGAAATGGAAATATAATTAATTGATATTTTTTTCCCAATTGTTCGTTTGAATATAGCTTTAGTACGTAACAATTGTCATTTTCAATTATAACTTTTACGTGATTTCCATTGGAAATGAAGGGGAACCTGAAACTTCTTGATTCAATTTATATGGAAAACAAAGTTAGTTGTGGATTCCAAAGTACAATAGTTTTGCTGTCTATTCAAAGGAAACCTACTAAGAATTGAATCACTAAATTACTCATGGAAATTACATTAACAGAAGTATATTTTAATATTTCTTTTATTTAGCTTTACGCTATATCTCCCACGTGATCTGGTATGGTAGGCAGAGGAAACCGAGCAGAGGGTTAAAACACTCCGTCTCCCGTTAAGAAATTTATGTTGCCCACTTTCCGCCTAAGCGCCGCGTTAATTGGCGGAAACCAACGAACGTCGCGCTTTGCTTCTTTAGCAGAGCAAGATCGTGGGTTCAATTCCCAATCGGAGAAATGAAATATAAAATATTTTTATTTCCTCGCCCTGGTAACGAGAAAAAACAAATATGGACATATTATATTTTAATGAAATACTACATAAATGTATTAATACTATATAAATGTAAGCACTAGCACTTACCTAGATTTCTTCTGTAGGTACCTACTAAATATAGACTTGGATAATATACCTATATATAAATCTATCTATCTATCTGTTTATTCATCGTTCATTGTTTAATCGGTTAATGGTAAATCTATAGGATGACGTCTTCCATAAGCCTGCCTTATCTACCTGTAGTATTAATTGATTACAACAGGTTTCAGGTGACAGGTTCCATTCATAATTCTTTTCAATTTATAGAATATTTTTCATGTATTAGATAAAAAATTGTATAATGCTGTATGCTGGTTTATGATGATAAGCTTGTTGACGAGTTAACGTTTGTAGGTTCGGCTCCTAGTCGGGTAAATTAATTATTATTTAGTCATACTCTCATTTCGTCCCTCTGGTGCCAAGGGAGAAGCGCGGCGTTGAATTCCGCCTCTCAACACGCAATGCTTCGAAAATTCGACGGAAAACAAGGAATTTAGTGACTTAACATTAGGTTCCTTCTGCCTACCATGCCTTATGCGGATAATAGCGTGAAGGTGAAAAAACAACACGTTTCATATAGATGATTTATTTATATTTATAGTTTATTTTTCAAGTATTACGTTAAAAAAAAGATAATGTTATAACATTATGAATAATATGTCAAGAACTTTAATCTATTTTATGCCGCTATTTAAATATTTATTGTTTATTTTATTACTCTAAGCAACAATTAACTTTGTTTGACCTTCAGAACTCATTACACTCATTACATACATTTAAAAGTGATAGATTATGATCGCATATTATAATATACCATGAATAATATACGTATTTTGTTTATGGCGTACTGCGACTGAATTTAAATGTTAACGCGGTGGTGGTCGGTTCGATTCACATTTGAGGGAATGATTGTATTTTAATTACTTACTTTCATTTTCCTGCTTTGTCGACCTAAGACTAAGTGCGGCGTTGAATATCACGTAATATCTATGATGGAGTATCTTAACACAAGGCCCTCAAAAAGAAAGCTTCCCCTATTTTCAAGAATTATATTAATTTGATAATACAGAGTGTTTACATTTTTACAATATTTTATATTAAAAATCTGGTAATCTGGTAATATATCTGGTTAGATGAATTGCGCCCTTGGGAAAGCGCTATTCAATACATTTTGTACTGACCAACAATGAAGAATTACATGCTTTGTGAAAATAAATTTCCTTTCGCCTGAGTGTAAAAAAAATCCTAAAATTATAAAACAGCCGATAATTATTTTTAGCTTACTTTTTATTGTAAGCATAGGTTTGTCTGTGAATATTAAAAAAATATTTAACTTTAGAGGCTTCATTTAATTTAATCAAAAATGAAATAATAAGCTTTCAATTTGAATACATAATCCACTTTTAATTATTTATTTTATCAGGTATAAGAATGTTAGACCAGCCTTACATGACTGACCTCATAGAAGCCAATTCCATGGGACACGAACCCCATAAGATCCACATCTACAGTGCGTCGTGGGGCCCCACAGACGACGGTCGGACTGTTGATGGACCAAGAAACGCTACCATGAGAGCAATTGTTAGAGGAGTTAATGAGGTAATATTATATATATTTATAACAGCTTTTATTTTTTGAAGACAAAAAATATATTTTCTATTTCGAATGGGGTAACTGCTTAGTTTAGGCTCTACAATTACATCAGGAACTGAGAGACAGATGGCATCTCAGACTACTCATGTCCACGGACTATTGCATAAGTTCGGCAAACATAAATAAAATATACCCGATAAATCCAGTTAAATAGTGTTATTTAAAATGTGAAATAATCGCCAAAATATAAGATTTTATTTACAATTTTTTTGGTAATAAGTCGAATACAAATAATATCCTTATAGCAGCAGTGCTTTTATGCCTTTATCTACTAACAGAATACAGACATAAAAGAACACGTATTATACGAACTTGCCGAAACTATTTACGGAATAAATATTTTCATTCGACGTCGTGGTCCTTTGTGCCTAATATAAATAGTTTTTTTCAACAAATTTGTCGGAAATATAGACCTTCTGAAATAGAGAATGCTATGAATGTGGTCGTTGAAATATAGTCGATAATGGCTTAAGTATTTTGTACGAACTCTCTTTTTTAATTCAGTACAAAAATGCTACTAATACGAGTCTTTTATTTGACAAGTTTATTTTTTACACAATTTCATTATATTGCAAAAGCGGATTTTTTCTTGGATAGCCAAACTAAAAAATAAATACGTGTTTCAAATGTTCATTGTTAAGAAGAAATCTTTTATAAATAATCCGTTATTTATAAAGTAAAGATTATAAAAATATTTTGATACATAATTTTTATGGCTACTCGTAAATTTTAATGGAAAGAAACAGCTAAATAAAGCTTATTAGATACACATGACCCCTACAAGAGATCCTAACAAAAGAGGCGCGGGTCCGAACCCCGCTACGTTCAAATTTTATCATTTTCTTTCCTAACTGTGGAATAACACTTTAAAAATGTATAAAAATATCTAAAATTCAAATCTATTTTTTTATTTATTTTTTTACAATGATTTTTTTAATTGATTAACAATTTTTATTTTCATATTCATTGTCATTGGTCCTTTATAAGTAGGTATAAAAGATTTCAAATTAATCAAATGTTTTAAAGTCAAATATTCCGCTACAAGCATACAAACATACTTACGACTGCAACTAGTAAAAGCATGTCAATAAAAGGAAAAAAATCTTAACTAAGTGGCCTTAATCCTTATAATGTTTCAGAATTGTATTCTCTGAATAGATTTATTATTATGACATATTTTTTCTGATTTAGGCAAAGGGACCCTCGTCATAAGTTATTTTCCGCCCATTTAGAGATTACATGCTGAGTGGAATCCAACACAGCACTTTGTCTTATAGATCTATATTATGTATAAATATATAAGTATAATTTTGTCGGTACAAATCTGAAAAATCAACTACAACTTTTTTTATTCTAAAATTGCGCTTACTGATTGTAACTATAGTATTAAAATCATTCTTTTAGCTTCACGCTGTATATTTCATATATCAGGTTATGCAGGGGGAACCTGGAACTTAGTTTTCAGACACTCCGCTCTCCACTTGTCTGCCGAATTTTCGAGACTTTAGTGGCAGAAATCAACGCCGCATATTTTTATATAATACGCGAATATTTAAAAAAACAAGTTCGCTATTTTAAATTCAGACTAATTAATTAATTTAAGACGTAGCACAAAGGTGAAAAATATTTAATAAATTTTCCAAGGTGAAAAATATTTCTAGACTATCAAAAGAGCATCAAACGCAGTTCAACAATGGATAGCTATGCTTATAGGTCTTGCAAAAGAACGCAAACAATGGCCAACTTTGTTCTTGTATTGAAATCTATTCATTCCAGCCTTCTGTATGAAGACAAGGGTGTGAATTGTTTATTTATGGTAATTGAGATTTCAGTCCCTTTTGGTTATCGGCCCTTCGAAATAGTACATGTTTAACTTTTAATAATGTTTGATTTTAAGTGTCGTATTTTACTTTACTTTTAAAAAAATATATAAAAGAAAAAGTAAACAGAAAAAGAACTAGTATACAGATGTAAATTTTTCGATGTAATTCATCGGAATGTAGGTACCTAACAAAAGATATTTTGTAGCGGAATGGAAGCGTCGTAGATTTCCTGTAGATAATGGACCGTGCTACGGACGAGGGGTCAGCCGCCAGAAAATTCCTTCCTACGTTTAATTGCTAATTTCAACTTTGACTCGTGAAATTTCATTTTATTACTATATTTTTGGGGGTATAAGTATGAGACTGTAAACGACTGGTTGTCGATCCGATTCGATCCCCACTCGAGGCATTGAAATATTTTATAAAAATTTTTTTTTGATTTCTTTGTTCTAGTGTTATTGCCAAAGAGCGGCGTTGAGTTCCGTGCTCCTAGGTTCCCTCTGTCTGCCCTACTGTGTGCGGGATACAGCGTGAAGCTGATTACATTCTTGTATCAATTTTCTTTGTTATAAAATATTTTCTACAAGCACTATGGTGTTATTATATGTAAAAGATATCTGGATATATAATTTAATTAGGATTAATTAAGTTTATATCATGTAATATAAAGTTATTCTTGAACGTGACATTTTCAATATTTTGCAGCAAATTTGTGACCACATTTTGGTCTACACGTGGGGTTAATTTTAATAAACTCAATATGTTTACCAATCACGAAAAGCAAGATATAGAATATTTAGTTAACAATAATTATAATTTATAGATAAAGAATTAAACATACATATTTACGTATATTTAGTCAAGATGGCAAGTTAATAAATACAGTAAATGACTTATTTACTTTAGTTTAGTTATATGACAGTGAACTGCATACCTCTTTCGCCTCGTCCTCTATCATCAACCTCTTCGTACATGCCCTTCGGAGGATCCTCATGCTTTTTACGTGACGTTCCTCCAGAATCATTCGAAGGTAGTTCCTCCAGTATCGTTCGAAGTACCTTTCGAAGGATTCTATCTATCTCTGATCCTGCTGGTAAATAACTTATTATTTCATTAAATCAATATCTCCTATTACAACTGAATTCTGCAAGAAAAATGTTTATTTCGCTCTCGTGAAAAAGCGAACAAACAATATTTAAATTTTAAAGTAATTTTCAAGTAAATTAGTGAATAATATTAGAATAAACTTTGTTGAATAAACAAGACGAACTTTATGTTTTGAAACGAATAAACTTTATTACCATATTTTAATTTATATAACGTGAATTTGAATTTCTATCATTTTACAAATCTTTATCTTTTATTAATTTATCTTTTATTAAGAGCATCATAGGTAAGACAAAGCTATAAAAAGAAAAAATCAAAATAAAAAGACTTAGATTATTATATGTTAGATTATTATATAACACATATATTAGATAAAGTAACATAATAATGTTACCAATTGAAAGCAAACGGCACTGCATAGATAAAAGTACCTTTGGAGGAGGCCTATACCCAGTCTGGGGACCTTGCCTGTGATATTAAATTACTAAATAAGTTAAAGTAAAATTTAATTAATAATTTAGAAAATTATAAATAAGAAAATAAAATAATTAATAAATAAAATTAGAACAAAAGTTAACTAAAAAAATATATAAGTAAATGAATAGTAACAAGTAATTAGTGTGAGTGTGTAGTAGAGTGTGTATTATGAAACAATCAGTAAAAGAAACAATTAATCAGCACTTATGTAAGATTAGAATAAGTAAATAAATATATATATATATATATATATATATATATATATATATAAATATATCTTCTATTCAGTATCATAAATAAATTAGAAAGTAAACTATAATAAATTTGCATTAAGTTTGTAACTGTGGCAACGGTAAATAAAAGGCTTTATTATTATAAGAGCATCATACTTATTATCACGCTAACTTTAGCGTGATTTGATTTTAGTTAACACTTCGTTCCTCTGCCTACTGTAAGGGATACGGCGTGAAAATAAAAAAAAATAAGTTCAAAACAAAATTGCTTTTAAATTTTATATCCCTTTATTTAGTTTATATTCTCGCTTTCTCTTTGACCTATATTTGAAATATATTCTCATATATATATAACGATATTAATGTATTAAAAGCTAAAGCAACAGGTTACCTAACTTAACAAGAGGAACCAAAATGTCGTTACGATCATACGTCCCTGGGGTGGAGTCTCATCATAACTTGAAGAAATAACAGATTTCCCACGAGCATTTTACAATACTTGGAAACATTTTCGGTCGTAATGATATGACAGAAATATCTCGTTTAGATACTTATAAAATATTTATATGTTCTTTGGGATTGGGGTTGTTTTTGTGGGGCAAGTTTTTTTATACAATTGTTCGTATAATATTGTTTTATTTATTGTAATGTGTGGCTTAGTGGGGTTGCATCTGACTGCAAATGCAATAGTCGTGGGTTTGATTACTAGGGGAAAGAATTATTTGTTTTTACAGTGTCTCGTATTCAAGTGGCTAGAGAACAGAGTGTCCTAACACTACGTTCACTCTGTCTGCCCACACCCACATTCGGCTTCTAAATATAATATTACATAGCTAACTACTGTGGTCGATTGTTTTCATTTTCACGATTTTGACAACAGCTTATAGAGTGTAGTTGTAACATTTATTTATTCTATTTTTATTAAGTTTATCAACGGCTCATACATTGTTACATTTCAGTAAATCTAACTTAAAAACTAAAAACAATTAATGTACTGCCACTTAAAGATAAACACTGCATGCAATATAAAGTGGTTGTGAACAATCGTGAAATGGTAATTTATATAAACATAGGTTTGCAAATAAATAATGCAAATATATAAAAATATACTAAAAACTAGATTGAGGAATACACACATACATATATAACATAAATGGGTACATAACCAGGAGCATCAGTAATAACATAATTTACACACATTGTGTTGCTTTCTTAAAAGCTGTTAAAGATATTGTTATTTCTTCTGTCCTTCTATTATATTCTTAGTCCTTTTTTAGCTTATTATTATTATTTACAAAATAATTCCTGTGTTGTATTTATTTAACAATAGATATATAGAGAAGTTTTAAACCTCTTTTTCGTAGGGGCGTAACGGCTTGGGCAACATCTATGTGTGGGCGAGCGGCGACGGCGGCGAGGACGACGACTGCAACTGCGACGGGTACGCGGCTTCCATGTGGACTGTATCTATTAACAGGTATTTTAATGTATGATTAAAGCAAATAGGAATAACACTATACAATATCAAAATATTAACATACAAAAATATTCCAACAGCGCCATAAACGACGGTCAAAACGCCCACTATGACGAGTCCTGCTCCTCAACCCTGGCGTCCACATTCAGCAACGGCGCCCGCGACCCCAGCACGGGCGTGGCCACCACCGACCTGTACGGCAAGTGCACCGCCACCCACTCCGGGACTTCTGCTGCTGCGCCTGAAGCTGCTGGGGTGTTCGCTCTGGCTTTGCATGCTAAGTGAGTTGAGTTATGATTTTGTATGGAATACTGGAATAGTACTGGAATAACTGGCTATAGCCCCGCCGAGAGGAACAATACATCTCAAGTAATACGTCCTTCTACTTTATTATTGTTTATATAATTATTAACCTAGCATCTCCTAGCAACGTACAAAAAGATGTTGGTCTTACGTTTAAATTCTATTATTAAGTTTCCATTTCTAGTATCAAAGGAACAAAGTTTTACAAAAATAATTCACTTTTATTTTCTTTTCCTTAATATATTTTCTAATTCTAAAGAATATAGCGAGTGTATTATACTTGTAGACTAGTATTTTTTTATTTACTTTTTTTAGTTTATTTCGTAGCTTATTTTTCTAAAAATAAAAAAAAATAATAAATTTTGGATATATCAAATCTGAATAATCTGTTGCGTATTAAAAGACTTTATATTCTATATATTTGTGATGTTTACAATCTTAAGAACTCCACCTTCACCAGATTAAGGATTCAGTAAAAGACCTTAGTAAGCTTAAAAAAAGCTCATCCAACTGTTCCTATTTAAAGAGTATTTAAATACCACTTACTATTAAAGTATAAAAGTTTTAATGTTTTTCCAAGATACTGGAGATGAAGACGCGTCTTTTAATAGCGTCAGTTTGTTCGCAAAACGTAATTTAATGCTATCTACGTTGGTAATGACAATGGGTCCATGATTCACGAGGCGTTGTGCGTTGAGTGGCGTAACCCAACGCCGCCGTTTTAACTATAAGCTTATAGTCAAATATGAATTAACCACAATCCTCATATGAGAAGAAATAATTTATTATCACTACATGTTATCATATTGATAATAACCCATACGATTACCCATAATGCGTCAAAATCCCATAAAAAGGAATGTTTTCGCTACCATTTGCCACATCCGAAGCTAATAATGGGTTCTTTCGTTAATAATATGGTATTCACGGTGTAAGCTTGTAAATCGAGCTACTTAGTTTATAAGTAACAAGCATTTTTTTTTATTATGTTGATTTAAATAAAATATATATTTTTTGGAGAAGTATCTATCTAACTACGGAATGCAGACCATGTAAGAATATTGTGAATGTTGATTTATTTTAGGGGCGTACCGTCGTGGTGCAGTAGAACAACGTCTAATATTAAACGCAATTCTCACGTCGTGGAACATTTCCATGCTCTGGTAAGAAGACCAAGAAAAAAAGGGGAAACAGAGGCTTTTAGCATTACGTTCTCTCCGCTTACCCTGTTATATAAAAGCGTGAACCCGAAAAACTTGTGTACATTTTATTCATTCCCTATTATTCCGTTTAATAGAAAGGAAGTAAAATATATCGAAATTCCTTAACAAGTTATAAAAATATGCAATAAAATAAATTATTAAAGTAATATGTTTTTACAGCCCAAATCTAACATGGCGAGATATACAGCACTTAACGGTGCTGACGTCAAAGAGGAACTCTTTATACGACGCTAAGGTAAATATCCAATCTTAAGTCAGTTTATATTATTTGTTATATATTTATTTAATGCTTATATAGTTTTCTTTTCTTCAGAGTAAACATGGGAACCTAGTGTTAAGGCACTCCGTTCCCATTAAGATTCTTTCGTTCTCCACTTTCCGCCGAATTACGTGTTGACTGGCGGTACTAAACGTCGCATATAGATGTAATAAATATGCACTAATTTATTATTATTGTATTGTATTAATATTGTTAATGAAAATTTTGTAATTATAATTTATTTTAATGCATTTTCACGCTATTTCCATCATAGCTGGATAGCGAATAAAACGGAGTGTTCTCTCTATTCCCTATTTTTCGCTTATTTTGGAAAATTGTATATTGAGCTCGCTCAACGAGGCACTTTGTGAGCTCTTTGCGACTCTGGGTAAATAAAAACTATTCAAATATAAAGTCCTCCGCCATCCCAGGCTGACGAGGGTCGAATCCACATCGCTATTACAACTCCTTTTATTCCTTATAATATATTTTCTAAATGCTAAAATTAAAAATAGTAAGAACAATTTATCCTAAATTAAATATATCTATAATAGAGTTTCAAGGGACTTTATTTTAAATTTATTAAAAACAAACGTAGGCACTCAAACGGTAATCAAACGAAGCTGAATCAATTAACGAGAGGAAGCTGCGCAAAAATTTCAATTATCTTTATTACTGACGGGATGACTGTTGAAAGACCTCCCCTTTTATCGCTTTTTACTTCAAATAAACCATTAACATATTTTCTTCCACCCTATATCCTGCACATAGCAGAGTAGGAAGAGGAACTTAGGAATTTAATGCTAAGACTCTCCGTTCTTATTAAGATAATTCTGTTGCTAACTTTCCGCCGAAATATGGCGACATTGCATGTTGAATAGTAAAACTTCACGCTGCACTTTGCCTCGTTACTACAGCGAAGAAATTTTAATTTTAAATATTTCATTTCTTCAAGTGAGAATCGAACTCGCAATCTGTCGCGTTTACAGCCGACCGCTTATGAAATAATGTGGAAATTACATTGTCAGAAATCTGTAATTAATTCCGTATGTAATTTATGACGTAAGTTCGATCTTCGCTCTGAAACAAGACAACACTACGTCTCTTCTGCTTACCCTGCTATAAAAGAATAAAAAAAAAATAGTAAAAGTTTCATAGAATTCCTAATAGGTATAAATTTTTATACATGCTCCGTAACTAACAGTTATATTACCGGGCATTAGCTAATGGACTCTAACAAACTCGTAAGAGATGCGTGTAAATATTTTATTTATACGTTCAGCTTGTTTAATTGAGTAATTACATTTTGTTACTTACTGAGATTTTGTGGGGAACGGAGTGTCCTAACACTAGGTTCCCTCTGCGGTACGGTAGGTTGTAGGTTCAATTCCCACTGGTAATGAGGCAAAGTTCGGCGGGTTTCTCTACTCAAACTCAATGATTGACCTCGACCTTTGCGGTAGGAATATATTTCATATATTCCTATACGACTCTTATAATTACTTATATGGATTCGCAACATTTATTTTATCGTACTATTAGTTTATTAATCGACACGATAGAGTTTTGGATTAAAGCTTAATTACATATTATATTAATATAGTATATAATTAATAATTTTATAGACATACCTTTAGCTATATTAAACATAGATGAATAAAATCACAAAGGAGAGTAGGCAGAGAGAACTCAAAGTTAATAGGACACTCCGTTTCCGTTCGTCGGATCCTGAAAGGCATTGCGTGTTGAGTGGCGGAACTCAACGCTATGCTTTGCTCCAGTAACAGAGCTAAGAAAATATAAATTAAAATAAATATTTCATTTCCTCGAGTCGGGATCGAACCCGCAACCAGTCACGTTCAAATATGAAAATATGCTTCACTAATAAATAATGGGGTATTGTATTAAACCATTGTGTGTGTTCCTTGTAACTAAGAAGGTATCTAAGAAACTAAATGGGATTTAATACATAAATAATGAACACCACAGGGTCGTTTCCACTGGACAATGAACGGTGTGGGGTTAGAATTCAACCATTTGTTCGGTTTTGGTGTCTTGGACGCGGGCGCCATGACCGCGCTGGCCGCGAACTGGCGCTCTGTACCTCCACGGTACCACTGTGAAGCTGGATCTGTTAACACGCATACGTAAGTGAAAGTTATTATATTTAAAGTATAATTTTAATTAATATAATAAAACAATTGTAATGTATCAATTAAATACAAAAATCTTTAATCTAACAATTTCTAGGTCCTAGTTCAATATATATATTTTTATATATATATAATTTTTTTTTTATTTTTTTTATTTTATCAAAGTTTTTTTAATGTGGCGTACTTAATTTTGGGACAATTTAAACTGTACTTATATCTAGAGCTTATACTAGAGGGGTTGGATGAGACCCCTACTGACAATCTTTTTTTTTTTTCTTTCTTTTCTTTTTTTTTCTTTTCCTTATTATTATTTTTTTTAAAACATATATCATTATAGTACATTACATATATAACTGTCTTATATATAATTATTTTATACATGTATAAGTGTGGAATCTTAGATTTGGACTGGCTTATGCAGAACGCCTTCAATATTATAAGAACTGTTATAACCCATAATATTTCTTATAAAACAATATACGTTTTAAATACATAATTTCAGCCTCTAAGGGTCAAGGATAGAACGCAGTGTTAAGACACTCAGTTCTCTATTAATCTCAAGAGTCAGAAAGTATATTTTTCAATATTAAGAATAGAATTATTATGATAAAATTACTTTTAAATTATCAAAATTCCTCAGAATTGAGTATTTGAAAGCCCACATGCTTGTTAAAATACCCTCGTATGTACTCGTATACAAGGAAGTTTCCTAAGAAATCCTAATTAGGGTACTGTTATAACATTTTGTGGGTAGACGAGGAAAAGTGAATGTAATTATGGTAATCCACTTTTCAAAGGCGATGGCAATTTTATTCAATATTGTTAATATTTATTCTGTTTGATGTTTCTATAATATTTGTAATTGAAATTATATATTATGATTATGTATATTTTTACTAGCTAACTTATATAACTCATATATATAGTTACACATGTAAAAGAGCCGATAATCTTCAAATGGCTGAACAAATTTTTGGTAATCATGGCGAATAAGGAACCTTTCAAAGAAAAAAAATGTAAATTACAATGGGTTCATCCATTTGAGCCCACAAGTTAAAATAAAATAAAATTAACGAATATATTTAATTGATCTTCCAGCGAGATCCCCCAAGAAGGCACTGTGAAGCTGCAGATCTCAAGCACAGCGTGCGCGGGCGCTGCCAGCGAGGTGCGCTACCTAGAGCACGTGCAGGCCGTCGTCAGCGCCAACGCCTCGCGCCGCGGCGACCTCGAGCTGTTCCTCATCAGCCCTATGGGAACCAGGTGACACTTTTACAATTAATCTGTTCTTTGGTTTTTTTAGCCTTACACTGAATTCTGCACACAGCGAGGTAAGCGGAGTTCATTTTCCGCCCAACTCTGTTTGGCGTTTGGCGGAACTCTACACTGGGCTTGGTCTTGATACTAGAGCAAGAAAATAGTGTACATCACTTCAAGTGAGAATCGAACCTGCAACCTGTCGAGTTTCCAGTCTCACGCTATTAATTTTTACTACACTCTACTCAACTACCTAGCTTACAATTAAAATGATGTTTATTTCTCTTCTTTAATATGCTTTCTAATTACATAATAAATTTAAATAGTTTCCAGCCTAGGCTTGTTCGTAACTCACATTTCGCAATTCGTATATCCTTCAGTAACCGCAAGCTGACCCAAAACTCTTGCCCCAATTTAAATTAAACCCAATAAAGTTAAACTAGTCGTCTTCATTTATGTGTTTGCTAAAACATTAGTTCAAAATCAAACACCTACGGTTTCACTACGCCAATGTAATACAGATTTTTGGAACAGAAAACCTCTAATTTTAAGACATCTATCATTTATGACGATTTTTTTATTAAATAGTTTAAATTACTTCATATAATAAATTCTAATTTCACAAAAGATTCTTATAGAATAATAAATATCATAATTAAAATTCCAGATCAATGATTCTAAGTCGACGCGCCAACGACGACGACAGCCGCGACGGTTTCACGAAATGGCCGTTCATGACGACGCACACGTGGGGCGAGTACCCGCAAGGCACTTGGACGTTAGAAGTGAGTTATTCCTTATTAATAAATTTAACATGACTTTAGGGTTCTTTATTTTTGTTTATTTTCTTCTTAAATAAACTATAACTATATGTAGCCTAACCTTGCGGCAGGCACGGTTCTCCAGCGACGGCGGGGGGGCGGCGGGCTGGCTGCGCGGGTGGGCGCTGGTGCTGCACGGCACACGCGCGCCACCCTACGCTCAGCTGCAGCCACAGGACCCACATTCTAAGCTCGCCGTCGTCAAGAAGGCCCACGAGGACTACTCCCTCGACCACTAGCTCTCCTCAACCCACCACACCTTTCTCTGCGTCTGCCGAGCTCATCAAGTGTTTGGATTTCTGTCTCTTTTTGTTCTTGTGTGGTTTTAAATGATGGATTGGATTCTGATTTTGAATTTTGATTTTATGTTTGTATAACATTTGGTTCCTTATCTTAAATATATAGCCCTATACCCTTTTCATAAATATATATATATGAAGGTGTAAAATGTAATAACTTTAAAATTTGCCTCGAGTTGGCAGCTATTTAAATCCATAATAATTATTAAATCGTGTATAAACGTTTCTTAAATTTAAGACTCGCACAGATTCCGAGTCGGATATATATTAAATACTTATTATAATTATAGAAGTAAATGTACGCATTTTTTGTCTACATAAAATCTTCTTAAAACTTTAACTTTTCTTTATAAAATCGTTTTTTTTAAAGATTTCATTGAAAAATTTTGACACCTATTTTTTTTTTCTTATGTTTACTAGAAATCCAATAATTTCTAAATGTTTGGATGGCAGAGCAAAAAAAACAAAAACAAACTTCTTCCATATACCTTAACATTATCTTATCTCAATGTTATATAAATACGTTAAGCTCGAAAGAATGGTCTTAAAAAATATATATAATCTGTACTTGAAAAATTTATATGTATATATTTTAAATTTAACTTATTTTAGTTTAAACATCTTTTAATTATTTTGGATTGATATTTAAATCTATTCATGTTTATTTATATGGAATTTGATTACTTTGGAATTCAATATGTATTGAATTCATTTTTTTTATGTACAAATGTAATTCTCTAATTTGGTGCTACAAAGACGAAATACAACTTTTAAAAAAATTAAGTGAAATATGTCAACTTATACATAAATATTATTTACTAACTTTAAAAGCGTATCGTGCATTTTTTAAAAATTGCAAATACGTCATTGTTACACCAAATTAACAATATTTTCTAAGCATTTGTTTTTTTATGGATTTAGCGTCATTTGAGGGTTGAACGAATTCTCATGTTTGTTTTTTATTATATGCACCTTAAAATATATATTATTTTTATTACTACTTTTTACTGCCAAGAATTTTGTGCAGGGGCCATTTATGAAGGTTTTTTTAAATATGAACTTTTTTTTTAAATATTTATAAACGTTGGCAGTATTTTTAATTTTAAAATTTAAAAAAATGTTTTGTCTTCTTCGTACGTACTTTTGTGTACAAATATATCTATAATTAATACCTAATTCTTTTTTTCTAGTCATAGTTTTACAAATTTAGATTATTATTTACATACAAATTGCCACATATTACGTATAAATATTGTTCATCTTCTACAAAAAGCAACACCTATTTATTCATCATATTGAAACATATCAGATATAATATTTTCAAAATCATATTTCAAACATGAGTTAAATACCTTTATCGAGTATATTTTGTATTGCAATAGATTTGGAAGCTGAGCAAGATTTATTATTTTATTTAATAGTAATTAGTTATTAATACGTTCAAAAAATATATTTTAATTTATTTAATAATTATTATACCTTAATAATTCAGTTTTCATAGTGTTTTATATTTTTTTATAACAACTGTATATGTTAAATTCTATAGTCTTACATCAAATGGTCTTTATTACCCCAGCTAATAAACGATCATTTGTATAATTTTGCGTAACTCCCCACTCCGTACAGTGTTGAGTTACGCGAGAACATATAGATTATATAAATTATGCAGAGTATAATAGAAAAATAACTGTCGTTGTCGTAAGTAATGAATGAATATATAAAACCTTTTCGGGCCCATATTAAAAACGAATTGGCTCTTTTATATATTTTCTTAAATGAATATTATTATTAAAATTATGAAATTTCAAAATGTTTTTTCGTTTGTTTGAAATATAATAACCGAATAGTATAATTTTAGTTTTGTAACGGGCATGAATAGTAGTTTTATTACAAAATACACATTATACATATATAGAAAAAAAACACATAATTTAAGCGAACATATATAAAAAAGAAATCTATTATTGTACTATTATAGAAAATATAATGTGATTTGGTGTTGTATTTGAATTAAACAAAGTTTTTCTAATCGCTGATCCTTTTCCCTTTGACTTCTCTCGTAGGAAACCATTTGTTTTTACTTAACATTTTAAAAGCACAAAAGAATCTAACACAGATTATTACACATATGAAAAGAACAAGCTATTTTTAAACAGTAAAAGTTTATAGATTTGAAGATATTTCTATTACTTTTTAACATTGTCTACTATGGTTACTAAGTTAAAAGATCATACTGTTAATATCTGTAATAACGAATATATCACATATTTAAATCAAACTTATTAGCTAATGACTCGGGCGTTATCTAAGAGGCGCAGGTTCGAATCTCGCTATATTTAACATTTTAACAGGTCCTTAGTGTGAAAATAAGACTTTTAAATGAATATGAAGATTATTAAATAACCAGAACGCTGGCTAATTTTGATATATTTGACCCTTCTTTCTTAATTTATAGCCATAAATTCACCTATAAAAATTCTAAATAAAACAGCACATAAGAAATTATTATAACAACTTTATTGTATACTTTTATTAACAATACAAAACTGCTACAGTGAAATTACTCAACTAGGTAACTAATCAATTTATATGAAATAAACGGGTTATTCTTAATTCATATTTACTCGAGTACTTAGTTATTCAATTAAGGTGTGTTATATAATATTCATATTACGCTTGGGGATCGAACCCACACCTATCATTTTTGTATTCTAACACTGTCAGTACTGCGCCAAGGTGGCCTCAAAATTAGATAAATACGAAATGAGTTGAAATATATATTTTTTCCTATTTCGGTATTAATTGGTGAAATTCAAAGTTCCATTTTGCTGATTGGAATTGAAGCCCATCCATCGTGCACATTCAGTCACAATTGGGACTGTGCCACGAGAATGTATGTATTAACATAACATTTTTTATCTATTAGTCATTAAATATGATTATTTTATTTATTTCAGAGTGTATTTACATTTTGTTAGTTCCTATGAAAAATCAAATATTTCTTGCTTCGTTGCCTATTCACATTTCCTATTATAAAATAATAAAAAAAGTTTAATCAATATTGAAATAGAATAACCCCAAATTAACAAGTGAATTCTGAACACAAAATGAATAGCAGTCTTATAGTTAGCTTAGATTTAGGTATAGCTACCGTTACTAAAATACTATACACACTATATACATTATGTTCATATTAATTATATAAACTTATAAGGCACATATACCTTGGATTTTAATTGAAAATGCCTTTTTGTTTATATTAAAATATTTTAGTTCGATGTTCACATAAATTATACAAAATTATTTTGTAAGCCACGTTTATGAATCTTATTGAAATTTGAGTTTTATTTAAAAATGTTTTTTTTGCTTGTAATTAAATTTGTTTTTAAATATTCAAATTCATTCGTCACAATTATTTTTAAATCGTCAAGTTACATAAAAATGTCAGCAGCGTCAGTCCGTAGCTTCCTGTAAAACCATCGACTCGGAAGGCAGTTCTGCTTAATATTTTTGCTTATTTGACAAAATTTTTATAAAGGATTATTTTATACTTAAAATATTAAGATTTGATCCTCCCATAATAAGCAATTATGTTATAGTGAAAATTGCATTAAACTCTTTCAAAACTTTTTTAAAACTTTCAGTCTGCATTTTAAGGCACCATATACAAAAGTTTAAAGTCTTTTTATTATGTTGTTATGCAATGCATATATAAAAGATATAGATGCTTTAACATATCTAAGAGGGATTGAAACACTAAGCTTATTACAAAATGTATATCTCATTTGAAAGAGGCACCTAGAATGATATTTTTAATTTCACGCGTATACTGCATATAAAAGGGTAGGCAGAGGGATTTAGGGTTGAGCGACCCAAGCACCATCCAATCTTCGAAGCATTGCGAAACTCAACGCCGTGCTTTCTCTTGTAGTCAAAGCGAGAAAATTAAATTATGAATTCATTTCACCGGCCCTAATGTTGAATCAATAATCATTAATTGTAAAATTGTACCAAAAACTATAAAATATATATATATTAATAATTCTAAAAGCTAATTATTACAAAGCTGTGTAATATGCGAATAAATTATCTTTGTCATGTATGTTATATTATTTTGTTCATTAAACGGCCATTTCGTTGTAGGGGCGGCCATTTTGCGTATTCCCGTTGCGTTCTGGAATCCCGTTGACGCCATTTTGGTGTCCACGGGAGCTTAACTGTCAAAGATCTGAAAATTGTAGAAAAATTAAACATTTGAATAATTTCAATATAGTAAGAATAAAAAAGAATTTCAATAGTATAAAATACGTAACAATTTTAACAAAATTTAACAGATATTTATATATATACTAGCGACCCGCTCGCGGCTTCGCCCGCCTTAACTACTGTATTATTCATATAATGTATGTTTGCAAAGCACTTAAGATAATGTGAAAATTAATTAAACCCTAATGCAACCTGCATTTTCGTAATTCCAAGAATGATTTTCCAATTGTTTTAAATTAAACACAAATAAATAACACAAATAACAGAAAACTTAAGCGAAAGAAATTATAAAAAACAGACCACCTACTATTCTCTGACTCAAAAATACTTAAACAAAAGATGTATGCAATTATGTCGCGTGGAAATACATTATAATTATTGGATAACTCCAAAATACGTGCAATCACTTCTAAATTTACTTTGCCAGGCGCAAAACATTCTCTCGGCCATCTCCGTACTAGCTCTGAACGACATCAGGGCCTTGGTTCTCTGACCGTGGTCTCAGGCGAAAACCTGCTTTAGAGCAGATACATGGAAGGGGATGCGGAAGGGGATCGGAATTGGGCTCTCGGTTTCCTGAGGGAGGCGTTGATTAAACGACCAAGATGACTGCTCATGAGTGGGATTTGGAGGAGGATAGAAAGTCCCTCGGAAGAAGACGTCTGACCTCGGGCGGCCGGTATGCGGAGTGCTGCTCCTTAGGTGCAGGTGACCCGATACACCGGCGCAACGGAATACGTTGGACGCGAGACGACCAATGTGTACCTCTAGGGTTTCTATTTTTAGGTTGCGGTGAGTGGCGCGTGGTGTTCACGTAATATGGTGCCTGCGTCACTCGCCGGAGGGTGAGGTTCCGTACCATCTACAGGATTCCTCGTTGAGTAATACTCGCTAGGGCATTGTAATGTCATCAATGTATAGTGCGTAGAGAGCAGGTGACAAAATTCTGACTGGGACAACGGCAGCGATCGGGTCGCTGCTAGACCTCGCACTCTCAACTCTCACGCAAAATATCCTGTCACTTACAAAGCAGAGCGGCAAAGTCATGCGACGTATTGGGGGGTGCCGGCTCTGAGCACTTNGCGCGCGCCATGTCTGCATTAAGCAAACTCACTTTGGGTGACGTTTTCTTAAAACAACAAACTTTGCAAGCCGTTGCTTAGCAACGCGTAGCGACCATTGTTATTAACATGGCGGAATAAATTGCATGTCAAATTAATTATTTTAATATATTGGTATATATCGAAAATATTACAAATATGAGGAAAAAAAAAGTATCCTATGTTCATCCCGGTACCCTCAAGTATCTCTATATGAGTATTTTATCACAATTAAATTAGCGGTTTGGGCCTGATTGCGTAAAAGACAGACAGACATACAGACAGACAGAGTAACTTTCGAATTTATAATATAGGTATGGATATATATATATATATATATATTGCGGCGCTACTATTATAAATATAATTTGTTGTGGATTTCGGTTGCTCGGTGATTGAAAAACGGGGTCCTTCCCATACGGAACCTACTAAACTCAACGAACTAAAATACCATACACCAAACGTTTTCTGAGTAGAAATCGAACCTACGACTAATAATATAATTAATTCAGGATACATAAATTGTAATATATATGAAAATACGTACTCATAGTTTCCTGTTGCAGCTCTAATTTGTACGCGGGGTTGTCGTAGGGCGGCAGTGATGACTCGCGGGGCGCTGTCGGTACCGCTGAAAACATTATACTCGTATTTTAATAAATAAAAAATCTAGTCAAGTGCGAGTCGGACAGGCAAGTAAGATTAGGACATAAAGAAAATTATCAAATTGATAGATTCATTTTATTGTACAAATCGAACTTTTACTAACTCTTATTAAATATGACGAATACTTAGCAGCTAATTACGCACACACTTTACAATGAAGTTGAGATGAAGTGTCTCTACATATATCTAGTTGTCACATTAATAACGCCAGAAGGATATTTCTTCTTATAGGGGTCTTATTTATCAATAAGGGGTCTTAGTGAAAAATAAGACCCCTACTAGTATAGCAGCACATGTACTCACTGGTGATGGCCACGGAGCGCGGGCGGTGGCGGCGCAGCACCACGAGCAGCAGCAGGACGGCGGCCACCGCGGCCAGCGCCGCCACCGCGCCCGTCGCCACCAGTGCGGAGTAGTAGTCCCTACCACCATCTCTCCGCACGGATCCCACGGACCCCGCAGAGGCCGCGTCTATCGTGTCTGGAAGTGCCAATCATTTGTGTTAATAAAATATGGAGGTAAGAATGTGGGCAAGCGTACGACAGTAATTGCAAGAAAAAAAATAATTAACTATTAAATAAGTACAAAATTCCATTTAAAATGAGTTATATAATATCACTAACTGTCAATGGGCTCTTCGGAATCCGATGATTTTGTATGTATATCCAACACGTTACTAGTCTTCACTTTGCCATTTGTGAGGAACAGTTCCAACCACACGCGACATCTGAAATAAAACATAAAGAATAGGTAAATATATTGGTTTTGGATTTACAAAATGAAATAGGAAAGAAAATAGTAGGATTCAAACTGAAGGAAAAGAACATTAGCTTCTAATCAACCGTTTTTTAATCGATTTCTGTAAGAAAAGGAGGTTATCCATTCGACTGTACTTTTTTTTATGTTTGTTACCTCATACTGACCGGGTCAACCGATTTTGATATATTTTTTTATTCGAAAGGTAAAGCCTTCCGAATGGTCCCATTTTTTTTGGTTTGTCTGACAATGGTATCCATGAGAAAATCACATAAGTCTTAAATTTGCATTAGGTATGTGCGCGACAAACAGACGAATAACTCAATGTCGCGCCAATCGATTTGGATGATTCTTTTATTTGAAAGAATACACTTCAAGGATAATTTGATGAAAATTTGGTTAGGTTCCGGTTATGGAATCCGGTCAAAATTGAGCAAGTTTGTTTTTTTTTGGTAAAAAATTGACTGTACGGTAATAGTTACAATTAAAAACTTTTTGAATTGATATCAGAAATGAGATTCCTTATCGTTGCATTTCTTTTCAACCAACTTCAGGCTAATGCTACTGTTATTTTATGTCAATTTTGTATCTGCAATGTCACTCCTAACAAACTAGTGGCGCCACCTACCATAAAGTATGTAATACTCTGCTTTTGTAATAAAGTTTAATCAGTGTCAGTGACTCAAGCGTTTCATTTATAAGAGCTACCACAAGCTTACTACAATATCTAATTACTAAGCCTGTTTGTTTTACTTGGCACCGACTTCAAAATTATAAAATCTTTGAAAAATTATTTTTCACTTTATAGTTGAAAAGAAGTTGTGTTAGAAGTCGGTTTTTCTTTATGTTAAAAATTATTTTTTTTGTGCCTAACCCTAACAAAAAGTGAGTTGTGAAGGTTACAACCCTTAACGTAAAAGCTTAGAATCAGTCCCAATCCCGTCTATGAGTATTAAGTAAAGAGTCGCTTTCAGGTCATTTCATTTTACTGATATAGTGCTTATGGACACCGCAGATGTTCAGAAATATACTCACTTCGAATCAGGTTCCAATCCTGTCAACATAATGCTATTAGGTCCATCTCTCCCCGCCAGTTTAAAAGTGTCGGTTTCCGGTCCTCGGCAAGAGTGCGCGGCGCGGTACACCCGCACCCACCGCTCTGATGGAGACGGAGGACCTGACCACGAGAGCTGGACTGCTGTGGCGCCTACTGATGCTGCAGATATGGTGATTGAGAAGTTGTATGGATCTGAAATGTTAGAAGATTTGTTATGTTTAGTTATTTTTTAATGGTTGCATTTTTATGGTTAAATTAATGATAATTATAATTGTATTATTTAATAATTATTTATTTGGACTAAAGTATGTATTGTTAAATATATATTTAACGGTCGCAATATTTTTTCAATTAAAATTTTATAAGTCTATCATAATATTGTAGAAATTGAAAGAAATAAAAAGTCCCTGTATGAAGATATTCTAGCTTACATATAACCATTTCTTAAATGAATTTAACCGATACAATAATTTAACTGATATAACATACTATATATGTCTACAAAAAACTAAATATAACATTGGTATGTTACCAAGATACGGCATGGTAGTAAACTCGACAGTAGCTGGGTCGTACAGCTCGGAGCGGGCGCGCGGCGGCGGCGCAAGCACCAACGCGGCCTCGTAGCGCGAATGCGGACGCAGCTCCGAGAGCAGCGCGCCACCTCGGCTGTGGTGCAGCAGCTCTGTGGTGCTGTAGATGGGCGTGCCGACTGGACGGTATCTGTGGAGAATTTATATTATAATGTTTATTCCAATTTACATTTAGCACGCAATGTCACGCAACTTTCAAGTTCGGTGGAAAGCAGGGAACGGAGTGGTTTAAGAATAGGTTCCTTCATCCTACCCTGATATTTGAGGGATAAAGCGTAAAGTTAAAATAAAATAAACAAATAAAATATTTGGCTTATAATATATGTATTTACACTGATTGATGTCGTGAATATTAGAATATGAATATACAAATAAGCTTAATATTTTCAATTAAAATTAAAGTTACATTAATGGAAAAGCAGAAATTTAACTTAAATTAAAGTTTCGGGGCGGACAAAATAATTTAGACATTCAACGCTGTTCTAGATACTTCTATCAATAGATTTTTACATATTTTTTAAATTTAATTTTCGTTTAATTCTTAGCTATTAATATCTGCTTATGAAAAATATAGAAATTGTAAAAAAATCATAACTGATTGACCGACCTGACTTGTACACTATCGATGTACTGCAGCTCATCCTCAGTGAAGTGTCTCCAGCTCAAGTACGCGGTGGTGTCGTTGACCTCCACCACTGTTAACTTACTATCGATTTTCTTGCGCTTTTCTTCTGGTGGTAGGACCTAAATAGTAATTATATTAAATTAGAATTAGGAAATACATTATTTAGCTTCATATTTTTCCTGAATATAGCAATGTAGATAAGAGTTGATAATTCACACCCCTGAGTGAGGATCGATCCCACAACAGATGTGTTTACAGTCCAATATAAAACATATAGTAGGCATATCAAATCTATTCAAATTTCAAAAACAAATACATTTCAACTTTTTTCATTTAAAAAAAAAAACATAAAAAAACACCTAAAATACTTACAGTAGGCATGTCCTGTGTACGTAAAGTGTATATCTCACTTTCAGGTTCAACAGGCAAGTTGTGTAAGTAGAGCTTGCCTCGTATTTTGTAAGTCGTGGAAGGCTTCAGTCCTGTCAGTCTGAATTCTAGACGGGGCGTCGTCAAAATCTCGTCTGCTGGCGCAAACACTTGAGAGTACCATTGCGTTATGTCTTCATCCCTGAAAATAATTTAAAAATATAAAATTATAAAATTTTTAACATATTTTTTTAAAACTATAGAAAATTAAAAACTTACGCGGTATCCGTATATCTCAAGTCCACACTGCCACGAAGTCCAACTAGGACTGGTGGTAGACCGAATAACATTTTAATACTCGTAGGCGAATCCGCTTGAAGTGAAAGCACTTGTAATTTCTTATTATCATCATGTCCACCATAATTGGGGATAGGCAGACCTGGAGGAAGACCAGGGATAGGGTCCAGAGGATTCATTGGACGATGGATGTTATTTTGTTCGTAGTCAGTATCTTCAGGGTAGCGGTCGTTTGTAGGAACTGTTGGAAGGAATGGCGGCTGCGTTTGTGGCGGTATGTTTGGTATACCTGGTGGCATATGACCTGCAATTTGTTTTATTACATATTAATATATATTATATGAATTATGTTTATTACATACCAATAGACAAAAAGTTACATAAACAAGTCACATCAAGGAGAAACGGTTAGCAGCCAAAAATCTAGAATCACTAATATTCCGATTAAAAAATTCAGGTTTAAAGCTAGGTGTTATTATAAGATATTTTTTTTAAGTAATATACTCGTACATATGTATATTGATTGTTTAATATTAAAAGTAAATAAGAATAAACATACCTTTTGGAAAATGGAAAGTTTTACAATATTGTCTTTATACAATGAAGTTAGTGGTAAATTTGGGTTTTTATTATTGTTTAAACAAGCGACATATATGTGCATAAGCATTGAGTAAGATGACTATATTATTATTTTCCTTTTTAGTGTTGCACATTAATGTCTAGATCGAGCTTTTACTTTGTTAAGAAAAAAGATAAAAAACAATGAAACAAAGAGAAAAATGTAAAACAATGGATATATAGTTCATAGTAGAATAATTTAAATAGTTAATTGTGTTAGTAGTATGAAAAAGCGGTGTGCAATAGTTGTTGCGGTTAGTTCATTACTGTTATGAGCGTAGAGTCGGTCACCAAAGAAAGTCGATGTCTGTCGGAAGTATTAAGGCCATAAAAGATTTTAGGCAAGGTCACTGACCTGCCGTTATTGTACCGCGGCTTTTATCCGCCGATCGTCCAAGATTTTTATTTGTATCCGATTCTAATTCCATTTGGTTGAGGAGGTGTTCCAGATCGAGGGAAGAGTACGTTCTCGTGGGAACTCTTGGGATGGTCAAGGGTGAGTAAATCAATTTTTCGTCATTTCCGATTTGGGGTACAGCTTTTAATAGAACGGTTTCATAGGGATTAGGTTCTTTAACTAGAAGTTGCGTATGAGGATTTTTGGCCCAAATTGTCTTTATGTCTGTCGGTTTGGCTTTTATGTCCTTATTTTTTACTACGGCAATGTGCTTGGAAGGAATATTGTGAATAACTTGTTGATGAAGATTCTTGTAAGTCGGAGATGGTTTAGTCTTATTGAATTCGAATGCAGGTTCAAAGTAAGTTTGTGGAGATATGTCAGTTTTATCGACAAAAGGACTGAAATAATTTATGTTGTTATATTGAGGTAAAGCCATTTTCTCAACAGATGTCACCGCACCTTTCATTTGTTTAACAAAAGCATCATGAGAATTCAAAGCGGTCAGTTTGCTATCTTTACCATATTGAGACTGTCCAACGACGTCGTGTAATTTATCATCAGATACAATAATGTTGAATGGTTTAGGATTTTGTAAGCGTTTATCGTGATTAGGGATATATGAATTCATGTAAGTATTTAAGAACGAGTTTGAAGATGAAGATGTAGTTGAGTTTTTTGATACTCCAGAGTTCTCCTCCATACTGTTAACTACAAAAGGTGGTTCGGGATGAATAATTTTGTATGGAGCGTCTATATCTTCTGGTGTGAACACTGTTATGTTATCACCCAGAAAATGCTTAGGAAACATATTGTCATTTTTGGATGTATCATTCATAATTAAAGTTTTAAAATATTTTGGGAGGCTAGTTTTAATAGGAGTAAAACGTCCATAAAATTCAGTTATTTTCGTAGTAGTGGGAGGGGTGGCGAGGAAAGTGTTGATATTTGATGGGGCGGAAGTGATAGGTGTCACATAGTTCACAGTCTGAGATCGTGTCAGCGTATAGGTCTGATAAGTGGCGTTCATGTTCCCAGCTGCAAGCAATAATGTGTGATGATGATACATGCAATGAAATGCTGTTGATTGAAAATCGTTTGTATACTTGCTGAGTTCACTGCAAAAGGCATTAATAATAATAATAGCAGATATTTTTTGAAAATAAATTTATACCATAAAATGTAAAAAATATATATATATTATTATTTACTAATGTATAAAAATGTATTATTATTTGTTTAATAACTGGATTATATATTTATGCTAAAATATTAACTGTTTGTGTAAGATGCTATAAACAAAATTGTTGTTGGCTTATTAGCCAACATATTTGTAGGTAAGATTTCATATAATACAATTAATGGGAACTAGTTAAAACTTGAGATGAATTGAAGAATTTATTTTTCGTATGTATTATTAGAATCAGTACAAAACGACCGGTGGGGCGACCCCCTGCCAGATGGGCCGAAGACATAAAAATGGCGGGAAGCGGATGGGTCCGAAAAGCTGAGGATCGAGTGTGGTGGCGAGAATTGGGGAAGGCCTATGTCCAACAGTGGACAAAAGATGGCTGTTGATGATGATGATTATAATATTAACGAAATGACAAATCAACTTAAGCAAAAACTTGCAAATTAGATGATTATGATGGTTGATGATTTCACTTACAATAACATTTTTTAGAAAAATGTTTTAGACAACATATAAAAAAATTATATGACAGGATTTGAACTCGCTTCTTCGTCCAAGCGCCATAGCCCCTAATCCACACATATTTTAAAGCCGAATTAAAGATTTGCACATTTCCACTACCCCAAAAGCGTAAATATCTTACCGTTGGGCACGCAGCCCCACACCTTGCAGCAGTCATCATCAGAGGCGTTGACGGGCGCGGGGCGCGCGGGCGGAGCACAGCGAAGGTGCTGCGGTGGTAGTGCCGGCAGCGGCGCGCACGCGGCCTGGCAGTCCAACTCGCCGTTCTCACAGAAGCAGTGTTGCTCGCAACCAGTTAGAGAAATGGGCACTTCGCTCCAGTTTGGTATGCTGTGACAAATACAATACAACTGGTCAAATGCGAGTCGGAGTGGCATACCGAGGGTGTAGAGCACTGTAGGGGAGCGCACTTACAGGTATCCAGACTTTTATTTGATCTTCCACCAAGCTTAAGACCATAAGTACCAAAACAAACACTCACGCAACTCCCTTATAATGGCAGGTCCCGTCGCTCAAGCACCTCGCAGCGCGCGGGCAGCAGTTGGGTGGCGTGGCAGGCGGGCTGGGTGCCCACTGCACGCAGCCGCGCGACACTAGCTCGAGCCCCACGTGCGTGGGGCACTGGAGGGGGGCGCACTCGCGGCTGTCGGGGCCGGTGCATTCGCAGAGCTCCTTGCAGCCTATGTGGAATTCATCACCTAAAAAGGATGTTTGTTTTGTTGATGAACTGATGATGTGAAGATAAAGCGGAAGACAAAAGAGGATGTTTCATATTTAATGAGTATCCATGAAAAATATTAGAATACTATTGGATACAGATATAATATTTCAACAATTTATAAGTTATTTTTTGTGTTCTTTTATAATATTTGAAAATTACAACACACAATTATGTAGATATATTTTTTGTTACATGTAATTTGCTAAGTATTTGTAATAAAGTCAATTAAATCGAATCAAATTAAATATATTTGAAACATATCATAAATTAAAACAACTTCCTTACCAACATTATAAAATTCTCCATCATGATAACACCCAATTTTTCCATTAGGACCTTCCTCGTCAGGCACTTCATTGCCAGTATCCGTTGCAGTTACAGTGAAATTAAACTTAGTTCCTGTTTCCTTTGTCTTTAAAACATAGTCTTTACCACCTTCCAAGTTCAGTATTAAATTGGAATATTTTAGTTCTATATCATGGAATGTATTTCCACCATCATTGCTCAACAGAAGGTGTATGGGATCTTCGCTATTATTGGCATGCATTAAATTGACTTGGACGGTATTATTTTGTAACACCTTAATAGATCCTATTGGTTCTGCGAGTACGAGTGGTCTTTCTGGTAGTGAGATACCTTGTCTCTTTGGAACCTTAAACAATGCAATATTTTTTATATAACACACTTTTTATCTAAGTGTAATTTTATAAAAAAAAAACACCGTTTTAGAGGCTTGAAGTTTTTCTTCTAACATCTGTCAATCCAAGATGTATTGTAATACGATCTTATTTTATTGTAATTAGATAAATACCCCAAAAATAAACAAACAGCTTACGAAAAAATGTTTTAATATAAAATTTAAAAATTTAATTTAAAAATATATATATAAAATTTATCAATAATATCTATTAATTTTCTTTTTTGCAAAATATTAAATAACTTACTTCAGTAGTGGATGAAGTAGAAGTGGCATTCTCTTGTTCTTCATGAGCGTCGTGCGAAACGTCGCATATTTGCATCTCGCAGCACTCGTCCGCAGGGTCTTGTACGTTGATGCAGACGTCTGATTGTGGTAGAGGTTTACATCTAAAAGTTTATTACTTTTTTTAATATATTTATATGTAAAACTTATTATTCTATATTATTTTATAGATTTCATAATTTGAGCTTAACGCGTTTAAAAAATAAAAACGATTAGTATTAGTTTAAGTTTAATTTGAATTTCAGAAAACCGATTGCTTTGTCACTATAGTTGATAGCTTGTTTGTAAATTTGCCCTAGATTTTAAATGCCAACAAAAATTATATATAGGTTTAAAGATATTTATTTCTCAAAAAAGACTTTACAATCACTTACATGAGATTTGGGTAATTAATATTTACAATTTTAAAAAAGTCAGTCTTAATACTTGCAAAATATTCTTCATTTTTGCTTCTTCTTGCTTCATTAAACTTAGTACAATAAGGTAGAAATTTATATAATATTAATTACTAGAGGGTAGAAATGTTCTTTTAGTATAAAGTTGTAGTTACAATGAGTGATTTTATAATATTTTTATAGTAACATATATACCAACCGTTGTTGATTCAAATTCTAAAGAAAAAGAATATATTCAGCAATGTCTCTACAACGGTTAACTAATTACTCACTAAACTCTACCAATATAGAATTATGAAAAATAAAATAATTAATCATGATTCTCCAAGCATTATATCACTGATGATTCACCTCGGCCTGCAAGTGACGACGGAGTTCCGTTCGCAAGAGCACGTCTGCTCACACCCGATGTGCCAACTCTCGCCCACCGGATAAGAGTCGTTGCCGTATCTACATAGCTCCATTGGTGGTTTTGGTTCTAGAAACAAGTGTTAAATGTTAGAAATTCTGGGTAAAATTTAATTAAAGTTTGGTGTTAAGTTAATGCATACGTACTCGTATATACTATTACATTAATTTAAACTCCGATTTCCGCAGCGAAAGAGAAATGAGCGATTAAGGCTTAGGCGGAATGTACTCCCTTTAAATAAAATAAGTTTAAAGTTTACATTTCCACCAACAACTTGCTTACTTTGCTCCGCTCTCTATAACTTTTCAACCCTTTTTGCTCGACCGGTCCTTTCCGCCGATTATTTATTTTTGGTAATACAAGTATGCAGTTGATTCTTGAGAGTTCAACGTGAAGTTCGCTCGCTGTGGAAACTAGGATTAACACATAACTTCAATTAACATACATGTCACGTGGTGTGTGGACCAATATTAAGTTAATTTTATTGAACGAGAAAAATATTTTAAAATTAAATAATCTATATTATGTAGTTTAAGACACTATGTTCCCTCTGCCTACCCTGCTATGTGCTGACAGCGTGAAACTACAAAAAAATATTTAAAAAAACTTATTAATTAGCAGTCGGGAGAAAGACACACACACCAAAAAACATTACTCAAACAAAACAATAATAAACAACAAGATTCAACCCACTACCTCCATTGCTATTAACACAAGCGACGATAGAGCAGCAGTCGTCCACCGGCGACTCGAAGCACAGGGGGTCGTTGAGGCGTCTCCCGCGACGTATGAACGGGTGCTTGCATCTCGGCGAACACTCGAACACACCGGTGGGTGTACACTCACATGTCTCTTCGCAGCCGCGGTCTATGTGCTCGCCGATCTGGTTGTTTTTTATTTGAAAACATAACATTATTCATTATATATTATTCTTTACGGGGCAAAGTTAGGAATATATGTAGAATAACCCTTTCATCACACATTTTTTTTCGAAAGACTAGACTAATAAGTTCCACGGTACCAATTTTAGACAATCGACATTTTTTTTAAATTTAATAATCAATTATTTAATTTCATATAACAACTAAATAAGAATATTAATATGCCTATCTGAATTAAATATATAGTTCAAGTCTCACCTTATATGTTACTCCACCTTCCTTACAGGTCTCTATTTCTTCAGATTTATCAGAACTTAACATTGGATTAAACGGTTTTTGCAAGTTTGAGTAAAACTTTTCGGGAATTTGCTTATTTCTGGAGTCCATACCGTAATCCCTGGGTGATTCCTCTTCATCTTCATCTAAATTTACATCACTAAGATCATCAATCGTCTTCTTTATGCCTTTTGTTTGATTATGCAATACATTTGCAAAGTTTTGTAGTTCATCTACATTTAAATTAAGCAGTCTTGGCTTAGGCTTGGCGGCTGCCTCAGTTACTTCATTGACTTCGGTTGTAATTTGTACTTCAGTTTTGTTTATATGACTTTCTTCAGCATTTGGTGTGGATCGTGTAGGACTTGGAGTAGTCGAAGTGATCTCTACATCAGGTACCATCGACGGTAAAGATGATGCAACGTCTTCATCTTCACCGGTTAATTTACCTATGAAACAAAAACAATAATGAATATATTTATTTGTGGATTTTCCACTACAATAATTATGTTGCATTAATTTGGAAAATATTTACAAAATTAGAACAAATGCTTTCCTTATAGTATTCTTTTCATAGTAATTTGCAATGGTAGAAAACTATGGGCAAGCTTCAGACAAAAGTTGGTCACTCGTACACTGCGTTACTCACTATTCATATAATGTAATCAAGCACCATTAGACTTGCCAATGTTTTAAATTGTTTATTGAAGAAATATTTTGATATATTTTTATTTTATTTTTCTAGCTAAATTCAGGAGACATTGCGTGGTGAGTATTTCAATTTTTACACAATTTACTGGAACAAAAAAACTTAAACAATGACGTTGGGTCATTTCTGATATTATTGCCTTTATTGCTTACATCGCAAAACTTGAGAGAGACGTAAAATCGATCTTGTTTGAATTGTGTTTATTTTAATGCGCATTTAAATATGATCCAAAGTGATGAATTTTCTTAGTAAACATAGCAATTTACTGTTAATAACAAATATACTAGACGTTCAATAAGGCAATATTAATCTAAATTGTAGAAATTTAATATTAATTAAATTTTTAAATTATGTTAAACTTAAAACAGACCTAAAGTTTTAAAGGCTTCAGTTTATTTAAAGATTAAACAAGATTATCATAATCCTTTTTCAATATATGTAAATAGATGTGTAATTCAGGTATTATTATTTAGTAATAATTTGTGCAAACAATCGTTAAATTACATGTACCAATAAATACTACGTATATCCTGCATTTTCTATATAAATAATAATATCTATACGTTCATTTTACAACTTCAGATACGACGACCTCAATCTTCACGGCCATCAAACTAGGTTAGACTAAGAACGCCAAAAGCTCTGGGCTCTACAACCGGTTAACCTGCAGTATCGCGTTATATTTCTGCATAATACAATTTAATGATAAATTAAATGCAATTTAATGATAAATTAAATAAATTGAACATAAAATATAATATAATTTATATAATTATCCTAATTATATCTTTTAATAATCAAAATTTTAATAATATATTTATTGTTTTGGAGTCACGTGGTTTTTTCATTCAATTCCTTATATTTTATTACATGGAGAAGGGTCAGTAGGGACTGACGTTTACATACATGTTATGTTATTTACATTTCATTTATTTAGAAATGTTACGCATTGAACAGTTGCAACTGGTCATATTTAAAAAAACTCTAACTGAAATTTGAACCTACAACGGTGAACCTACAAGTAATTTATAGATAACAAACTTACGTACAATTACGACCTTAATCTTAGTAACTCAGGAACTAGGTCAGGCAAAGGACGCTAACGTTGCAAGAACCGGCTGATCAATGTTTACATTGTAAAGCTCCCATTCACTGTGTCGTATCTTAATTTCGAAATACCATAGAGACTAATATGTAAGATGTAACCAAAGTAAGCAAAGCGATTTCGTTACTTGAGAACTTTAATTTTAAGAAGAACACGCATGTAATTATATAATATACTGGAAAGTAAAGAAAATATGAGGTTTTTTTTCAAATTCGATACTATTTTGTTAATATAAAGTGGATAAGACAAGATAGACAAAAATATGGCATCAATATAAAGGCATCTTACTTAATTTTTCTAATATTCTTGTTACATTTACAAGTTATAGTTATATTTACAAAATAATATTTAATGAATGTTTTTATATAAGTATTTGTTTTTAATTATATTTGCAGTTAAAACAAAACAGTCCGGCAATTATGGGTTCGATTCCCTCGAACTCGCGGGAACAAATTATTATTTATTAATATTCTCATCTCCACTACCAAGGCAAAAGCTCGGCGTTGAGTTCCGCCAATCAACACGCAATACCTCGAACATTCGGCGGGAAGTGGGGAACGGAGTGTCTTAACATTACGTTTCCTCTGCCTACCTGTATCCGGGATACAAAGTAAATAAAAAAAAACCGACAAAGCAATTGCAATTTCACTCAATTTTCCATTATACAAAACGCTTATGGCCTCACAATGCAACTACCTATATTACGTTCGCAATTCACTGTTACATAAATGCCTTGAGCATCCGGCTGTTTCACACTGGCTTAACAACTTGACTTAACAAAGAATGGTTACTGAGAAAAAGAATAAATCACTGAAATTTATAATGCAATTTGTATTTTTTAAAGTTTATTTGTTTTCAAGCGTCGGTAAAGAAAATCCAGTGTTAAGACACTCCGTTCCACACTTTCCGCCTAATTTCGAGACATTGCTGAGATACTGCTTATTAATATCTCTGAGTGTGAAATAAGAATTAATTTAATCGAACCAACAAAAGTTGTATTGCAGCCAGAACGAACCAACTTGCATTTTTGTAAGAAGGTATAATCAAATAAAGTAGATTTTATATGATATCAATATAATAATAAATGAAAATTATTTAATAATAAAAATGTTAAAAAAAACGTTTTTAATATGATAAAAGAAAACAGAAACCTTATAAAATATTTTTAACAGCTTCACGCTGTATCCCGCACACAGCAGGGTACGCAGACGGTACCTAATGTTAAGACACTCCGTTCCGTACTTTCAGCCGAATTTTGGAGGCTTTACATTTTGTGTAGCGGAACTTAACACCGCCCTTTGCCTCGACACCAGAGCAAAGCATAAATAAATATTTTAAATGAACGATTAAGTGAAGACGCTGACTTTATACTGTGGTTCATTTTTTTTTTAAGTGTGCGTTCACCTATAACCGCTCACAAGGAAGTCCGCTTGGACTCAACTTCGTGCAACAGGTGTACGTGTACATCGCATCCTTATTAATACTAGATTTATTACTTATATATAAATTATTCATGTTTTTATTACACTTCATTCATTATGACAAACCGGATGGACTAAAGCTACCCGTCCTATGAAAATTTATATGTATTTTTAATGGTAATATGTGTCTATAGAAGGTTATCTACACTATTCATATTTTTTTAGGTTATTTATTTTTTCTATTATGTAATTTATTATTTGTATATCACTAATATACATATATTGATATAATTCAATAAATTTTCGCCTCATATTCCATTAACTTCAAGCTTTGGGTTATTAAAATATTTAAATGCTATATTATCACAGGGTTTATTGGTACAGCAAGGAATACTACAATGTTCAAAATAAAGCAATACAAAATAAATGCAGATTTAATCCAATAGCAGGGTAGGCAGAGGGAACCTAGTGTTAAGACACTCAGTTCCCCACTTTCTGCCGAATTCTGTAGGCAGAACTCAACACCGCGCTTTGCCTCGACACCAGAGCGAAGAATATAAACGTAAATTAATATATCACTTCCTCGAGTGGAGATTGAACTCACAACTGTCGCGGTGCGGTTCCACCTGTGCTGCGCTATAATGGCCTCATTTATTTAAACAATATAATTGATTTCATCTATAATAAACTGTTTGTTAACCGGTCATGTCGATGTTATGGTACACTTTCACTTAGTCTCCATCTTAATTTATACGGCCAATCGCATGGACACCGTTAAATAGAACAAGGCCGTTGTACAATGGAGTTTGGATCATCAGTGTATACCGATTGTATCAATATGGAATAAATTATAGTGCGTCTTATATTTGTTTTCGTGGAACGAAATATGTTTATTTTTTGTCTGTGTAACTTTAAAGCACAGATAATGAAAGAAAAAAGATATAAAAAGAAAATTAATATCTAGATAAAAAATCATGCATTCGATTGTTCTTTTTTTGCGTAACGAAAAAATTTAAAAAGTGGTGTTGGTATTTAATTTACTGTGTTTTATTTTATGATATTTTTGAAAAAAACATCTCTTTACATACCTAACGTAGAATTAATTTCTCTGTTCTCCTGAAGTAAGTGCCCGTTTTGAAATATCTACTTTGAAAACCATAACAGGTGGCTGTTTTAAAAGTTGATATTATTAACTTAATAATATTAGCCCATGAGACTACCGCCATGTGGGATGTCAATGCGACTATCATTGTGCCGATAGTGGTTTCAGTCAACGGTTTAATAGCGAAAAGCCTCGACCAACACCTTAAGAGGCTATCGCTTAGCTGTTGGATGAAGAACCGGATACAGAAGGCAGTGTTACTTGAGACGGCGCGTATTGTGCGGAGGTTCCTCTTTCTGGAGCCCTAGCCACCGATGGCTTGGACCCTTGTCCCGCCCTCGGAAGAGTGGTTTTTTATATTTTTAAATGTATTTTTTTTTTATAATTATTTATATTTAAAAATGTAAAATTGATTTACTAGTTTAATAAAAGTATATTCTATTCTTAAAAAAATTAAGTATTTCAAAGTAGCGCTACTATTATTCTTCACCATCTGTGGAGCATTAGTCGTTACGCACGACATCCTTTCATTATGTCAATGCTTGTGTTACGTATTGCTTCACTTAATTATTCTACAGTCCATGTCTATCCATATCTATATGAACAAATGTGCAAAATGCTGTAAACTAATCTTCCTGTCTAACAATTTGATAGGGTTATAGTTTTTAGATGATATCTAATATCACCAGGTCAAAGAGCAGACAGACAAAATGTTTTATTATGTAATAGTAATAAACAAGAATAAATAATTAAAGTGTCTGTATAAGTAACACTGACATTGTGGTTGTATTTAATTGTAAAGGTGGTAAAAATGTAATTACTTCAGTCTAAAGTCCACAATATGAAAAAATGCGAAATATTTATCTTGCATATTATTATCATGAAAACACTACATATAATATATAAATAAAACATATAAATTTATTATTATATTTATTAAATGTAGTAATTATTAGTATGCATGTATACTCGTACATTGTATCTGTATTTATTTCTTATCAAGCTAGGTACATCATTTTATTTTTTTTAAATTTTTTGTATCAATCTCGCAAAGGTAAGTTACAATCTCCAAAAAAATATAAAATTGACTATTAAAATATAAACTTTTTTCATATTGATACACTCTCCCGCCATTACGGTTGTCAACATTTTCCCTAGACGAATATAAAATATTATACAGCTAAGATTTTATTTGCTTATATTTAAATATTTTGTTATGGTAAATTTAATATTTTAATTATAGCATATTTAACCTTAATATTAAAATTTTCTAATGTTGGCGTACATTTACATTATATACTATGAATAAATATTAATTATCTTAATTATCTGTGCCTTTATTAAATCTGTATTTTTTTTTTAAATTTTCTTTAGTGTTCACCGATTAGTGTTTTTACACCTATAAAAAAAACTTAAATCTTTTTATCAAGAGCAGGTAGATTTTTACTGATTGTACCGTGTTATAGTTACGGCAGATTGGAGCAGCAAAAAAGAAACTAATAAAGCAACTTTACAAAAAACACCGGAATGTGTTGACTGTTGGTCCTCCAAATGCGGTGAACTCACGACTCCACGAAGGTTCCGCCATATTACATTTTTTATTTCTTTTCCTTCCAGACTTGCTTGAGACGTTATCAATAGTATGGATTTGTTATAAAAATATATTAAAATACTTTAATAAACTGGTACTATCTATTGTTAAATAAATTATTAGTTTATTATTTCTTGAAATAAATGAAGAAAGAGGTTCTATAATTCATTTTACAATCGAACTTAGAAGGAGAACTTTAAATATAGAGCTAGTTTTTTGTAGTCTATTTTATATTTATTAGAGATGATTAATTAATAATAATATTTTATTAAAAATAAAAAATAAAATAATAACGTATTACGTAACATTAAGATATATCCATCCTCCAGTGCCCTCAGTTATGAATCACTAGTGGATGTTGAGATAACCTCTGTGTCTGTCTTTAGAAAAACATAATATGTTCGTTACAAACAGGTTTTTGTTATTTCCAATAAACGCTATATAACACGCTTATATTATGACACATTAACTATTTAAATGGCTATAATTATACATATTTATTTAAAGCAAGATTTTTAATTCTTTAGTTTGTATGAAAAATAAAATTATGTAATATTTGTTCGTTTTTGATATTTTAATTTAAATTATTTTTTCAGTATCACGTTGTATCCCTTAAATTAGTGTAGACAGAGGGAAACTAGTGTTAACTTTCAAGGCATTGCATGTTGAGTGGCTTAACCCAAAACCGTGGAGGAGGAAATCGAACCTAGAAGCGTCACGTTACAGTCCCCGCTTGAGCTCCTGCGCCGCGGCCTCTATAATTTTAATCTCACCATATTTTTTTACCACATACCAAGAACTTGTTTCCACGGTTCGAGATCATGGCGCGAAACAGTTATGGTAATAGCTAAAAAATAATTGGTTACGGAGGCCTTTATTACTTTCATTTAATATTTATATTTAAGTAGGTATATTTATTATTTAAATAAAAAAGTGGATGGTCTACATTTTAAGATGCGTTTATTATAAACACAAGTGTGTATAAATATATTTATTTTATAATTATGAATATTTACTTCCGTTTTGCTATTTATTTGAAGTATAAATTATAACTTTAAGACAGTTATAAGCTATGCCGACTTCGTATCTGCTACCATATTAATGAAGTAATTTTTAAGGTTCAAAGATTTTATTTACAACTTAATTTAATTTTAAACAGCTTGAAGTAGTTAGAATAATAAAATAATACTTACTCTAAGTTAAGGTACATAAATTAACATAAGCATAATTAGAGCAGCATATAGTATGCAAATTTATTGGATTATTAGTATTTTTATATTATATTTTAAATATAAAATTATACAAGCGTGCAACCGTAAACGTGACGATGGTGGGTTCGATGCTCGCTCGAGAGAATGAAATATTTATTTTTATTAATTTAAATAATATTTCATTTTCCTCATGCTGTAACTGTATGAAAGCGTGAGCTCCGCCACAAAACACCCAGTGCCTTGAAATTTCAATGGAAATTAGAGAACGTAATGTCTTAACACTTGGGTTCCTGTTAACCCTGGCTTGTGTGGGATAACAGTGTGAAGCTAAAATAACAATAAACAATATTTTGTGTTAGATTCACCATCGAGCATGCTATGCAATAGAACAAAATGACCATAAAAGGTTTCCGTTTTACCCTAAAAAGGGTCATATTATATATTTATTCTTTAAATAATTTAATCTACAAAAGTTAGTAAGTTAAAGTTAGTCTCTATATAATAAATCCTTCCGGACGCCCAAGGAAGCGCTGGTTGGATGTCATGATGCAGGACATGAGAGCCAATGGTCTAACCACCGAGCACGCAAAAGACCGTGCAAAGTGGAGTAGGTTGAGTAGGAGGGCAGACCCTGGCAATAGCCGGGATTAATGCCAGGAGGAAGAAGAAGTGTCTGTATAATAAACATTTATACTCACTAAGCTCAGTGTCGCAGTCCGTATACTCGTGGTTGCAGTCGACCGTGTACGCGACCGCGGCGCCCACGACCGCGCAGAGCAGCGCCAATGCGCACGCGCCCTTCGCCATCACCTAGCCATCTGTTCCAAGTTATTATATTATTAATTATTATTATACGTGCAACTTGGTTACCTGGTTTTACTGACCCATTAATTATTTTAATTTTTTTGTTTATATTTATAAATTAATTTAAAAAATATCTCATTATATACATATAGTGTAGGTACTTATGATAAATTAAAAAAAAAAACCTTCAGATTTACACAGTATTCTACAGGCACAGGCAAAGGGAACCTAGTGATAATACACTCCGTTACCTATTTTGAAAAATGAAAGATGATTGTAAAATATCATTGATTAGAAGATAGAGCCTTTAAATTTCCATATTATAAAAAGAAACTCCAAAGTAATAGTTTATTTTTAATAATTATATAATAAGCTATTACTAATATATTCCGTATGTTTAATGTGAGAATAGAAAAAAAATAAGAGAAAAGCCACTCACGCCTCATATATAAGGCTCAATATGGTTAAAGAAACTCCAGCGCACCTGTTACGGAAATGTATGAGATTCCATACAGTAATGAAGCTTAACATTGTTGGACCAAAATTATTTATGCTCGAAAGTAAATTTTGACCGTTAATCTTATTCCGATATGTTTTTTAGGAGCCGAGAAGATATATTACTTATTTAAAGATACTATGAGATTTTCTGTTTATGGAGGTATAATAAATAAACTTAAGTTAACTTTAGTTAATAAGGCCAGTCATGGCGCGTACAAGCGTGTACCTGTGCCTGTATACGCTACAGGCTGTGGAAATAATGAAATATTCTCATTTTCTCGTAAAACGTAATGAGACGCGTAACGAGATAAAACGCGCAGCTGAATTTCGCTAATTAATATGTAATGCCTGTAGAATTCGGCGGGAAGTGGAGAACGGAAATGTCTCGTATCATATTCGATACAGTTAGCCCTTGCTCTTATGAATAATTATTTCTTATAGATCATTAGCTATAGAAAAAGGTCAAATTAAACATATAGTTCGTTTACTTTTTAACAAATATATATATATATTGATAAAGAAATTAACGACCAATTTCCCAAAAAAATTATCATAACATATCTATTTTATTATTCGCAAATTCCTACAAACAAATTATATTATTATAATCGGAACTATATTTTATTCCTAATATATGAATCACAAACTAATATACATACTTACATATATTATGTAGAGTAAGGAGGCAACGAAATACCAATTTCGTAACAGTAAGCATTGTTTGCGTATGAGTTTGAATGTATTACGAATTACTTTCCTTAAAGTCCGCGTATTGAAACTAATATAACACGAAGAAATCGAGTTCTTGTAATTTTTAACCTCTTTGTATAGGTACTGGGAAAGTGACGGTATTCTCCATTTTTTTATGAATATATATATATATATATATATATATATATATATATATGTTTTTGATTAAAAGTAATTAGACATAAAAATAATTATATGGACTAGTAGTGGTACAGGGACACAATTGTGTAAGCTCGACAGGTTGTGTGGTTCGATTCCTACGAAATATTTAATATTTTCGTTGTCCTCGCTGGCGTAACGAGAAAAAGCGCGACCTCGATAATTCTGTGGAAAATTGGGAACGGAAGTGTCTTAATGAAAACAAAGTGTCTTAACACTAGGCTCCCAGGCTACCTCTGCCTTTCTTGCTATGTGCGGGATAAAAATAGCATCTCCTTTCAATCTACACAAGCTTCAAATGTGGTAATATTTATTAGAAATAACAAATATTCTTATGAAAAAAATACCATTGTCTTGGACCTATACAATTACGAAGTTTAATATGTAATGTTAAACGATCGATCACCCAATTTCTACGTAACAGTGGTTTCGTAATCACATCCATTGTTTGCGTCTATAAGAAAGCGTAGTATTATATTATAATAAGTTATCGCTTTCGTAGAAGGTCACTGATGACATCAATTGAATGTAGTGAAATCGAATTTGTTAAAACGCTTCACGCTGTATCCCGCAAACATCAGGATAGGTAGAAGGAACCTAGTGTTCCTATTGGAGCCTGACTATTCTGCAGGCATTGCGTGTTGAGGTGGCGGAATTCAACACCGTGCTTTGCCCGACGAGCAAAGAAAAGAAAATATTCAATATTTAATTTCCTCTAATTGGAATCGAACCCACGTCTCGTTAAGGATTGTGATATGTTGATGATGAATGACTTTTGTTTTGTTTCAAAGTTGTCCTTAAATTAAACAAAATTAGGATTAGCTTAGAACAGTGGGAGTATACATATAGCATTTGTCATAAACTTAACGATTTAGGTACCCGAAAACGTTAATTCCATAAACCAAAAAAAAACCATTTCTAATGAAGTACGAAATAGTTCAATTTCTACTTATAGAAAAGTCTAAACTAATGATTTTTTTCTCAAGTCTGAGACATACACTGGTTTGGCGACCTTGTCTTCACCTCGACAGTGGGTCATGTCTCTAAATAGAAAGAAAGTAGCGAACAGAGTGACTTTTTGCTTACTTATTTCACTGTTTTTATGTCTTAAATTATCTTATAAATTAAGCCATATATTCTCTATTTATTTAAAAATATGAATCATGAGTCATTAATGTTCATATACCAATTACTATTAAACACCCACGTTAAAAACATAAATACATATATGAAAAGATCTTCTAAGAAATTGCTAAGAGAAAGTAATTGTTAAAATTAACATAAGAATGATTTCAAATATAGGTACTTATTTAGAAAACGACATGTTTAAAGAAATCTATACTTTTGAAATATTTTTCGAGAGTGTTACGTAAATATTAATTAAAGTATGAAGCTAAAAAGAAAAGCTGTTATTTTTGAACGTAGGTACACCTGGTTATAGGACTTTGGCTCGATTTTATCTTCGAAATAAAAAAATTATAATAATAATATATTTTTTTTAACTGACAAAAGATTTATTCATTTAAATAATATATTATTATTGCTATTTTCGTTATTAAGTAAACCTATATATGTAGAAAGAATTTAAATAAAATTTTAAGTAAAAGTATAGATCAATATGCTACTTCTATATATATTCATAGTGCAAGCCAGTTGCTAGAAAGTTACATTTATATATGAAGAAATCACAATTTCTAATAACAGTTCACATATATATGAGAAAAAGGAAATAAGTTTCCAATCATATATATGAAGAAAATAAAATTCTACATGAAATAATAATATGTAATTTATAGAATTTAATAGATATGTTTTTAATAGGTTGTATTATATATGTCATACGTTTATGTATAGGTTTTTTGAAGTTAAATATAATTGTTATTTTATGCATTTGCGCCCCTTAAGCCCAAATAAAAGAATTAATGTTTTTTCTCACAAGTTTTAAAAAAACTACTCATAACGAACTCTACATAAACAAACCCTGTATATTAATTAATTAAGTAATATAATAATAATAAAAAATAATAACTTTCTAAATAAACTAAAACAAGAAAAGTTTTAACAAATATCAAGAAATGTCTCGTACGTCGCGTCGGTGCAAAGGCTTATACTAATGTAGGTCGATTTCTTTACAACTTCATCTTCCCACCGCATTGTTCTAGTCACATTCACAAATACCAAATAAGAAAATAGAAATACTTGTATATCTAAGTATAACATGCGAATATTGTCAATGAATAAATGTGAGGCTCTCGTAGCGCAGGAGTACATGCGTGTGTCTGTAAGTTCGACGGATGTGGGTTCTCCACTCGAGGAAGTGTAATATTTATTTACGTTTATTCCATTTCTTCGCTATGGCCTCCAGAATCCGGCAGAAAGTGGGGAACGGACTGTCTTAACACTAGGTTCCCTCTGCCTACCCTGCTGTGTGCGGGATACAGCGTGAAGCTGAATGAAATAAAAAAGGCGTAAAAAACTATACATTACTATACAATTCGTGTTCACTCACTGCGGTAACGCGGTCAATGAAATAAATAGACTCTCGAAACAGCTTTGGTGAGAGAGTTGAAATCCGTTAGTTTACAAATTGTATAATTTGTTTTTATTTTTTGTTATAATGCCTTATACTTAACGTTGAATGTCGATATAAATATTTCCATATAAATTACAACTTATTGGTGCTGTTTCTACATAAATAATATTTTTAATTGGTTTTATAAATTATAAATAAATTACAATAAATAAATCAGCTTCGCAAAGTTAAATGAATATTTCACTTCCTCGAGTTGGGATCGAACTCACAATCGTCGCGTTACAGCCAATACCCTTGTGCCGGTACTCCACGAAGGCCTCTTACATTAATTAATTGTAACTAAATGTTTTATTATATGCAGAAAACACATAGAGATAATTCACTCCAGTCTCCATAATAACCTTTTCTGTGGCCAAACTATTATTTTTAATATATCTAAACAGTTACTATTGTATTACAGTGACTATTAAGATATTCCGCGGGAAGCATTTTAGATAACAAGATAAAAACTGACTCCCATAGTTCTTTGAAGCGTACCCACAGAAAACACAGTAGACGTGCGTGTTTAATTAAATCAGTAATGGTAGAGGCATTGAAGCGTTAAGTAATAACAAAGTAAAAAACACTCTTTATTTTATTTATCTTGTGTCACGAATTATATATAATATGCAAAAGTAGCTTCGTTAACTGATCACTTCGCTCGTCAACCTTCGCTTCGATCGCTGTAATGAGCGAAAAAAAAAACAACAATTCTATGATATAATGAGAATATGGGAAATAATAAATAAAAGATATATTTCTCTCACTTACCCCGCACAGTATAAGAAATGTTTAAAAGAACAAATGCTAGCCTACAAAACTATGAATATTTAAACTTGCTGCTTCACGCTGTATCCCGCATATTGCACGGTAGACAGAGTGTCCTAGTATTAAGACACTCCGTTTCCCACTTTATATCGAGTTTTTTAAGGCATTGTGCGTTGAAGGGCGGAACTAGCGGCGAAGAAATGAAAATATTAATAAATCATAAATCAATCCCTCGAGTAGGAATCGAGCCCACAGCCGTCGAGCTACCGTTACACCCTTAGGCCTCTCCGCCATGACGGCCTAAGATAGTAATCAAACATTAAAATAGTGTACACCCATTGAACAATTAGACATGCATTTGTTTTGTTAATAATAATAGCACTTTTAAGTATGTTTCCACAGTGGGAACCACGAGGTTCCCACGTTAACAGGCGCGAGGTTTTTCTCAATAAGTCAATTTCGTAACCTATTGTGCTTTAGCTCGGATAACCTATCGGCACTCTTTTGTGTTCTTATAAAACAGTATTAATGATTGATTGGTTTGAATTATCTTAAGTTTGTATTTTAATATTTGCGTTTTTATTATAATGAAGATGAAAAGTAATTCTATAGACTTATACTGTGATGGTCAGAAAACACTTTGGAACTCCAAATAATTTTATTATTTTGCAAAACAAGGTCACTTGTGGCGTAGGGGCACAAGCTTGCAATTTTAATCGCGATAGGTCGAGACAATGAACTATTTAATATATTTATATTCTCGCTCTGGTAGCGAGATAAAGCGTGACCTTGAATTCCACAACGCTGGAGGCATGGCGTGTAGAGACGCGTAATGCCTACAGAGTTCGCCCGAAAGTGGCAAACGGAAGTGTCTTAACGGGAACGGAGTGTCTTAACACTAGATTCCCATATTCCCTCTGCCAACCCTGCTGCTGCTGCTGCTGCTGATGCTGCTGCTATAATACAGCAATATCGTTCGTTATTTCCTATTTATAACCTGTTATTTTTAAACTTAAGACACATTTGTATAATATATGCCTGTTAAGTTTTCGCAATAATGAAAGCCATAACTACACAAAATATTCACAGATCCAATTATAAATTATAGAAATATAGGCATAGTTTATATAAACAATAGATTATAGATGCTAATAATAACCGTACACTATACAGTGCCAGGCCATGACCTCTGGTACCGGCTGTAGGCACGACTCAGACGTGGATTGCACCTTGGAAATCATCTTCTGACCATTCTAGTACTGAAGACAACTAATTTTATTTTTTTATAGTCACCCTAGACTGAACAGAAAAAGAAAAAAATTGTATTTCAAAGACATTTTTTTTTGTAGTTTTCACAGTTCCAAGTAACGAATTGGCCTGATGATGTAGTGGTCAACATCATAGACAGAGGGAATTTAGTGTTAAGACTCTCCGTTTCTTATTTTCCGCCGAACTTCCGGGATATTGCTTGTTGAGTGGCGATACTAAAAGCCGCTCTCTGCTTTATTACCAGAGCGAGGAAATAAAAATATTGATGTATTATTAATTTCGGTACATTTTCTCTACTTTCCTTCTACACCTGTTTTAAATTATGTATTTAATAATATGAACAAAATATTTAAAATTCCCCGACTGTAGAGCAAGACATGTTTATTTGAAGCGTTATTCTTTAATATTTACTGATCCTTTTGCATTCTAAACTTGATAAGCTTATTCTCAGCTACTTAAAAAACACTTAGTATAGCAAAAATAAACAATTTTTGTACTTAAAACTATTATAGTAGCTACTATTACTGCTTACAATATTTTGTATCTATATTCCTTAGCCTCACAGTGTGAGCTTTGAAGATCGCTTATCTTAGCCATTGAAAAAGATAGACATACAGAGCAGGTACATCTGTGTCTGAGAATATAACTGTGGCTAGATTTTTTACATATTTACTTGAAATTTGTAAAGAATATGATTATTTCTATAAAAATATAAGAATTAATATATAATTATATATTTTTTTCTGAAACATGTGCTTGTAATTTTTTAATGAATCTAAAATTTACTCATATTCTTGCATCAATAGTAAATTACTTCATTTCTTTATAATTAATTTAAGAGAATAAAAAAATATATATTTTTCAATACATATTAAATTTCTACATAATAAATCTATTAATTTAAATTAAGTTCAAGAATGTTAAAGAAATATATAATTATAAATGCCTACTAACTATTTTAAGCTGTGAAATGAATGTAATGTGAGAGGCGTTTAATTCCCCTCATATTTTAGCGGTGTCCTTGAAAATTTGTATAGGCTTATGGCGTGTGTACCATAGAGAGATCTGGTCGTGAGGTCAAAATACAAGTATTATGACCGCCCCACACGTATACGCGTATTATTTAGCTCTTACATTCTTATTTGGGTACCAGTTATAAACTTATTTGCTTAAATTTCATGTATTAAATTATTTTTAGGATATTTTCTTTTGGAATTTCTAAAATGGAAAATATTAATAAGTATAATAGTGTATAATAAAATATGAATTTAATATTATATAGCAATTGCAATATAATCAAATTTGAACTAATAAAAATATACCCAATTTATGACTTTAGAACTCACAAATATGATGCAAGGTAGGTAAGTAGTCGTATGTTTTTATTTTATTGTTTTAGCTTCACGTTGTATCCCGTACATAGCAGCGTGGGCAAAGGGAACCTGGGAACCTAGTGTTAAGTTTCTTTGGTTCCCTTTGTTTGTATTGACTCAATTGGCAACAGCTAATGTGAAAAACTAATTTAAACATATAGATTTAAGTGGAACGTGTATTTTTAACCGACTTCTATAAAAAATGGAAGTTATCAATTCAACTTTATTTTTTATATTAAAATACATATTTTAGTTGTGGCCACAGAATCAGAATCTCCTAATATAATAATATATATAACAAGTTTCCTTAAAAGTCATTATGTTAAAAGGTGATGTCACTATACGAATATTTTTGATTTTTTTAAATGTTGAATGAAAATATGCATCTTCAATTTTTGTGTTCAAGTTATAATCTAATAGTATAAGCTTAAAGAGCTTGAGGAGGCTTCCCATTCGGGGGAATGAATTGTTATTTAATAATATTTTTTCATTTCATGGTTCAGGTACCAAAGCAAAGCGCGTCGTGAGTTTCATGACGAAATGCTTGTAAAATCGACGGAGAGTATGCAACGAAGTGAAGTGAACGAACTCTCTGCCTACCTTACTATATGCGGGATACAGCAAAAAGCTACTATTAATAAGATAACTATTTTAAAACTTAATAGGTTTAAAACCTAGAATAATATAAATAAAATGATTTCCAATAAAATCAACACTATGATACAATCATTTTAAAATATCGCGCTCACCCGAGCTTACAGTAGAATTCGTAAAGGCATTCATTTATTTGCATTTGAATACGCTGTCCAGTCACCACGTGCTGGCCCGGCTAACGTCGCCGACCTGGCATATTAATTAAGCTGAGGGTCATCAGTTCATCACTTGTATTTTATTTAGAGGTTTTGTACCTGATATCAACCTGCTTTCAGGTAAATTATATTGAGGACAGTCTTGGCTCAGGGGTACGAGAGTTTAACTGTAAACGCGACAGGTTTTGGGTTCGATTCTCACTATCTTTAATATGTTCATTTGATTCCTCTGCTAACGAGGCAAAACGCGGCGTTGGTCCCTTTTTTACAGTTATTTTTGCTCTATAATATACATATTATTCTTGTGATATTTTACTTTTTTTTTTTTTTTAATAATTTAATACTTCTAAATCTTATATGCTATAAATAATTATCAAAAGATCGCTTACTAACTAATCTTAACACTATTAAAAAGAACGAAAGAAAGCAGTTATAGGTTTCCTGTAATCCTATTTCTGCTCGCAGGGGCTTCATTTCATTATCAGCTTTATAAAATGAGGAAGAGATTATAGAGTGATGATGAGTCTTTATCACTAATCTTGTAAAGCGTGTAGTGGGTATATGAAATAAAATGTGTGTTTGACTATAAACACGTCAGATTGTGAGTTCGATTCCCATTCGAGGAAATGGAATATGAAATATTAAATATTTTAATTTCCTCCATAGTGCGACGTAGAGTTCTGTCACTCAGAAGTCGGAGACTCCAGGATTAGGCGAAAAATGGCGAACGGAATGGTCTTAATGGTAACAGAGTGCTTAACTCTAGATACGCAGTTTTCCAGGTTTGGATTTATTAAACGTTGACGTAATAGTTTTTTTAATTATACCTTTATTAGAATTCTCATCACATAACTATAACATTTTAAATAATTTAAGTAATACAGGTAATAATGTTAAAGTAAATATTTTAATTTAACATTTTAATATCCCACTCGACTTAATTATAAGAGATTTCAAAATATTATTAGATAACATTGTTATATTGTAATTTATTTAAGTTTTGTTATTTATAACTAATGGTTGTTTTAATGTTTAATTATTGTTTAATTTAAAATTTTAAAAAAATAATAAAAAATATTTTTCTCGAGTGGGAATAGAACGCACAACCTATCGTGTTTACAGTCATGCGCGCCACGCCACGAATGGCCTCTGATTCACTAACATGACGTAAAATAATTGTATATAATTGACATTTTCCATATATGTAGAATTTACATTATACCTACTATATATAACTTATAATAAATATACTTTATGCAGTGTGGCTTGACATGAGATTGAGATCTAGTAAAAATAATTATATATTTATATCTCGACTACTATTTAAATAAGGTTTTAAGTAAGAAATACTCTATTTTAATAATAATTTAAAATAACTAAAATTAAACTGTAAATAAAAAAAATTAACAATAAACACTGTATCACTGCAATATGTACTTAATTATTATTGCGTTGCGGCGTTGAGTTCCGCCACTCAACACGCAAAGCTTCCAGAAGAACTACGGTAGAAGTACACAAGCTGTAAAAAAACTAATTTTATTTCTTTTAATTTAGCAGCCCTATACAATGGATGGAATGCTCACCGAAATATTTATTTCACACACGATGTTTGCGTTTAAACGAATATGACGTTACATATTAAAACCTAACAGTTTTTTTCAGCATATAGCATGTAAAATGGATAATAAATCATTGATTGAAATAATAGAAAGTACGCGGTAGACCTCCAGAGTGAAGAAATGAAAATATTAAATATTTTATTTCCTCGAACGGGCATCGACCCTACAACTAGTCGCGTTTACAGTAACGCTTCGCCGTGACTGGCAATAAAGTATATAATAAAGACTATAAATTATTGCGAAAGAAAACAGAGTGTATTACAACGAGATTTTTCTCTGGCTTTATATGTACGTAAATCTAAATAAAGAATAGCTATATAATTAGCATCGTAAGTAGAAAAGCTTTGGGAACTTAGTGTTAAGATACTCCGTTGCCATTAAAACACTTCCGTTCTCCACTTTCCGCCAAATTCTGGAGGCATAGTATGTTGAGTGGTGCCATCACCCAATGACTCCAGAATCCGGCGGAAATGAAAATAATTAATATTTCATTATTTCATTTTCTTTCAATGGGGATTGAACCCACAATCTGTTGAATGTACAGTTCCGTTGTGTCGCTGCGCTACAACTGGCCGCATAAGCTTATTCTCGTATCTTATATTATAATCCCGTTAGGTGTCTGACCAGGGTCACGGAATGCTTACCGAAGCTATAATTGATGCCTGCAGTATATAATAGTTTTTATGTATTTAAAGGAAAACCTACGCTATTATTTATATGATTACACATTTTTCTAATTAATTAATTAATTTAATTTACCTTATTATGTTCATTTTAGCCATGCAAAAAACCTGCTCATGTTGGTTTTTTTTTAAAATAGATTGGAATAAAAGAAATTAATGTCATTCAAGGTGTCCTACATAGGTACTTTTAGAGAACATTTTGATTTGAACCCGGTGCCTCTTGAAAATCGTCCAAATGTTTATATGTTTTCAAAAAAGATATTTCTTCCCTAAATGTGGAATAACACTTCAAAGAGGTAATAAATACGTATTATATTATTTATTATTTTTTTCTAATTTGATTTAAAGTAAACCTATATATAAATGTGTTTTTTCAACTAATATTTTCATTTAGACATACATTTAATATAGACATAATATATGAAAAAAGCTAGCTTTTCAAATTGGGAAGTATAACGTAAGTAAATAGCATGAAAGGAATTTGTTAACCTAATAATATATTGAAGAGAGGATTAAGTTGCATTACCGAGATAGCCAAGTTGTTATTTTTTCTATCCTGTGAGATTGTTTGTGGTATCATATCCAATTTCAGCTGCCATTTGTTTTTCTGAGTTATTTTAAGTTCGTATTTCCTTTTTTTATTATATTTAAAAAAAATAGTAATTAATAATGCATATCTAAGCATTCGAAAACGAATTTTATACGTGTATAAAATTAAGTTAAATTATAAAATGTTAGTTTAAATTTAATATCTTAACTGATATAATAAATATTCTTATAAAGATTCCTTATAAAAAATAGTGTTTTTAAAAAAATTACTCTACACATTAGATAAAGTAAATCGTTGAACTCTATTATATGAAAGTTCCGTAACCTTATAACACATTTATAACCAGATTTAATGACAAGTTAAGTTTAATATTTAAGATATTATACTGATATCCACATAAATAATAATTAATACGAACAAAAAACAATTACCATTTTATATACCCCACTAAAAGAACAAATCAGAAGTATCAAGAAAAAAGCATTTCCGGTTAGGTATATCAGAATTTCCCTACCCAATAACAAACGACTGTTCGCAAATGAAAAGACCGTATACAACCAACATGCGAATTGAGCTTCCTTTCTACCATTGAATGGAAACGCGTCTAAATAATACCGCTATTACGTACCGGTGGCCTGCAGAAACACTCCTCAGCACTTTCTAATCAAAAAAACACTACACTAAATACACAAAACACAAATATAGAGTAAGAACGATTTCGTCCGTTAAAGTTTCTCAGGTATATACAGGTTGTTGACACGTATATACGTATATGTAGTGGTGGTAGACTGGTGGTACCACAGAAGCGACGTGTGCCCGCGACGCGCGATACTGACGGAGTGGCAAGCCCCGCTAACGGGTCTTAGATTTCTCCCTGTAAACAACGAAAGCGAGCCTTCGAGCCTTTCTTCGGCGAAACGCATTGGTTAACCTCTACTGTTATAACTCGTTGGGTAGTCGAATTTGAATTTTGATTTTTAATAGGATTTTTTAGTTTCATTCTGTATCCTGGACATAGCAGAGTAGGCAGAGGGAATCTAAACTTGAGACACCCCCGTCCATATTTTCCGCTGAATTCTATAGGCATTGCGTGTTGCGTGGCGGAACTCAACGCCACGCCTCGACAACATAACAAAGAAATAAAATATTAAATAAGACAATAAATATTGTTACAGTAAAAACATAAATCACTTGCAGTGATAAGGCCGCCATTGCACATGTTAATTTAAGTACCTATGTATCCTTCGTTTTCTTTTTCTTTTCAATTTTTTTTTTCTGTGTAAATTTTATATATATATATATTTTCATGTGCAATAAAGTATTATTATTATTATAAATCACAAACAATATTAACATTGTAGATTGTGGTTATTATTCAAATATTTTTTAAATAGAGTCCAGTGCGATAAAAATAATGGCATTTCAAATGATATTTTTTTATTAATATTGATAATATAATTAGCATTCTCGTAAAAGACATAAATTGTTAGAATAACTGTCATAACATAGCTAGCAAAGTGGGAAATTACAACGTATATAAGCGACTCTTCTGTACCATACTCTATAAAGTATACAAGGTTATTTCAATAGCAACCTACTTATTATTTTTTCTAATTGCTCTTGTGCCTATGTGCATACCAAGGGCAGGTAGAGAGGACTTGAAAACCTAGTGTTATAACACTCCATTCTCATTAACACACTTCCGTTCTCCATTTGCGAGTGGGGGAGATTCATTTACCAAAAGGTTAACGAAAACGTTTCTCTGGTCTTTACTCGCTGTTCAAAATAAAAGAATATCCAAAATATTTGGGTATTGGATATATTATTTAATTATCAATACATGCAGAAAAAAAATCTAAAAACTTTAGACAATAACAAACAATAAACGTTACATACAAATGGTAGGAGACGCTAAAGGCTTTCTTTTGACTCATAAAACGTTCGATGACGTTTTCTTCGTCAGGATGCATGCAATGGAGTCGGTCAAGGTAGAACCATTGACAACAGGAGATATAAGATAGGTGATTCAAATCCGACCTCAAAAGTTACAACATCTTATTTATAGAAACGCCATATTTGTTGTACACCTTTTTAGCTGCTGTAGCGATGACCTAATCTATACACGAGTTGAAGATTATGATAGTATTAAGAAATTAACGTTTTACTTTTAAATAAAATTAAACGCCATAGAGGCGTTATTGAAAAATATAAGGTTGCACTCGTAATGAGTAATTCATATTCAACTTGGAGAATTCAGGCCAGTCGTTCACGAGGTTACCACACCGTGTGACTATACGATGGGTTCTGGGTTCGATTCCCACTAGAGAAAATTAAATACTTAACATTTTCATTTCTTCGCTCTGGTGTTGAGGTTAAACGCTGCGTTTAATTCAGTCACTCATCACGCAATGCCTCTAGAATTTAACGGAAAGTGGGTAGCGGAATATCTCAGTACAAGGCTTTCTCTGCCTCCCCTGCTCCATGAGCGTTTTAGTACACTAAAAAAAATTGGAGGATATAGCTATAACATAATAAAAATTCCCTCTAAAGAAATATAAACCCTCTAAAGAAAACTACTTTATTTAGTGACATAGTGTGTTGGGTTGTGGAACTCAGCGCCGCGATGCCACAAGGGCTAAAAGTATTTGTTTTTTTACAAAATTCTAAAATTAGTCATCACCACCGATATTAGTTATTTAATATAAATATTTTAAAATTTAACTTTTACCACGTTTCTCTTGTGCCCGTTCTAGACGTAACACTTACGTACTCTCTAAGTAATAAGATAGAAATTTGTAATTACAGCTTAGTTTATTTCACAATCATCTTGTTATAAATTTTTACTTCATTTTACATCACAGGTGTTAGATTAAACCAGATTTATTTGGCTTGGACCAGTACTGGTGTTTTCTTTTAAAGGCTTCAGATTATGGTTAAAGGCGCTAAATAAAAAGTCTTACCGCCTTTGCCTACGTAATAGATTAAAAACTGTTTATCAATTTTTTAATGTAATAGAAGATGTCTAATGGAGCAACGAAATTGCTTTAGATATTAATGGGGTGAATGAGTTGGATTCTCACTTGGAGAAAAAAAATAATTTTGTTACCCTGTCCTGGAAAGATAAATGTGAAGTTAGGTTGCGCTACTCAACACGCAAAATGTCAAATTCGGCTGAAGTCTCAACGTCGAGGACGGAGTGTCATAACACTAAGTTCTTCTACTTTACGAAATGAGACAGCCCTGCATTAGTAGATTTGTCTCCTGTTCCCAAAACAAAGTTATATCTTTCTGACTGATGTTTATTTCAAAAAATATATTAACATATGTTAAAGGAACATCCTTATATTTACACGACGGAGTAAACAGACACTACTTGCTACCTGCTCACTCTTCACGAGATAAAGAAGATATGTAAAGTTAAAAACAATATTTAGAAGTACGAAGTCATTTGTAAACAAACAGCAGCACTCGTTGTACCTTCTGTCTGTGTATTTATTCACGTGGTTTACGATTTCATTGTAGAGGACAATAGCAGGATATAACGCTTAAGTGTTTGGAAATATCCTATTAGAAGTATTTACGAGCGAGGTATGTGAATTGTAGATAAGATTCTTTGCATCTTACTCATATTATATGGTTGAAATTTTAATTTCACTCATGCGTGTTGATATGGGTGGCCGCCGTCGCGCAGAGGCACGAGGGTGCGATTGTAATGCGACGTTTGTCGGTTCGATCCCACTCGAGGAATGAATTGTTATTTATTGATATTTTAATTTCTTCGCTTTAGCGCCAAATCGAAAGCCCGTAGTCGTTTTATGACGGAGCAACTATGTTTATATCTTATGTCTTATAAAACAAAGTCGCTTTTCGTGTCTGTCTGAACTTTCTAACTCTTCTTCTTCTAAAGCACCCAACAGATTTTGATGCGGTTTTCACCATCAGGTTGAGTATTTCTCAGAGAAGGTTTATATATAGTTTATTATTTGTACATTTTTATGTAAGTTAACATAAATAAGATAAATGTGTATAAAGTCCTACCCGTTGATACACTTTCGCGCATGCGCTGCTTTAATGGTAAGTACTACATGAAAATAATGTACTGGAGTATTATTTCTCTTAATAAGATCTACAAAAAAGTCCGCGACAGCATATTCGTATCTTTTAAGGATAACGTGTAGTGATCATATTTCTGTCTAAAAAATAATAATTTCAATATATTTTTTAATGTGAGGGATATTTTTCCATAATGGTATTAATCTTTATCCTTTAAAATACTTTATTATTTTTTAACGTTAAACGAAGATACAATTTGCTTTTTACACTATTTCGAAGCTGCGAATAGTTTTAGAGAAATGCTCTCAGCATATAAATAAGTATATTAGTTACGTTGGCCATTTAATGTAGATCAAAACTGTCTTTTACTATTTTTCATTTTAATAAGTATTTTAGAAGTTGTTACAATATCAAGCGCGTCCGCCGCGCCCGCCTGCCTTACACGCATCGGTGGTTCAGTGGTAGAATGCGCGCCTGTCACGCGGGCGGCCCGGGTTCGATTCCGAGCCGATGCATTCTATTAAATTTTCCTCACAGGCAGCCACGTAGTGCTTGCTTTTCATCAGGGACAGAGTACCCTCTTGAGAGGTCAAATACTGTTGTTGTCAAATACTCATTATGTATATTATAATTATCATCATAAATTGATATTGTTAATTATTAAATTATTATTGTTATTTATTGAAGTACAAGACAGAATATATATTAAATAGCGGATAGTGTAATGCGAGATATTATATTATCTGTTACACTAATGTTATTTTTGTTTGCTATGGGTAATTGTTTCATAGTAAGATTAAGGACTTTGAATTTAAAATTTGATTTGGTGTCTGTTTATAAAAATTGGCCAATTCATACTTTAGGTGAACGCCGAACTCGGCACTCATTTCATATGTTTTTTATGGGATAAGGATCAAACTCAAGCCTATTCCATATATTTTAAAAAAAAAGGTATGAATGTTATATTGCTTCTTTTGTACAGTATATAGTATTTTTGCATATTATCTTAATGTAACCAAAATATGCAAAAAAAACTTTTAACACAGTTAAGGAAAACAAAATAAATCAATATTTAAAAAAAAATTGTAACAAAAAAGCCAACGGCAAATAAAAAATATTATAGTTATTGCTAGCATTAGTATGTAATATGTATACTATACTACGGTCAACAAGTTGTGGCCCGAAGTTAGTTATAAATGGCTGCACAGATTTGTTTGTGACGGGTGTACCGCCTGTGGTCACCGCGTGCCGTTGGCTTTTTTGATTATTAATGAAAGTTGAAAATCATTTTCAGTTCCAATTTTCATCAATGATAACTCTTTTTAGTATTTATCAGAAAATATAACTTTTAATATTCTTCGCACTTCAGATTCATGAAAAGAATTTAAAATATGTTAATTAATAATCTTTATAGATTACATAAATTTTGTCCTATATTCAAAATTATAAGACCAGGCATAATAAAATAAAACATACACATATGACAATAAATTTATTTAGAGATCTACCCCATCAAATTAAACATACAAATTAGTGCAATAAATATAATTTACCAAGTAAAAACATTATCTTCGTCAAAGCAATAGTCCCATAATATAAGGCACATACAAATTTCTATATACTTCAACTCATTGTTATGTCATAACTTCATATATTAATGAAATTTATTGATAAAAAATAATATTTTATTCCATCTGAAACCAAAATAACTTCATTTTATAAATTCAAAATAAAATAAAATTCATTTTATAAATTCAAAATAAAATAAAATTTATTTTATAATAATATAAATAATCTAAAAACATGTCAGTGTTGTTTTTACCTTCACTGGGTTATTTTCAACGATGTCATTTGCAGCAACTTCTGGGAAAAAATAACTTTTCTTTTTCTTTACATATGTAGCATCAAGGTGATCTCTGCAAATTAAAAATTAATTAAGTAATATTAAAATATAACCTAAAAAACTCCCAATAACTAATTAAACAACATATCTAAGACAAAAGAACACTGCTTACAAAGTAAAATGATAGTTCTGCAAACTAACAAATATGAACATTCAAATAAATACTGTAATTCTACATCATTTTAAAGTGTAATAATTAATATATAAAGAAAAATAACAAATGACTACAAATAAATATGAACATTAATATTTTGCAGAACTATGCACTTACAGGTAAGTTTAAGTGCTTCTTTCCTCTTAAATATGTGCCAAATTCCAGACAAGTTTTTATAAAAAGTGTATTTTTCATTATGCCTTAAACAAAACAAATTATTATAATAGGGCATGGAAAAAATATACAATTATACAAAATAAAAACATGTCGTTTTAAATGTAAGAGCACAGTTCGCAATTTGCAAGTTTTAATATATATATATATATATATATATATATATATATAATATATCAATAGAATGAAGGCAATACAAACGATTCATGACCTAAATAAAAAAAATTACCAAGAAAAGAATATGTGTAATGATGAATTTTATAAATGATCCCTACTGGATAATGAAACAACCTGGTTCATCAAGTATTTAAAAACAATCGAGACCACATTATATTTCGCAACATCCATTCCGTATTGAAATATGTTGTTAGCACAATAACTTGACATGGGCATGCATATGTTATACAATAACAATGCTAACGCCCATTGCGTTTGACTGTTTGTTTTTATTCTTCTATTTAATAAACTTTGTGAAAATCTCGAACTTTTATTGCGAACAATTTTCCATTGTAGTTCTTCTAGTTCCTGCGATGTTTGAAAACTGGGCATTTTCATATTATTTAGACTTATTTTAGTAATATTCGAGGATATTTAAAATAGAAGGCTTACCGTTTGTCAAAGTATGAGGACCGTGGCGTCGTATTTTGAGAATGCTCTGTACTGGAAGGCTGGAATGTAAAAAGATATGTTAATAACATATTACAAAGGAAAAGCCGAAAGGAAAAGACTTTGCGGCTTCATTGCTAACTTTTATTATCTTCACACTGTCGCTTACAGCAGGGTAGGTAGGCCAAGTGTTAAGATACTGTTTCCCACTTTCAATTTTCGAGACATTGTATGATGATGTAACACAACTTACACATCAAAGTAAGCTACAATTAATGTTTCTAATTTCACATAATTTGGCATACATCATTAATAAAACTCACAGTATTCTCTTTATCCTCGCTATCAGAGGACACATGTCTATTCTTGCACAACTCCGGCTGACACCTGCAGGAACCCCGACATCCCTTCTCTGACTTCACGCAGCCGCACATTTTAGTGGAACAACTGCCTCTACAGGAACAATATGTTGACCCGTCACTCGCTCGCTTGATGCGCGCTCGCGTTGCCACTGAGGTGTTTACGTCTGATCCCTCTGATGTGAAGTTCATTGTGAGACGGGATCTTTGCGCCTGGAACATTTATTTTAATTTGTATTTTCTTATTATACGTTAGCTTCACACTTTCCTCCATATGGAGTAGATAGACTTATGTCTACCGGTCTATGTGCCTGTCTTGGTTATCCAAGACAGGCACATACTATCCCTTTGCGCCTTGACGAGCTCACCTGAATACGTTTAAACAATGGTGTAGCACGCCAGTCGGGGTCTTTCTGCAGGTCCTCGAACTCATCGTCCTCCTCATCAGTAGGAGCTACCGTATACTCCACTCTCCTTAAATCATCTATAGTGGAAGCCTTATTGGTTCGTTTTTTAGCTTTTTTGCCTGCATTTCGGAGTTCTTCGAGCTCATCTACTAGCTTTTTCTGTAATATAAATAAGCAAATTATATGAGTGTGACAATAAAAATTAAATACACAATATGAAAAAATAAAACTAATTTTGTGATTGTTTCATTTAAGGTCATATACTTGCTAGAGTTTTATTAAATTCTAATACAATAATAAAGTAACAAAAGAACAACAGTATCAAAATACATACATTTTCCTGTTCCACTAGGTCGAGCCTGTCTTGTTGGTATTGTATGACGTTCTGCAGATGCTTGCACCCCTCGCTTCGGTCTCCGCGGCGTACGACCCCGCGTTGCAGCGCTACCAGGGCGCTTAGCTGTTCAAGTAAGTTTAGTTTTAGTAAAGAACAAAAAGTAATTATAAAATGTAAATGTTATAAATGCACAAGGTTATCAAAAGATTGCCCTGAGATTCTGTCTAATAATTAATTGAAAACAAAGAATAAAGTGACTTTTAACAGGAACCTCCTTTCTATACTATTTTTATTCAATAGTGCAGCAGATGTGTCATGTATTTTAGGATGTCTTAGGGTTGGATTGTTTATTCCAAGTTTAATAATCTAAATATAAGCAGCTATATACAAAAAAAATATATGTATAAAAAGAATATCTGACTAGTCGAAAAAATCATACCTTCTGTTCATTTTGCAACTTAACAGACGCTAATTGCTGTTCAAACTCAGTCTTGCTATTCTCAAATTCCATCATTAGCCTGTCATACGATTCCTTTACCTCTTCGTATCTTGCCTGGAAGCCTTTTTCGCTTTGGTTTTGTAATTCTCGTTTGGCGTCCACTAGTAGCTCGAACAGACATTTGAGTGCAACTTTCGCTTCTAGCATGGATTGAATATTGTCCCATTGGATGCGGGATTTGTTTTCTGGAATAATGTAAGTTAAATTTAGTATTTTGAATATGAATGAACTATCCGCGACGTTGCAAGTGTGTGACTTCGCATTGCAATTAATTTCTGTGACTTATTCGCCGAAGAGCTTCACGAGTAGTGTAATGGCTAGAATGGCTTAATAATCAAAGGCTAGGGCGTCCAAACCTTTGATTGTTCCAAGAGGCACCGATTCAAATTCCGCCACATCTATTTTTTACATGTTTTATAAAATAATATTATTTACCCTGATCAGCAGTTAGTATTTTTTGTTGTAAATCAGATATTTGCGCTTTACGAAGCGCAAGATCGTCTTCTAATTCGGCTATCTTCTTCCAATGGTTCTCACTATCTGTACTGTTGCGCAGAGTTTCTATTTGTTCTGTTATCCAGGCTCTGTGAATATTAAGATAAGTGTAAATACATTATTTTTATGAAAAAATAATATTTTTCGATAAAATTAATTTTGTTAGATAACAGGAAGAAATATATAATGTTCCACAGAGGTGAAAACAGTTTGTTTGTCATTTTTCAACAAATTTTAAACATATTGTTTGTCGAGTTGCGGAACTAAAAGGCGCGCTGTGTCTACCAGAGCCGGGGAATTGTGCGAATCTAATCATACTCTTCACTTATCAAGTGAAGAGAATGATTAGATTCGAACAATTCCCCAATTCTATGCACTGTTTATTTCATTCCAAAAATGAATAGTAATTTAAGTGAGAACCGAACCGATCACTAACGAAAATTTCTGGCATACCAAATGTGTCCAAACTTTCTAAATCTAATATTTTACAAATATGTATCAAAATTACAAAACATATAGGTTTTACCTATACTCCATTAATTCCTCTAGAGACTTCTCAGCTTCCACAATACTGAGATGCACCTCCAACTCCTGTTCAATATACTGTTGCACCGCGCCCGTTTTCAGGCTGCCTTTGGCGTTGCGCTTCATTGCAGTTTGCTTTTGTCTGTCTAAGGCTTCCTGAATATAAAAAAGAATTATTTTTATAAAAATAATTAAATTGTAAATATATACAATATTTTAGAAACTTACTAAACCACATATTACATTACATATCTTATAAAACAAAGTCGCTTTTCGTGTCTGTCTGAACTTTCTAACTCTTCTCTTCTAAACCACCCAATGGATTTTGATGCGGTTTTCACCATTATGTCGAGTCTTTCTCAGGGAAGGTTTATATATAGTTTATTATTTGTACATTCTTATGTAAGTTAACATAAATAAGATAAATGTGTATAATGTCCTACCCGTTGGTACACTTTCGCGCATGCGCTGCTTTAATGGTAAGTACTACATGAAAATAATGTACTGGAGTATTTCTCTTACTGAGATCTACGAAAAAGTCCGCGACGGCATATTCGTATCTTTTAAGGATAACGTGTAGTGATCATTTTTCTGTCTCAAAATAGTAATTTCAATATATTTTTTATTGTGAGGGATATTTTTCCTTAATGGTATTAATGCTTAAAAATACTTTATTAATTTTCTACGTTAGACGAAGATAAAATTGTTTTTTACACTATTACGAAATTGCGAATAGTTTTAGAGAAAAACGCAATTAATTGTTGACACATCACGCCGTTGACACCTCAGCTGTATCGAGTCAAGTGTCACTTATCCCTTACTCTCAGCATATAAATAAGTATATTAGTTACGTTGGCCATTTAATGTAGAAGAAAACTGTCTTTTACTGTTTTTCATTTTAATAAGTACTTGTACATAAGTTGTTACAATATCAAAAAATCCTTGCTGCGAAAAGGCTCCCCCACTCGCCGTGCGTGCCTCCGCCCCCCGCGACGTTTTGCGTCGGCCGCGCCCGTCTACCTTACACGCATCGGTGCTTCAGTGGTAAAATGCTCGCATGCCATGCGGGCGGCCCGGGTTCGATTCCCGGCCGATGCATTCTATTTAATTTTCCTCACAGGCAGCCACGTAGTGCTCGCTTTTCATCAGGGACAGAGTACCGTCTTCCCTACCCTAGCGGTGTCGCTGTAAACGCCAATAGGGCTAACAGCATTAACCGTCAGAGAACCAAGGCCCTGATGTCGTTTGGAGCTACTACGGAGATGGCCAAGAGAATGCTTCAATTCCGCGCCTGGCAAAGTAAATTTACAAGTGATTGCACGTACTTTGGAGTTATCCAAAAATTATAATGTATTTCCTTCCACGCGACATAGTTGGTTACATTTTCCGTTTAAGTATTCTTGGGTAAGATAATAGTCTGTTGTTTATAATTTCTTTCGTTTAAGTTTTCTGTTGTTTGTGTTATTTATTTGTGTTTATTTTAAAGCAATTGGAAAATCCTTTTTGGAACTACGAAAATGCCGGTTGCATTAGGGTTTAATTAATTTTCACATTATCTTAAGTGCTTTGCAAACATATATTATATGAATTATTTAGTAGTTAAAGCGGGCGAAGCCGCGAGGGGGTCGCTAGTTACATAAAATGTAAAAAAGGGAAAGTACTAATATAAGGAATAATAAGTACTAATATTCTAATCCTAATTATATTATAAATCTGAATACTTGTAAGGATGTATACCGGTTCCACTACACACATCGGCTACAATTAAAAGTTAGGGTATAATCTATATACTATATAAAAGGGCTTGTCCTCACTGACTGAGGTAAGACGCACGCACAGCCGTAACCGCTGTGCGTAGAAACGTGAACTTTGGACGGATGTTTACTTTCGTAGTCTGGACATCCACTAAGAAGGGATTTTGAAAAATTTTAACCCTAAAGGGGTAAAATAGGGGTTCAAAGTTTGTATGGAAAAAAAATTAAATCGGCACCGATATTTATAAAATTTNTTCCTCTTCAGCACATTCTGTTGTTTAGCGTGCAGGGATTCCATTTTGGCCATGGCGGTCACACGTTTGCGGTCCTCGTTGCGAAGCTTTAGTAAAGCGCGTTCGTTATCCGCCTTCCATTTGCGGAACTTCTCGCTCTCTTCGCGCATTTGACGGATTATTTTCACCTTTTTAGTAATAGTAATATGTGTTTCATAAAAAAAGTTTTAAAAAAATGTTAAGGCACAGTGGTACCAGCGCGTGACTGTAAACGCGATGGTTGTGGGTTTGATTCCTACTCGGGGAATTAAATATGTAACAATTTCATTTCTTCGTTACAAAAGTAACAAGACAAAGCGCGGCGTTAGTTTCAGCTCAGCAAGAGAAATACAGCTTCACGCTATATCCCGCTCATAGTAGGGTAGGCAGTGGGAACCTGGTGGTAAAACACCCCATTGCCTAAGAGTATATATAATTTTTCAAAAAATCTTACTTTAGTAGCCTTCATGGCTCGTAATTCAGCATTGAGGGCGGCTATCTTAGCTTCGTTCTTCTCCTTCATTTTAATAATATTGGCTTGTTGCTGACATTTCTTCTTTAGATCAGTTATTTCAGACTCCAAAGCCGATACTTTAGTACGACGTTCTTCGTGTGAGGGATCTTTAGTCTATACAAGTAATAAAAAATATTTTAGATTTCATTAATAGAATTTCTATATATTTTATACGTACAAAAACTATATATGTAAAGCTTAATCATGCTTTCACAACTGTCAGTAAGAAAGTGTTATATTTTTCTTAAAGAACTTCAGTATGTATAAAATACCTTTATAACTATACCCAAAATAAACAAAAGTTTACTATATATTTAACCTGTTTGTGTAATGATTAAAATTGGCTTCCATTTCCATGTCAGGCTTAGAAAAACACTAAGGGCACATACTTTTCTTATGTTCAAATTTATTATACATTATATCATACTAATAATATTTGAAGAGCTGATTACCTTAGTTTGCTTCAACTGTTGTAAAAGCTCATCCCTTTCTCTTTCCAGTTTAGATATTTTTTCTTCATTTTCTTTCAAATTATTGTGGCTGTCCAACATCTCCTTGTTGTTCTCCAATATGGCTTGAACTACGGAAGCCTTGATGGCCATCGCGCGGTTTAGCTCTTGCAGTTCTTGATTCAAAGCCACCTGTAATTAACAATCACAATTATTATTATTTTTTTACTATAAAGTTAGTTTTAAAAGTATAATGTTCTTTTGATGATCATATACACAAAATAAAATGTATTATTTTTAGCTTTTTAGTAAGAGGATAGGTATTGAGAACCTGGGAACCTAGTGTTACTTCATTCGCCACCTTCCGCGGAAATCTGAGGACATTGCATGTTGAGTGACGGAATTCAACAAATTTGCCTCGTTGCTAACGAGGATTGAGTATATAAAACATTTTATCATTTCCTTGAATGTGAATTGAACCCACAACCTGTCGCATTTACAGTCGCACGTTTGTACCCCTGCACCTCGATATGCATTAACAACAAATAATATAATTGATATTTTTTTGTCACTAAGTGTAAAATAAAAAAATAACAAGTTTCAACTTCAAAACTTCAATTTTAGTCACAAATACCTTTAACGTTAATTACCTATAACGTTTAAATTTAATACAAATTTGAAACAAACAAGTTATACAATAAATTCATATCTTTTTGTCACTAAGTATAAAATAAAAAAATAACAAGTTTCAACTTCAAAACTTCAATTTTAGTCACAAATACTAACTAATACCAACTAATTACCTATAATGTTTAAATTTAATACAAATTTGAAACAAACAAGTTATACAATAACTCGATATTACCTGTCCCATTGCCCTCTTTTCTTCCTCCAATACTGCCTGATCTTCGTTCAATACNCTCTTTTCTTCCTCCAATACTGCCTGATCTTCGTTCAATACTTCTATTACATCTTCCTTGTCCCCTACCGAGTCCTTTTTCACAAAGGACAATTTTATTTCGTGATCAATTAACTCTTCATTGCTCTTTAAGTTAACAGATTGTAAATCTTCCAATCTAAGAATCATAATAACGGTAAAAGTTTAAGTTTATATTCTGATATGTATAAGATCTTTGTTTTNTTTATATTTAAAAATGTAAAATTAATTCACTAATTTAATAAAAGAATATAACTTATTTAAATATAATCCTACTGAGCCATAACCAACTTGTGGCATTTGTAATATAAAATACTGTATTACCATAGGGTTTAGTTTTTAATAAAATTACTTCTAAGTAGGTACATGGCAAATTAGGTTAACATGAAACTAGTAATGTGAAAGTAAGCAAACATATATAACATTTACAATGAGATATTTGAATAATTAAATTACAAAAAAAAACAATTCAGAACTAAATTTACCTGTGAGAACCAATAAAAAAAAACAAATTTACCTAGATTTCACCTCCTTCAAGTAATCAACCACAGAGTTTCTGTTTGCATTATCATCTTGAGAACCTTCAGTCATGTTAAGATTTTCTATAGTTTGATTACATTGTTCGGTTAGCTCATTCAACTTCCTTTCAATTTTATCCTTAGCAGCTTCAGCTAATAACGCTTTTTCACATAAATTAGTATTTTCTATTAACATATTGTTCAAATGTTCTGTAACTTGTTTATGTTTTTTCAAAAGTTCTGAATATTTGGTTTTTTCTCTATCTAATTCTTCTTGCAGCTGTTCATTATTTTGTTCACTCACTGTTGGTTTTTTGCCTATTAGTTGCAAGCGAAGTTCATTCACTAGGTTGTTTAATCTGTAGAAAAACAATGTTTTATATGTATATTATTATATTAAAAATATAAAATAATATGAACCAATTATGATTTTACAATAGAAATGTAAATACCCTATACACTATACTACTTCTACCACATGCAATGTACAAACTTATAATCAAATTGAACTAAATTATATAAATAACACAGCACCAATCTCTATTATCAATATTTGTAAGATTAAATAACGCACATTTTCGTCACAACTTCCATAGCTTTTGAACAAATTTTATTAGACTATGTACGAAATAATAAATACATGTGTGTAATGTTAGAAATTAAAATAACCACATTATAAGGTAGAAATTAGGTATTGTTGTATATTTGAAAAAATAAAATGGACATACTTTGTATGATTCATACATTAAAAAAAACTCCACAAAAACCTTATAAACAAACAAAAACGCAAAAAAAAAATCTAATACTTTACCTAACAATCTCCGCAGCTTTAGCATCTTGGTTTATTATGGGCTTGTTACGTATACGCCTAGCCCGATCCGCGTACCGCAGTGTTGAGACCGTCTCGTCCAGATTGTAGTCCGCTGGACTCACGCATGCCACCATGAGGGTTAAAGAATTACCTCCTAAGCTGTCTGTGAAGTTCACTTTAAGCTTACAAGTTTGTTTTGTGAAACAATTAATCTGAGCAATTACTGTTGAGATTTGTCGGATAGCTTTTTTTTATATTGAGGGAAGCTAAGATATAATTAGAAAATTTCAACTAGTTGTTGAAAGCTAAAACGTTTTTATACCTTGTAACAATCTAGTGAGCTTGCTATCTCTATAACTAATAAAGCTCCTATTGGTTCCATCTCCGAGTGCTGATATCACATTGCCCAATGCCAACAGGCCTTGGTTGATCTTCACACCTTCTCTCAGACGCTCCCCGCTCGCTTTCGTCTTTTTAATACGCTCGGAGCCAGCTAAGTCAACTAAGTGGAACTTTGAAGTTGTTGCTATGTTTCTGAAATTTATAGAATATTTATTGTTTTTTAGCTTTACTCTGTATCCCCCGCACACAATCGGGAAGGGAGAGGGAATTTAATGTTAAGACGAATTTCATTCCCATTAAGACACTTCCGTTCTCTACTTTCCACCGAATTGAGGCAATGTGCGTTATGGTGAGGCAGTTCGAAGAAATGAAAATATTAAAATATTTCGTTGCATCGATTGGAAATTAAACCGCACACATACATAGTTGCATGTTTGTGACCCTGGAGCGTAAATGGCCCTTATAGGACATTTTTTGAATATAGAAAATTCAATTTATTTGTGACATACGTTATGCGGTATAATGACTAGAATTTAACATAAACATGGTGCATACGAAATAACCTTTATATCAATAGACATGAAGTTTTAATGAAGTAAAACAACAAAACTATTATAAATATCCAAATAAAGCATAATAAAATGCATCATGCATAACTATTTCAGCTTCTTAAATTATTCCAAATCTACAATAAAAAATGATAATAAAAAAAATATATGTCATCAAAATAATGGTCATCAATCATTTACATTTTACTACTTGCAACTTACTTGTTACTCCGGCTCTCTTTAGCAATGATAATAGTGAAAACTGCATGACTTCTACTAGAGGCCTGGTTCATGGCGGTGGAGCCAGTCACGCGACCTGATGACCCCCGTTCTAATGCCATCATGGTCTCCATTGTCGATATTACTGGCATCTCGGTGATACCTAAGAGTTGATAATAATAATTAAAGCCTAATATTAAAGATAAACACAAAATGGTATGAAAGCTTATGAAAACACAATAGCGACAACAACATTTAAATCAGTTAAGCTGTTTCTGAGATTAGCCTGCAATAACACACAGACAAACAGACAAATTCTAAAACAAGATTGCAAACATTTCAAAATAATAGTGATCACTGATCACATTTTAATCCATTTGCACAATTTCTCGGGAACCCCATAGGATGAAGGCTTTCACCATGTCTAAACTAACTGCCAGGCTCCCCCATGTTTTCAATAGCCGCAGCCCAGAAATGGGTTAGGTAAATCAGAAGATCACCAGTTGAGTGACCATGTCAGAAGCCAAATTGAAGGTCATTAATCAATGGGTGATCCTCTACAAAAACCAAGCCTCCCCATAACTTTCGAGAGTACAAGTATGTATATAACACATTATAATAATATTTTAACTATAAAGCAAGCCTAACTGCATTTAGAATAACCACTTACCAGGCAAAATGACACCTTTGTTGGCATCTTCTCTAATTTCAATAATACTGTGATTTCTTTCTTTACCAGATAACAAATCATAACATTGCTCCTGATACAGTTCCATAAATGAAACACTAACTTTAAATATAAATTTGTCCTCATGCAGTTCAATGAAGTCAAATATGTCGGCCACAGCTTGTGGTAATTACACCTGTAATTTTTCATGTTAATTTTATTAAGCAGAATTTTATTATCTTGGAAATTAGGCAGAGTGCCTTTTAACACTAGGTGCCCTTTGCTATACAAGGATGGAGTGTGAAATTGACTTTGTCATGTCAATATAAACACTTACCTAACTTAGTAGAGTCCCCATGAGATCCTGAGTAATTTGTTCCCATTGTGTATGTTTTTCCAGAGCCAGTCTGGCCATATGCTAATATTGTCACATTATATCCTGTTAAATTAAATTGTATATACTTCTAAATAAATTATACTTTATATATCAAGTGTTAAATGGTCATATTCAATGTAGATTTTATTATGTTGCCTATTTTTTGTATGTATTATAAAAACATATTTCAATTATAATAACTTTAGGGACATCAATTGATCATAAAAAGATTCTAAATTGAAAGATTACTTAAGAAGCTCAATTATATAATGTTATTCTGTGATAATGAAAGAGTTCAATAGCCCTAAGGCCTTTATGAAGCAAACAAGAAGAGAAGACGAGAAGTTTATAAGGTGTTAAAATGTAAATCAGATGTTTATTTCTTATTTCCATTACTTCACTCTGGTTTGAAGCAAAGCACTACCACTCAACATACATTGCCTCCAGAATTCGGTGGAAAGCCAGGAACGGAGTGTCTTAACACTAGGTTCCTCTGCCTAATCTCCTGTGTGTAGGATATAGTGTGAAACTGATAAAAAATAATAAAATTTGCTAAATTCTACTTCATTTCTTGTTTCCAAAATAAAAAAAAGTCATACCTTGGAAAAGTCTCCCAATTAATCCTTTTACTGCAGTATCGTAAAATTCCTGTTGAGTTATATGCTGAGGAAACACATAGTTGTATGTAAATGCTAAATCTTTGATTTGCACTTGGGATTCTCCTGATACAACGTCTATACATTCGTCGCAGAATCTTTCAGTTTCACTTCTCATTAGAGGCCTTATCCTAAGGGCGACTTGCACCGCGTCAATAGTTTTATTGGTTTCCCCTTCCACCATTTTGGAAAATTTAGTCAATTTTTCGTTAAATTTAAGCCTTAATGTTAGTGGTTTAATATTTTTCACGTGCTAGTCATGACCGTTTTTTTCTTTCATTACCGTGTTTTACGAGTGTCAACTTTTGTTTTTTAAGTGGCCTCTTTTCTTAGCAGCCAGTGACTAATAAATTAATTTGCTGCAAAAATCAAGGTAATATAATGAATATTTTTTCAATAAACAGCTAAATATGTAATTAACAGAAAGAACTTAAGAAGTAATTATAACGGATAATGTTAGTATAAGAAATATCATGTAACGGTTTATTTACCTGCAATTATATTAGAACAATAAAATATCGATAACAATGTTATTATCGAATATTAAAAAAACCTAATTTTAATATCAGTTTTGCGAAGAAAGCTCACTTTTTACATGCTGTGACTAAAACTTTCAAAATTATTAAAAAGAACGGTTGGGTTAGTGCAATATTCAAAATTAGTGCTGCCATTAAAGAATATTATACACTATAGAGTTGGTTGCCATTTCTTATGACAAAATACTGTATTACGTTAATATACAAAAATAATGTGACATATAAAAAAAAAAGTAATATAATTATGTTTTAGATAAATTAAAAACAATCAACTTTTAGCCTTCTAAGTTATTTACTCTATGTGGTGCGTGTATACTTATATAATATGTGTGCTCTAAAACATTATTATATAATTATAAAACACTACATTAAATATTGTGCCCAATGTAGTACTAAAATGTGAACATCTAATATTCCGTATGGTACCGTGCCGTAGTTTCACTTAAGATAAGATCTGTCATTATACTTTTATTTCTTTAGTTTTGGTTTATCTGTATTTTATTATCTACGCTAGCAAATGTATTCTGTGACTCCAAGATGATTGTTGTCAATTTGTCAAACGTTAAAAAGGAGCGAAAATCACAAAATCTGACCCAAAATAAATAATAGATACATTATTTTTTAAAATTAGTTAGCAATATTGTCTTTATGTTAGTATAGTCTACATAGTGATGATTTCGTATTTAAGGATGATTTATTTTTAACATTGTTAAAATTTACGTCATGCCACCTAAAACTAGAAAAACAAAAGCTTCTAAAGCATTAAAAGAAAACGAATGTGTTGTGAAATCTAAGACCATAAAAGGTACTGTTAAAAATACTAAACCTACAAGAAAAGCTTTAGCTGACAAAACTAATTCCGCGTCGGACGACAATGCCTCGATACTCGTTGAAAATGTTACAAAGTCCTCCAAGTCTGTAGCGAAATCGCAGGAACAATGCGAAAATAATAATTTAAGACCACGTCGTATCATAAAACTTCCCAACCGTTACAACGAGAATGTTATATCGAGGAGTTTATCCAATAATAAGAAAATTTCTTCCACTACTAAAAATAGTATTAAAACTGCAAAAGCTAAGACACCAGAAGCGATAAAAGAACCTGTTAGTATAATAACTCCATTGAAATTACCTGTTTGTCATTTAGACAACAGTTTACTAAAAAATCGTCCGAAACGAATTTGTAGGTTACCAAATAAGTTTGATGATCATTCCGTTAGTCCAAATAAGTTTATACCCGTACAACCTATCAATGCTAGTACTCCATTAGCAGACAAAGTGAAAATAATAATTAAAGAAAATGTTAAAAGATCTAAAATGCCTCATCATAAAACTAAACCTAAGTCTGTTTTTCAAAAACCATTAAAATCTCCTAAATCAGTTTCTACGCAAAATACAATAAGAAGTTATTTAAGTAAAGCACCTGCCGATACAAATAATAATCCTAAACAAACAAAGCTAAATCTTAAAGCATCAGCTAGAAAATCACCTTCTACAAAAACTACTATAAGCATACTGAGGAAAGATATATCTGATAATATTAAAGAAAAAACACTCAAAAGAAATTCTAGTAAAGTTGATGTTTATGAATTTACTTATGATCCAAATGAGGAACCACCTCCACCTAAGAAAAAAAAGAAGAAAGTAGTAAGGAAACCAGCAATACCTAAAACATTTACTGTTAAGAATAACTATGATAGAAATTTGGCTAAGGCCTTAGCCACACTAAAGCATACGGTTGCTACAAAATCATCTCCACCAAAAAATATGAATGAACAAGCACCTATTAAGAAAAAAACAATGTTAAACAATGAGGCAAATTCTGATCAGAAACAAACCTTAAATATTAACGAAAGTATCAACGAAAGGAATTACAATTCTGTAAGAGTAGAGGATATAGCTTTAGATATGCAAGTAGAAGATGATAACATAGATTATTCACCAGTTAACTCACCAAGTCAACTTAAAACTCCAGGTAATCAAAACATAGAAAAATCATTGGAACATAATCCTCAGGATATTAGTTTCTTTGATGAACTTCCAGCTGCAAATAGTAGTATGAACTCCTCAAGACATCCCTTAGCTAGTCCATGGAGGGTGGAATTTGGTAGTTTACCTATAAAATGGCAAGTAAATACTTATGTTAAACCAAATATGACTCCAGCATTTGAAAGTTCTTTTATCAATTTTAATGATAGCAAGAAAAAGCATGTATACACTAATATTGTGCCAGAAGGTAATGTTTCTCTTCCCGAAATAGTTGATAGCCCTAATTTAAAACAGACTAGTATAATTTCATTCATAAAAGAAGTTGTAGAAAAGAGTGCAAATAAAAAAAAGAGCATGAAAGCAACACCAGTCAAAGCCAATTCTCTCTTTGAAGATACAAACACGTCATTTGTAACTGAAAATAGAAAAAATAAAATAAATAAAAATAATAGTAATAATACTAGTTCAGGAACAGACAACGAGAATGTACATAATAATGATCAAAATGAAAAATCTGACGAAAATAATACTTATTTTGGTTTCGACAATACTGAAGATCAAGAAAATATTTCACCTAAAAAGAAAAATAAAGCTAGAACATTAAGAGCCAAAACTAGGGGTATATTGCAAGAATTGAATAGGCAAAAGGGTCCAATGCGGGCAGTTATACCAGTCATTGCGAAATCTAAATCTATTAATTATACTGAAGGAATAAATAAATTCTTTGGGGAAGTGAAGTCGGCTACAGAGCCCCCAGTTTTTCTGGAACCATCTGTCAATATTAATAATAAAGCTACTTTAACTGAATCAACTGTACCAGATGTGGACAATGAAGACTCACAATCTGTTCATTTGTTTGAAGATATAGATGTAGTACATTATCAAAAGGTAATTCTAATTTTTTTCTGTATACCTTCACACTGTAACCTGGACATGTTTATTACAAAATACTAGTAGTAATAGTATTTTTATATATTAAGTTTGCGGAGCAAACAATACTAAATATATAACATTAATTTTAAATTTCAGTCCATACGTAAAAGTTATGGTAAACCTAAAAGGGTAGCATTCCGTAAGAACACTATTGATAGTGACTCAAGCCCATTGAGTGATGTTGATCAAGCGTCTGGTGGTGAGGACTTAGATGATTTGTCATTTAAATTACCCACAGAAAAGCCTAAAAGGGTTATTAAGAAAAAGAAAACAAAGAAGCAAATGTTGTCCAAGAAAGAGGTAAGGAATCCTTTTTTTTTACATTCACCTTTATCCCATATATAGTAAATGTGAGGGAACCTATTGTAAACATATTATGTTCTTCATCAAATTTGAGACACTGTGTGTTAAGTGGTGGAACTTTATGTTACATGTCTTGCTTCGTCAGAGTGAGGATATACAAATAATTCATACTTTTCAGTGTAACTTACAGTCATTGAGTTTCCTGTCAGACATTATGTTATTAACTTTTTAAGGATACAACAGGATAGGCAGAGGGATTGTCAGAGTTAACAATGTGTAGTGTTAAGACACTACACATACCTACTACACACATTCTCCATGCAACACTAAACATTGTGCTTTGCCTTATTCCAATGAAAAGTAAATTTTAAATAATTCATTGAATGGAAATCACGTCTACAAATGTCACATTCACAGGGTGTTGACACACCTGTGATGACGGCCACGATAGCCTCTTATAGGATGTAATACTCAAATAATAAATGATTTTTACTGGTTTCAGGAAAAAGAAGTGGAGGCTTGGGCAGCGAGTTTCAATTCTATGTGTGAAGATATAGATGAATTTGACCTGGTAGTTGAATAATGTGTACTTCATTTATATAGTTTAAATATTCATTTAAAAATAGATTAGCTTATTTAATGTGTCATTTTAACAGAAAAGTGCAATTTCCACACAAAAATTGTTTTTAAAATTATTGTTTCATAACTTATATGTATTTTTTTAATGTTACTCAGTCTTACTAACATGGTTGGGGACTTAATATTTTTTCTTAAATCTTAATGTATGACTAAAACGGAATGTAAAGTGATTTCATACTGACATTCTCTATATACATAACTAAGCTATATATTAAGCTATAAGCACATAAGCTATAAGTAAGCGATAAAAGTTAAATAATAACTTATTTATAATATTAATATTACAAGGGTTGCCAATTATGCTATAGTATTTGTAACTGTACTATATATTTTGGGTGTACTGTTAGAGAAATATATAGAACCCTAAAATACTTGAAAATAAATAGATATAGAAAAGTACTATTATATTGGCAACAGTAAATATGGGATCAAGTTTTATAAATTTACGAGAATCTTTTAATTTACTTTAAATTAAAATTATGAGTGCCATTAGATATAAGCTTCATTTATTATCCATTGACATTATGGGAACATTTTAAATTTTAAGATTAATCATGACTATGTAAAGGTGTATTTTGATTTAATTGACATATTTTTAGCTTAGTTTGGGAAAATAGTGAGATGCCGGAATAACGTCTCATTTTTATTTTGAAATCTCATATTGCATGACAATTTTTTAATTTTGACTTTTTTTTAAATAAGGATAATGATTTGTTTTAATTTAAAGGCAGACAATGCGTTTTGCATTTGTCATTAGAAGTAGTGCATATAATTTTATTTTGTAATAAAACTATTGCATACAAGAAGTGTTTATTTATTTATTCATCATTCCATTTTTCGTTGAATCCTATAACTACAATACCTTTGAAAGAAAATAAATAAAAAAATCACATTGCCGGTAAAAAAAATAACGAGATAGATGATATATAGAATACGACGATATATAGAAATATACTCGTATGGACATTTAGCTTTTTTATAGAAATGATTAGATATTATTTTCCAAAGTTTTAAGTTAAGAAAAGGCAATTTACGCCCAATGTTAATAATAAATCCATAAATTGCAACCATAGATTGAAATAGACTGAGATGGAAGTGAGTTTTGCTGTTGAGTTGTTTGATTACGTAATTTCCAAATTTGTTTTTGATTATATATTGTTGTAGAATAATTTAGATAAAAATACAAATTAGAATAGTTTTGACAATAAATTAAATTTATAACATCACATTTGATATATTTTTAGCTCCATCTATTGGTTATGTTATAAATATATTTCTAATTGTTACAATCAACAAGAGATGGCGTTAGTTCTTTATATAAGGGTTTCTTCGTTTATATAGAAATTCAGTATAAATAAGGTTTACACTAAATATTTTAATTTCTTTTCTTTATATTTTTGTTTTGTTCGCTCTGGGTATCGAGGCAAAACGGCGTTGAATTCCGCCACTCAACAATGCACGCAATGCATCCAAAATTCGACGAAAAGTGGGGATCGGAGTGTCTTACCACTAGGTTTCCTCTGCCTACCCTGATATATGCGGGATATAACGTGAAGTTAATTTAATTTGATTTAAATTTTCTTATTAAAATATTGTTGTATTGGATAGTTTTCGAAGTTATTTTTAGAAGACTTCCCAACGTGTAAAATTCTCGTTTGTGCCTCAGATAATTGTAATACAGGTGGCGCTCCATGTATATTTATCGTAAGTTGTAAGTGACATAGGGGGTCTCTATGTTAAGTAAAAGAAGTATATTTTAATACTTACTTTATTATTAATTCAACATCATTAAAACAATATCGGATTTTACTATTTTTTGTGATAACTGTGTAACTTTGGACTTTGAAATAAGAAAGTGTTATCCACACGCTTACGATTAGAAAAAATAAAATAAAATAATAAGCACTTCTTGATTTATTTTAAATTTTATTTAAATTGTAAACAAGGTAAATTAAGGCAATGTAAATAAAGTAATAATATATTGAAAAACATACAAATATTCTCAGCACTTAACGATTTCACACTTCGCATCAAGTACTTAAAGGAAAATAAGTAAGGCCACAGTCTCGAAAATTGGACAGATAGGGTACGGAGTGCTTAATCTTAAGTTCCCTCTGGTTCCCTTCTATATGCGAGATACAGAGCTAAAACAATAATAAATTAATCTAGTGCATATTTATAACAAGAAAAAGAAGTTTCTAACAAGAAGAATTTAAAACAAGAAAGAAGGAGAAAAAGAATTTTTCGTTTGCTTAAATATAATAAGCGCCACACATACATTCATAGCATAGATAGCATAGTGGCATTCAATTTTTTTGTAGAATTTTATACTGAGTACATAGTCACGCACGCAATATGAATTTGTGCGACATGAAAAAAATACTGAATAAAAATCTCTATCTGTTAAAAACACAGCTTCACAGGACAGCACAGCAGGGTAGGCAGAGGGAGCATAGTGTTAATACTCTTCCTTCCTTCTTGAGTGGCAGAACTAATGCCACGAAAACTAACACCAGAGAGAACAAACGATAATATGGGAATCGAACCTACAGCCTCTCGTGTTTACAGTCATAAGCTTCTGCGCCACGCTTTTAGATCCATACATCTAAAATTATAGTGGAAAATGTTAGATTGGTATTTCAAATGGTAGTCGGTGTATTATTTTTTTGTTTTGAATACATGCTTAGACAAATCAACTACTACACTACGGAATCGCCGCTTTAGTCATCTAGGTGGCTTATCACTTAAAGATAATTACACCATTTTTTGTAATCTATTAAAAGGCCGTTTTGGCGCAGCGGCACAATGGTGTGATTCTAACGCGACGGTGGTGGGTTCGATCCCCACTTGAGGAAGTCCATTTCTTCGTTCTGGTGTCGAGGCAAAGAGCGGCACTCAACATGCAATGCCTCCAGAGTTCGGGACAGAGTTGAGAACGGAGTGTCTTAACACTAAGTTTCCTCTGCCTATTTTATAAGCTGATGATGATGATGATGAACTTGCTTTGTGAAAAAAACTAGATAGCAAGTTATAGATATCTATAGATAGTTTAGAGGGAAACCGCGAGCCTGATTAAGATACTCAAACAAGATACCCTTTAGTAAGTAAGTCGTTTCCATTGCTAAGTTCCCAACGATTGATATGGCATTGCGTGTTGAGAAACGAAAAAGAAATTAATATTAAAATATTCTTTATAATATGTTACACTAAAAAAGAATCCTAAATGAATTACAACTCAAAACGAATCATATTTTTTTCATGTTACTTAAAGATTAATCCATTCACCAAAGCGAGTATCCCACTCGCTCCTAATGTGATGCCTGACGATATTAAAATGATTGCTCTTCAGCAAATATGGCGGGCCGCTGAATTATAGCGGAAGCAAATATTACCCTAACAAACATACGTCCCGGGAGAGCCAGCTAGTTCGCGCACTCAAAATTAAAAGCACACAATGAAAATACTACGGAAACCCCTACTCCGATACCTATGTCGCGAAAAGTAAGTGCCTACTCCAAGCTTCGCTCTTAGCGCGCCATTGTTGTCAATGAAAATAGTCGTTCAAGTGTTTTTTTGTTTATGGACTCTTCGGTGTTGCCACTCGAAAACAAATAGTGGTAACGAGCAGTAGGTAACAAGCTGCTACAGCTTTTCACTATCCACTGGACTTTATTGTTTGTTATTGTTTTGGCTGCAGCTAATTGCTGGATTTTTATCTTGTGTTGATTGAATTGTTTTGTATAGGAAGTGCATGAGAAATTGTCCAAATAATTAAATAAATATCATTTAAAAGTGACACTTTCTAGTTAATATTTTTAAAAATATTTTATTAAAATATTCTACTTAGCAACATATTTTCGAAACAGAACCCACAAATTGCTATTTTGTTGAAGTTAATACCGAAAGTCCCGGTAGCCTGCCTCGAAAACAAATGTAAGTTCAACTTAATAAATCGACAATCGGACTGTTTTAGTCATTTAATTAAAGGGTGACCGCGCTCCAGGTTGGCCGGGTCGGGAATATTAACCGCAATTCTCGGTCAACATTCGGAAAATTGACACGTCAAATATTTGTAACTTCGTCCTGGGACCACGTTAGACGGCAAACAGAATCGTGTCTGGTCTTCCCTTAATTTCCGATGTTTCTACATCGGGGCGACTTGATTCCAATAGAGTTTCTAATATATTGGTTCTAGGTCTAAATTTGTGTGCTGACCGACGGACGACACGGCTTGTCAAAACAAAATGGCGCTGACTGTTTGAATTGGGCTGTATCAGTCGCGAGCGGAGATTCATTTTGTCGCCTTGCTTAAGATCCTAGTAGTATTTCCTACGTATTGTCTCAGTACACACGGTGAGTGTGTGCCAGCGTGTCGGGCTTGCATTTAAAGCTGGCTACAAATTTGTTGTTTCAGTACAAATACAATGATGATATTGTGTGTCGTTCGACTTTGCGTTCAATCGAGGAGTTTGTTCGGCAGTAGCGTTCCATGTAGCGAGTCAACACTCGTAATTGATTAAGAGTATTAAGACGGTCTCTCTTTCAAAACCATTCGTAAGCCATTTTTAACAATTGGATTCGTCGAGACAAGCTTGTGTACAAATTATTTCATGTAAACAAAACTGACGCAATATTTACCCATTGTACACAACTATGATAGAATTTATAAATAAATAAAAGACAACGTAAACATATTATTTATTATTATTTCAATAACAATTTTAATGTAAAACAAATCAAGTGCTCAATTCGGTGTTTGATCTCCAAATTTACCTTTTATTAAAAACCACTATATGAGGTGTAAACACAAACTTTCAAAGAGGAGCGAGCATACTTCACAAATATTATTTTGTAAACTTTACATTGCGATAGTAAATATTAAATAATATGTGTACAGGTAAATAATACTGTCGCTAGCCGGTGCGCGGGGCCTACCGCCTACCTGCCGCTCAGTGTTGCCATTATCATAAACCAAACACGTCAATATTTGCCCACACAAACAAGGGCGTAATTTTTAAATAAATTGTGGCATTTCGCGAAATTGCTTCCGCAAATAGAACTGTGGACCAGTCCGCGTGAATGTATAATGAAGTTTTCTCGTCTCTTTATTCTGTAATGAGCATTTTATTGCTATAATCAGTGACAGTTTGATATAATTTATTTCATTACTTGGAGTGTACTGCTTTATTTAAATGCTTTGTTATCATTATGACGCTTGTTTCGTCTACTCATTCATAGATGGCGTTAGGATTTGTTGCGGTTAGATATTTCTTGATTAGATTATACCTAACATGATATCGTAGTATTGTGAGAACTTTTAGGTTTAGTACGTAGAGTCCATTTTTTTATTTTAGAAAGCTTATGCTATACCTGTTGGTGAAAATTAATCTATAATTTAATGGAAACCGTGCCAGTTATTTGAAACTATATACTCAAGTGCTTCTAGTATGATTACCTCTCAATCCGCTAATTTGACTATATTAATATACGTTATTCGTTTACTTGAATGTAGGCGATTATCAGTCAAATATAACACGATTGCAGCTCCCCACTTCACTTAATAACTTAAATATAATATTGATTTGGAGAAAATGTATAAATTTTTATTAACATTAGAGCCTAAAAACAACTTTATTTACACAGTTGGCATTTAAAATCGACTCAAAACAATTAAAATTATATACAAATAACATTTAAATTTGCTTTACAAAAACTTTTTATACTCACTTCAGCCCTGTTTATAATCTACATTTTAAAACAATATACATATGTTATTCATATAATAATAATTACACTTTATATAATCTGTTCCGCCGCCATCTTGCTGAATTTCCCGCGCTCAAGGAAGATAATCCCGCGATTGGCTACACGGGCGGGGAGGATATCTTGTTACATGCGGGTCCGACTCGCTCGGAATTTAATAGAAGTCAGACATTGGGTTACAGTGAGTATGTTTCCATTGTATAATTCAAATTCAAAATATTCTTTATTCAAAAAGGCAATTATTATAAGCACTATTGAATCGTCGAATGAACGAACATATGAACAAAAAGCTACCACCGGTTCGGAAGGCAGTTCTGCTGAGAAGAGCCGGCAAGAAACTCAACAGTACCTCTTTTTAAAATCTTTGGTACAATTTATTACATTAGCTGGCAGCTATCCTGCATTACGTTCATTAGACATTAATTCCATATATGTTTATCCTCTAGATATTCTTGAACAGTGTAATAAGCTTCACTTGTTAGAGCTTAATTTATAGATATTTTAAATTTTGGTAGTGGCAAACTAAGAATACACTGCGGAATTTTATTATATACAATACACGTATACTCAGACCCATAAAAGATTTATTAACATTTTGGAGACGAAAACTCGGCGAAATTAAATGTATACAATCATATTTCTTGGTGACATTGTAGAATAATTGACGCGTCACGCTGCACACTTCACGGTAGGCAGAGGAACCTAAGACACTCAGTTCCTCACATTCCGCCGAATTTCGAGGCATTGCATGTTGAGTGGCGGAACTTAACGCCAGGCTTGCCTTTGTACCAGAGCGAAGATATGAAGAAACTAATTCATTCCTCCGAGTAGTGATCGAACACACAATCCACAACGCCTCACTACACTTGGCTCAACAAATCAATATACAATATCTTAGTATTCCCACCGTCTCGTCTCTCTCTCATAGGACATCTATGGTTGAAAATTGAATGTATTTTTTTTTAATATTTAACCTACACAATAAGTAAGTATCAAGTTATCAAGGTTCCCCCAGACATGCATGCGATAAAATGGGACGCCTAAGTAAATATGCGACGACGCATCTGCCGTGCGCCCCAGCTCGATAAGCGTATCGGGTCGCAGTGTGCTTTATAAATATACTAGTACGGATCGCGGGATTGCCCATGAAATAATAATTCAATAAAATATGCATTTGGCTTGTCAAATCGGTGAAAAAAAATGTATTTTTACAATTTGCTGTAATAATGTTTTGTTTGTTTAGCTACAGGCTGTATCCTGCACAGCAGGGTGAGGAGAGGGGACCTGAGAATCTAGTGTTAAGAGACTCCGTTCCCATTAAGATACTTCCGTTCCTAACTAATCCGGTGGGATTACTAAGATAATGTATGTATATTGATTTGTTGAGGCATTTTCTTTGTGTATTTGTTGATATCAGAGAATAAGGTTCTAGAGAATTTAAGAGACATTGTATTTAATCAGATTTTGTCAATTTAAAACTTTTGTGTGGTGTGTGGCTGAAAAATATTTTGATTTTAAATCCTGCTGGCACAAATAGTTTTATTTATATTTTTTTCGTTCAAATTTATTTCTTTCTTTATACGCACATCTTTACGCATACATAAATACGTATTAATATTCTAAGTGTTAAATTTTAGATAGATCTCAATGACGTATCCAATTTTATAACTAGGAATAAGAGCACTTTTAAATACGCTAGGACCAAGCAACTTTAATATTTAAATATTTTTTTCGGCTTCACTCTGTATCCTGCATATAGGCAGAGAGAGTCTAGTATTAAGACGATAATATGAAAATATTACATATTTGACTTCCTGCAGTTGAGAATCAAATCCACAAGGCGTGGCCAGTCACACGCTTCTATCCCTGCCACAGACTGACCTGAATATTAAAGAGAATATATAACCCCATATTTACTCCAATTCCGCTTTTCCAGAAATATAATTCATTATCAGGACAGGTAAGTGTTAGTTTTAACTAGGTATATCCGAACTTCCATAAGCCCACGCAATACGTAGTTGAAGTTTAAGCGGGCGAATGTAGAATTTATGTAAAACAACCCGGCTGAGAGCAAACATCGCCAGCTAATACTTGGTAACTGTGCTCGCTAAGTAGATTAAGCACACTGCTATAATGATACTAACTTACTTATATTGGGATATTGAAGCTTTTATGATGTGCGAAACATGGAAATATAAGTAGTTTTGTTAAACAGTGTTTATTTATGTAGAGGCCAGTCGTGGCTGTTGACGGTTCGATTCCCGCTTAAGGTTCCAAATAACTAACATTTTCATGTATTCGCTATCGAGGTAAAGCGCGGCATTGAGTTCTGCCACTCAACAAGCCTCCAGAATTCGGCAGAAATTCTCTTTCTGCTGTAACAGCGGAATTCCAATATTACATAGAAACTTGATGTTCTTTCTATAAAAATAGCGTATTAATATAGTAATTAGCTGATTATTACAAGTATTACTTATCTTTGATAATGTAGTGCGGTTGGTATGAGTGGAATAAATTACTTTGTCTTCACGCTTCTCCCATTTTTTAGGGAAAATGTATAGAAAAATTAATGAACACTTGACTATGTTTTCTACTTTCTGCTAATTTATTAATGATTTTGTCTCCGGTTAAAAAGTTGTTTGCATAATTTGTGTATACACACCAGGTTTTATATTCTAACAACACAAATAATAAATATCCCCAAAAATTATGTTACGGTTTATTTTTCGAAAGGAAGAACACAATGAGAATTACATAAATGACTGTTTTTCTCAGTTTCTAAATAATATTTCGTTTCCTAGGTATATAGGTGACATAAAGTACCTAATGAAGAGTCCTAAATTCCAACCTATATGTATAGGTATATAGGTATACAATCAACAAGCATTAGTCAGGCAAGATGGCGTCGGCCACGTGACCGCGATGCGTTTTTAATTGCAATCATTCCGTGTTTTATGGTGTTTGCTCACTTTGTTTGCCGGCTTTATTTATGGGCTTTATCGCCACGGTGGGAACGCTGGGCCAGGGTGAGGGCGGAAATTTAATGATGAAACATCGTTTCATTGATACCTGGATAGATATATAGAAATACCTGCAGCGTCCTGGACTAATCGGATAGGTAATGATTTTTAATGTTCAATTAAGAAGTTCAAAGATGAGTGGCGTTGAGTTCCGCCATTCACCACGCAATTCCTCCAGAATTCGGCGAAAATGTAGAACGAACGTTGACTTTTCCACTCAACACGGCGCTCGAAATTTGGGTGAAAAACTGGGAAACGGTGAGTCTTAACACTAGGTTCCCTCTTCCCACCTTGCCGTGGGTGACGCTAAAAAAGAATATTTATGTATTATCATGCATGTATGTATGCATAGCACTCTATATATAAAATAACGATATAGTAAACAGCGCCCGCTTGTAGGATACGTCGATGTATATCCGAACTGTTTGCCTCTACTAGTGATTAAAGTAAACAAAACCGAGCGCATTCGAATGTTGTAGGCAATAGAGATATTTTAAGAATTGACGAAGTTCTTTTTTTACCTCAATTTTCTGATGATATAAAAAAATAGCTGTACCTACCTATGTATATGGGTGTTTAAATTAAATCTTTCTACTTTTATTTATTTTTTATGTTCTTACACTTTATCCCGAAAATAGCAGGGTAGACAGAGGAAACCTAGTGTTACGACACTCGGTTTCCCACTTCACGGCTAATTTTCGAAAGCCGTATTTGGGAACTCAATGTCACATTTTGGCTTATACCAAAGGGAAGAAATGAATATAACACTTTTCCTAAGTGGAACTGAACCCAAAACCGTCGCGTTAAAGCCAGTCTATATGTTAGTAGCACTCTTTTATCCAGTATAACCATGATTCCAATGGGTACACCGAGAACGAGACGAGAGACTTAAGACACAATTAAAGCAAAACCCAAATGATAAGAACTATTGAATACAATGTATAACATAAATTTCCAGCTTTCGTTCACAAAAAGCAAACGAACAAACAAACGTACGCCCAAACAATTAAAAACTTTGAAAAGCTCAAATCCGCGCTCTACAAAAGTCTATTACATATTTATATCCACCCTAGTAATAAGTATTTTTTTATTTATGAGGTCGAATTGCCCGCGGTGCTAATATCGGTAAGATGCGGATGATCCCGCGCTTAGGGTCGAAAAGGCCCCAGGCTTTTATGCACCGTTTCGTACATTTGACGTTTATTAACCGGCATGTTTGCGGATTGCCTGATTTTTTTTTGTATTATTACAATTGTTTTAGATTTAGCTGTTGTTGTTGGATTTGATTGTGATTTTATTATTTGTTTGTTTTTTATTTTTAATTACCATTTATGTTTGTACCTTTGATTTTTTTTATCCCAGTGGTAAGACTCCTTCTCTCTTCACTTTTCGTAGAATTCTGGAGGTACTGCGAATAGAGTTGCGGATTTCAACGCTGCGCTTTTGCATTGACACGAGCACACAGAGCGAAGAAATGTAAATATTAAATATTTCATCTCCTCCAGTGAGAATCAAATCAACAATTAATAATATGATAATATTATAACTGGTCTCAATCTTTAAACAACTTATTATAACACTTTAAAAAATATAAAAATAGCATGCATATTTAATTCATTTTAAAGTTTCCTCAACAAAATTTCCGTTAATATTAAAAACTTGTAGGAACGCAGAGTTATCGTTTTCTCAGAATTTCTTGCCCAAGACGTTGTATATGGTATATTTTAAGATAACGCCGAAGTTTGTTCAGGGAGATAAGCAACGTAGCGGATGCCCGCTATTTACTTATACCATATATGTACCTACATTAGCTGTATATACCTTAGTTTCGTTCTTTTTCCTTGCATTATGAATTAATAGTAAAAAAATCAACTTCACGCATATCCCGTTCATAATAGAATAGGCAGAGGGAACCTAATGTAAAGATATCTTGTTCCTCACTTTCCGCCGAATTACGGAGGCATTGCTTGTTGAGTGGCGGAACTCAACGCCGCGTTTCGCCGATACCAAAGCGAAGAGATTAAAATATGAATTTAAATAAATATTTCATAGTGTAGTGGGAATCGAATCCTCAACCTCTCTTTAATTTTGTGTAGGTATAGCTAGTATACCTACTTATATGCCGTTTCCAGTCGTAAGCGAGTTAACGCTTAAAATATTTTCCATCGTTCTTTCTAAACATAATGCAGGTTTAGCGAGAAATATGCGTCGTGTTTCAGCGGGTTTGCTTTTTAACACTGTTTTGGTTTCGATCGTTGCGACGTACTACGTTCTTTATGCTATACAAGCTGAGAAAAAACAAATAGTTTTAGGATTCTAACACTATTTGTCTTCAGATCGCGTTAAGCTATCAAGCTTAAATTAATATGAAATATTAAAGACTATGTTCCGTTAAAGCAGAGAGAGAAAATAACAAACGCTTCTAAATCAACGCTATTAAAAGATACAAGCATTTATGTATCGATTTCGCTGCTTTGCTTTTTATATTAAATTCGCCGAGTAACCAAGATACATCTATTCATACAGTTATGAAAATTTTGTAAGAAATGAGAAAAATTGGGGGGAAAATAATCATAACAAACTTAAATTTGTAGTTTATTTCATATAAAATGAATGCATATACCAACAAACTTAATTTTGTCCCGTTGACCTACAATCGTGAAATTGGTACGGAAACCTCAATGGGTGAAACCGACTCGCACTTAACCGTTTTTCTTGTATTTTATTACCCTTGTAATATAGCAACGTAGGTACTGAATTGTAATTTTGAAAGTCTTGGAATATAACTAAATGAATTATGTATGCTGTTCGTAAGCACACACTAAGTGCCACTGTTTTTCTTTTCCCATGGGGCGTGGTGGTACATTCAATATTTATGTAACGTTTCGCGGAATTATGCGCATAAATGTAAATAAAGTAGTAAAAATTAAAATTTTGTTTATAGGTACATCCGAAATGATAATGATGCCCAAATACTTTTTGTCCAAATTATTTCTTACTTATTTTTTCTAAAATCAAAAGATAGATAAAAATAAAAACAGATTTGCATTTTTTTGTTTTCTTTTTGGTATATAACGTTGCTATTTTTATCTTTTGTTTCATTTGGCGTAGATGGTGCTTTAGGATCATTAATAATTAAATACCATCTAATTACAACAAAAAATTATACAGGAAAATATTTTACTTCTAAAAAATATATAGAAACGTTTGTCCATCTATATAAATACATACCTACCACATAATTAATTTACAAAAAAATCACATATTCCGTTTCAAACTTACAAAGTAAGTAGAAAACTTCAATAACCATTAAAAGTCGTATAAGAAAAGATAAGTTGATCGGCTGCACCGGCAGACAAGCCTGTGTCAACAGCGGAGGAATTAGTCCAAATTATGAGCCTCCCCCTACTACCAGGCTCCGAATCAATATTTGTTGTCCGTACTCTTCTGCCTTAATATAACACGCACTATATCCACATATAAGCGATTATTTGCGAAAATATATTCTAAAATGATAACATAAGGCTTAAATTCGCAACGCAATTAATGGGTTTTATACAGCCTTGTATCGCCAAGTTTGTCAAGACTCATCCCCGCTGTTGCCTTCTCTTTAAACACAATGTCGTCTCCCTCTAACTCTGTTTTCCGGACGGTCTTGCTGTGTTGAATATATTTCTGGAAATGTTATACCTAATTCTATGATAGCTTTTGTATTTATATGTAAATATATATATATTTAAAATAATATACTATAGGTTCGTAATATATATACAAAGGTGAACTATTTGAAACGTTTCAAAAGGTTAAGTTTCACAGTACCAAAGTGAAACCACTTAACGCACACCCACGTCAACGTCCACACATCCATTTACATGTAAGTCACACGTCAATTAATATAAAAACCCGTATCTTGTTGAATATTCATAAAGAACTGCTAATTGCACAAGTCGGCAAATACGAGAGAAGGTTCCTAAGGCCTCCCTCCCCTTCAAAAGGCCAACCCTGCACACTAGTGTCTGGTGTCGGTATGTAGGTATATGGCACACGCACACGAGGAGAGTGAGGCGCGCGCATCGGGAAAACTACGGCTTTTACTCTGATATTGTGCATGAGAACGCGGTGGTGGATTTCGAAAATGTTAGAAGAAGCTGGAGAAGGAAAAATAAATTTCAATAAATATTATATTAGAGTATAAATAAGGTAGCATTTGTTAACTCTATAATTGTTTAATCGCGAATGGTTTAATTAGTTACAGTTTCACTATATAGAAATCTTTTATTTACCATCATCAGCACCGATAAAACAATAAATATACAACACACAAGACATAAACAATAAAAACTACAATAAAATATAAAAACTACGAGGCCAATCATGGCGTAGGGACATAAGCGTTGACTGTAAACGCGACAGTTTGTGGGTTCGATTCCCACTCGAGTAAATGAAATAATTAATATTTTTATTCCCTTATTCTGGGGTCGAGGCAAAAGCGCAGCTAGAGGTTTCGACACTCAACACGCAACGCCTCCAGAATTCGACGAAAAGTGAGTACTGGAGTGTCTTAACACTAAGCTCCCTTGCCTACCCCGTTACAAACGGGATAAAGCGTGTAAAAGTTAAAAAAAAAAAACAAAAAATTAGCTTCATCTCTCACTTTTCCACAGTCTACACGGAACGCGTGTTCGTTGTGTGCGCATCTATTTACGCGACAAGTAAATATGTACCCGACGTTGGAGGCTGCATTAATAATTCAATTGGTTGTTCGCTCAGGTACCGCTCAGGTACCGTTTAAACGATTTTTAACTTGCCGTCAAACGGATTAATTGGGGCGGGGAACCTCTATTTTGCGTGCGGAATGTTGATATGGATTTACTAAATAAAGATTTTTGAGCTTATAATATGACTAAAATTAGAGCTTTATCTATGTATTTTATATTAGAATAGAACAGTTAAGTTTCGTTTTTGCTTTAATTTTTTTAGTTCCATGCTGTATCCCGGATATATCAGGGTAAATTGAAGAACCCTAGTGTCAATACACTTTGGGCCTCACTTTTACTTGTGTTCCTTCCAACATGCAATTTTACATGAATCCATGGACCACGCATCCATTTGTACCAGTTCAATTATATAAGCAAATACTAAATTAGTTTTTTTCATCTTTCATTCTCACGTTAACAGTTACAAGCAAACAGATATTAAATAAAAATATACCCGTACGAAGAGTCTTAAAAAAATTATAATTTATTCCGACTTTATGTGTGTGGTCATTTTAACGTTTGAAACAATCAGTTTACGAAAAGTATAAATAAATTTTAGTGTACAAATAGTTTTTTAATACTTTTTACTCAAATAATAACTCATTTAGCAATAACTACGTACTCCTTTACTTACAAGTGTATAAAAAAATATAGATTTTTTTTTACTTTACTTTCTTGAAATGAACTCGTACCCTCGTAGTAGTTTCCTAACATGCTTCAATATACTTTATCCTTAGTCAATTTAATTTACTATATTGGCATCTACATCTATGCGGCGTTGAGTTCCGCCAGAGAACACGCTACTCTTCAAAATTTGGCGGAATATGAGGAAAGGAAGTTACTAAGTGGAACGCAGTATCTTCTACCAGCTTTCCAAGTTTCTTCTGCCTACCTTGCTATGTGCGGGATACAATATAAATTCTTAACTTTTATCTAACAAGCTTACATTCCATATGAGAATGAATGTCGAACTACAATATTATAAACACATATTCGCCACTGATCCTACCAATTTACATTAACAATTAACAAAGTTTATTCTATATATGTAATTAAAAAATCAGCTTCACGCTGTATCCCGCACAAATAATTGAAGGCAGAGGGAACCTAGTGTTAAGACACTCCGTTCCCCACTTTCTGCCGAATTCCGAGGCATTTTGTGTTGAGTGGTAGAACTTAACGCCGCGTTTGGCCTCGAAACCAGAGCGAAGAAATGGAAATATAAACATAATTATTTCACTTCCCCGAATGGGGATCGAACCCCTAACCGTCGCGTTACAGGCACACCCTTGTACCGCTGCGCGCCGACGGCCTCTATATATATATAAAAATAAAAGAGCCAATAACGGAATGACTAACTAACCCATTGACTTACAGCTGATCGGGGTCGCACAAACAGACAAACACGCGGCCCCGCTTCTTTGACAAACACTAATATTTGAAAACCTCGCGTATTAGAGGACGATTTTGCGAGTGTGAACGCGACTTTATATGTTTACAGGGTGGGCTGGTGCTATTTGAACTGTTCTTTCGATAATTAACTGTTCATTATAAGTATTTTCTATTGTGCTTTTATATTGCTTGAGATGTTTTCTTTTTTAAATCCACTGTTGTTTGATTTGCTGAAGATATAGAGCAGTATAAAGATTCCAGACTCATTATATGAGTATGTTATGGCCATTTTTGCCCCGGGTAAGATTCGAACCTAAGATTATGTGACAGGAATATACATTAAAAAATATTTTGGAAATTACAATATGTAAAAATAGTATTTAAGCATTGAAATTCTCGGTATACTCGTATTCACATAGTCTAGAACTTTGTCGTTGTAAAATTAATGATGGCAGTTCCTGGAAACTTATGTTCGCATTTAAACACACATTTTTACTATGAGAAAGCAATAAAAATGGTCATTGTTTTAAGTGAATTTCGAAATTAATGGAGAGTAGAGAGAAACACGGAGACTCATAGAGAGCGCAAGCAACACAGAGAGTAACTACATGGTTTGCGGTCATCCTGCAAAATGCACGAATATAATAAAATATTATTTTATTATATGAATATAATAAAATATCGAAATTCAAACCTCGAGAAAGAAATTTTCATGAAGTTAAAGTCGGACGCGAACGCCGCCGGCCAGGGAATATACTCAGTGTACTTTGAAGAAACTTTCGTCTATATAATACATGTGTGTATATTTTATACATATATGAATATAGACATATAATTTTAATAGTTACTTTTTCTGTCTAAGAAATAAGCATTTCTTATATTGTTTTTATTCTGCTAGTATCTATATCTTCGAAAACACAGTATCAAAGATACGGGAGAAGGACCCGGTGGAGTACATATATGAAGAGGTTAATTACAGTGGACGAGGCGAAAGAGGTAAAGATGACGCTCTTTGGCTACCCTGCTAGGGCAACAGTGTGAAGCTAAGTCTAGTGTCTATAGAAGTGAATGATAGAGGTGTCTATGAATTCAAGATACAACCGACTGAGAACGATCAACTGTATGGTTCTAATTTCATACCAGTTTCCATTGTCTACCTCGAAAAATGCAATCTATGCATGGAATATAATAGTATTATATTAACTTAATCTACCTACATTATTAACTTAAATAATTTATTTGGTAAATACATTTTATTATGATAACGCTATATCGTCAAAAGCAATATTTGAAAAAAAAAAAAAAATAGTATATAGGTAATCTTAAAATAAAAAAACATGTCATATATAAGAAGCATAATAAACTCTCCTTTCTCTTAATCCAGTGATATAAAGTAAATCATATATGCAATTAAAGAAGTATTAGTAAACTATTCGCCTCCGTAAGCCTGTGTACAGGTTAGTTAAANACAGTGTGAAGCTAAGTCTAGTGTCTATAGAAGTGAATGATAGAAGTGTCTATGAATTCAAGATACAACCGACTGAGAACGATCAACTGTATGGTTCTAATTTCATACCAGTTTCCATTGTCTACCTCTAAAAATGCAATCTATGCATGGAATATAATAAATAGTATTATATTAACTTATTCTACCTACATTATTAACTTAAATAATTTGTTTGGTAAATACATTTTATTATGATAACGTTATATCGTCAAAAGCAATATTTGAAAAAAAAAATATAGTATATAGGTAATCTTAAAATAAAAAACATGTCATATATAAGAAGCATAATAAACTCTCCTTTCTCTTAATCCAGTGATATAAAGTAAATCATATATGCAATTAAAGAAGTATTAGTAAACTATTCGCCTCCGTAAGCCTGTGTACAGGTTAGTTAAAGTTGGAGTTGTATCTTTGTTGAAATATTTGCAGTGTACGCGGTGACTATACGTTAAGCCTTGCACACACTTTGGGTGTAACTGGAAAAAATAACTGCAAATAGCAACAGTAAATGTTGGTTATACGAACATATATTTGTATGTTGTTACATTTTTAGTATATTTATGTACCTATTTGTTAATGTAAGGTTTATCAGACTTTTTTTAAAATAAGATATTCAAAATTTTTTTATAACTTACAAATTAACATTTAAAAATAACAGATCATATAACTTTCAGATTTTATTAATATTTATTATCAGAAATGTTTCTGTTTTGTGTAGTCAGAAATATTGTCATTAGTTCACTTCACGTTAAAATTTTTCAATTGTATTTAATTAATGGAACGTCGGTTACCGAATACATATACAGCTCTCAAAATCTGCAAGCTGAGGAACGACAAGCGATGTGGAAGGAAAATACTCAAATGGCGACCAAGTTTCAGCAAAAGAAGCACAGGCCGTTCTCCAGCCAGGTGGACTGACGAAAATCAGCACTGTAGGCAAAGAGAACCTAATGTTGTAATACTCCGTCCCCTACTTTCCGTAGAATTTTGCAGGATTTTGACTTATAGCCGGAGCGAAGAATTAAAAATTTAAATAAATATTTCATTTCCTCAAGTGGTGTTGGAACTCATAACCACACAGGCACACTTTGTGTCTCTGCGCCACATTCCCCTTTATAATTTTTGTTCAAGTTTTACTAGAAACAGCCTATTTTCTATGATTCTTATATGTGGTACATTTTTTAATTTATTAAGTGTAGACGGTCCCTTAGGCATACGTACCGATGTTAGGTGCCAGTTGATTGTTGATACAGCAAATTTGTTCTTAGTCTCACTGCGACAGGATTAGCCTGTTTTTCCAAAGATAAAAATCTATCTTGTTACATTATTAAAAATATCTATTTGTAAATTTGCAAAATAATTAGCAAACTAATATGATTCACGGGACTTTGGTTACGAATACACGAAAATATTTAGATTAGGTACCTACAGCTGTTTTCGTGAAGGTCTTGCTCATGATGTTCTCATACATATCTATTAGCTGATTCATCATTTTAATAATGTACATATTTTATGATGCTAATAATTAATTAACCTAAATATTAAAAATTTTAAAAAGAAAATAATTCTTAATTTCCAAAATATAAAAAATCTTTTTTAAAGTATTAAATCTATGTATATAGAGTAAAATATTTAAATTATTTATACACTTGTGTATGAAGTAAGCAGTATAAAATGCAATCATAATTTAAATTTGCCATGAGACGTAACCTCGATGCGAGCACAAGATGGCGGCTTATCGCCATGTTTGAAGAGCGAACTGCGCAAGAGTTTGTTTTCTGGAACCGAGACCTTATCATGTGACTTTGGACCATCTTTCATAATAAAACGCAAATACGTTAAGGCCCAGTGCAGATTTTTAAATTATAAAGCAAATAAGAAAAAAATATTTTTACTAGAATCGTCTTAAAGAACAACATGGTGTGTTGTGAGATAGGCAGATAGCTAACCGTTAAACTAAAATTCTTATATTAATTTTTGAGGGTCGGAGAAAAGGGAAAATTCAACAAGTTTTTTATAATTTGTAGAATATTACATTAATTATCTTAAGGAAACATTACAATAAGACTATAAATATGAGATTTTTGCGCCTTTTTAACTTAAATATTTTGCCTTTGAGTCTAATCAAAAAGCATTTCTTTTTGTAGTGTTTACCTGTTTCGATATATTTTTTGCACTTGATCTATCTCTGCACATCAGGACAGTTGTCGCGCACTCCGTACTATACTATTGAACAGCACAACCAGCTTAAACTCTCCACAATAACTGCGTCCATGTTAATAGCCTTTTTTTAACATCACACTGCATCTGGCACACAGCCTCTGCTGTGGCTGTTCTCTCCGTGTAGGCAGACTAGGTACAGTCACACTTCGTGCCCCGGCGCCTGGTCTGGCCATTTTATTTCTTAATAAATAAGTATGATCCTGGGTTCAGTTATCTCAGATGAGCAAAGGTTTGAAAACAATCTGCCTACTGTGCAAATGAGGACTTTAGGATTATAATGTTTGCATAATTAAGAGTCGTATTTATCTCTTTGTTGGTTGCTTGTTGCTAATGTGATTCATTGTTAACACACGTTTGTGTACTTGCTTATCATATCGCCTTTGTACTTCTGGGATATTTAAATGTGCACTATTATTTATATTTCATTTAAAATTTTAGTCATTATTATTGTACAAAAATGTCCTTATTTGATTAAATATAACATTTAGATGATGTCAGGACGTCAGACATTTAAACGACCTCAGTATAAGCTGATATTGTGAAACATAGAAAAAAATATATAATAGTTTTATGACATACTGCCTTCGTAGTAATGACTTTGTGAGCGATTTCTTCATTTAAAGACTAAAGGAGTGGGCTAAATAAATATTATAAAGAACACACAAACTGCGCAAGCATAGCGCTTACATAGAAAATATTTGGTAACACCATTAAAGTAAGCCAAGGAGTTTATCTTAACGAGCCGTAAATAAAACATCTTTAAATAATATACAGTGGTACCGGGATGTATGGAACTTTGAAAATGTGCAATATTATCATAGATCTATAATTTTTTTTGTTCATCTCCTATATTATACTGAGATCGACTAAAGCATAGGTAAGCGTCAAGCTTTCTGAAGTGGAAACCAAGAACCTCAGCAAGCGTAGTGGAAGATATCCTTCAGCCGGTGGAGTGCTATTGGAGATGCCTTTGTCCAACAATGCACGAGAACCGGCTCATGAAAATGAAGCTGAAAATCTTTAAAATAATTTACTCCCTCCTCTCCATAAACAATCAGTTAACTTTAGATTTTCTAAGCAGATCAGAAAAAATATATAAGAAAAAAAATTGAGAAAACTGATATCTCAAATGGTAGTCTTTACGAAAGCTATACAATTTTGATTTTAGCCGAATTCGTGACTATATTGTAATCAATCGACTTATTGGTGTATTGAAAATAATATATATATTAATATTAATTATTCCATTCTTTGAAATAAAAACTCAAGTTGGATTTCTGCAATAAAAATAGTTTACTTAAAATTTTATTCCTATTTTAAAGATACATAAGTAAAAAAAATAGCCTCATCTGCAATAAAAATAGAAAACAACATTAAAAGCTTTTACTCGAGATGATTTGTTAGTTTAATTATTATTTTTATAACAATTTAATATTTTACATTACAACTGACATTGCAGACATTGGAATCAGTACATATTCAAATTTAAGAAGAATGACGTTTCGAATAAATGACGATCGTTATTTTTCTTATATATATAATGATGAAATAATATTATAACTATATAAATTCAATTATTTATTCACGTGGTCTTTAGCCCCACGTGGCCAAGGTTTTTAATTATATGTTGCCTACGTCAGAAATTCTTATATTTAAATACATTTCAATACTGTACTATAAAAAGATTTATGATTCTTTTTCATTTAAATTTAATTGTAGCATTACCTGTTGTGTTAACATTTATTGAGGAAAATTTAAATTATAAGAATAACATTTCTAAGCAATATTACTTTTAAATATAAAGAGAGAAACGCATATCTATTTAGCTTAACACTGTTTTCTGCATGTAGCAATGTAGGCAGAAGCAGCCCAGTGTTAAGATACTCCGCTCTCCACTTTCCGAATTCTGGATTGCATGTTGAGTGACGCAACTTAACGACGCGATTTGCATCGACAAGTGGGAATCGGATTCGCAACCTGTCGCGTTTACAGTCACACACTTCTGTCCTTGCGCCGCAACTGGCCCCAAGTTCTGCCAATTATTAATTGTTAATTTTTAAACATAATTCTATTTATACTTTCATATTACAATAACTTTTTAGCTTTTTCAAAGAGTATTCATATTGTATCTAAAGTTAAATCCCAATAAATTATTTTTTTTACAAAAAGAAAAACCGATTTCTAACAACGAACTAAAACGTGAAAAATTATTTTACAAAGATTTTATAATTTTGAAGTCGGTTGACACCGACACCGGTTGGCTAAGGCTACAATAACCTTACTACAATATTTAATTACTAAGCCTGTTTGTTTTACTTAGATACATAGATACCATTGTCAAATACAGACCAAAAGGTGTACCTTTCAAATAAAAAAAAATATCGAAATCGGTTCACCCAGTCATAAGCTATAAGGTAACAAACATTAAAAAAAAATTTTAAAAAAAATGCAGTCGAATTGATAATCTCTTTTTCTTACAAAAGTCGGTTAAAAATATGCATTTTATATGGACTAAAGTCGACTAAACAGAGTTCGTCCAAAAATCATCATGAGAAAATACTTCTCATAGTAAATAATAAAACATATTCTAATTCATTATCAAATCCATTCATTCATACCCAAGTAACTATATTTGGAAAACATTTTCAATATTGACCGAGCATTCATTTGTAACCCTGACCCTGATCTTGGGAGCGGGTTTGGGCGTGATAGCGAGTGTTAATATTGGCACCGTATACTATATTGTTTGATGAACGCTCCACTCTATCAATATATAAACATAATATTTATATTTGAGGCACTTTCGGTTCGCTCGCAACGCCACTTGTATAATTTGTCACTGAAATTGATAATCTACGGGCCTAGAGTACATATGAAATTTATTTACTGTAGTAAAGGATATTGTGGAGGGTATTTGCTTATATATTTTTGTTGTTGAATTAGTTATTATAAATAAAATTATATTCCTGCACACATTATGGTAGGCAGAGGGAACCTAGTGTTAAGACACTCCGTTCCCCACTTTAGATAATATTTTTTTTATATATTTAAATAATGATATGAATATAAAGATACAATTATATTTAGTATAAATAAACAAATAACAAAGCTATCCTATAAGGGTTTCGTTTTTTCTTTTTGAAGTACGGAAACCTATGAAGCAAGAAATGGAAAAGGAAATTGTGAAACAGTGAAAGAACAAAGGAACATTAGACTCTATATTAGTTTGACAAATACGAATCTACGATTGATAGGTACAAGTTTGCCACTGTTTCCTATGTTCTTAGTGGAAAACGGAGTGTCCGAACACTCTGCCTACCTTGCTGTGTGCGGGAAACAGAGGGAAACTGTTTTGATTTTTTAGTGTTATTATCTTTACTGTAATTCATCTCGACTAAGCAATTATATGATTTTATTAGCAGTTAATAAAAATTGATTTTGCTTTTCGACCAGTCAGTTAGTAAACGAGTCTATCTTAAAATATCAATATTTTTTGTACCACACCAATAGAAATTTGTATGTTTATTTGGCAAAATGTATGTAATTGTAGCTTGTCCACGTCCCCGGTTGTTTATAGATTAGAAAAATATATTCTGTTAAGTATGAAAATATCTTTATTCTCGTTTTGGTATAGGAAAATAGCAGTTTTTTTGGGATTTGTTTCATTAAATAAGATAACACACGACGGTTGTATATGAAAATTTAATTGAAGGAAGTACCTACTACTACTTCCTTGTAGCTTGCCTTGTCTTTTTTAAGCTAGACTAGCTAGACTTGGTGACAATATTTTAAATAGATCCAAACAAATGTTTGAAGATTATAATTTAAAGTATTTTTTTTATTTAGGTCCGTATTTATAAATCGCTCACAAGTCTGAGATCGATCTTGAGATGCCGCTTGCATTCTTAGATATGTTTTAGATATGTTGATGAGAGCGCGTTATAAATACGGCCTGAGTTTCTTATAAAAATGTTACTTAAAATTGTATTTATTTTCATTTACAAAGATAGATACAAAATTTTGTTAAGTTTAGAGTATTTTACTTCAAAATGTCACAATCCATGTTCAATAAGGCAGTACAAACACACGGACGGACGTGTGTATGACTTTCAATAATAATCATGTTTGTTGAGATTGTTAGCACTTACGGCCATCTTGCATGGCCTCGGACAATTGCGGAAAATTTCAAAAGGAAATAAACTTTGTAATATATATATATATTTAAGAAAACAATAAATAAAAATATTGCGTAGATAAAAATTACACCTATGCTTCTAGCAAGATAAAGAAAACAGCCTAGAACTCTTTCTTTTCCTGCAAAATAATAAAACTTTACTGCATATAAAATAGTGTAAAATTAACATGAAAAAACAGAAAATATGAAGATATATATAGATTAACATAGGTGTGTGTGTAAGTTACAGGAAATTTACTGTAAGACAATCCGTTCTCCACTTTCAGTATTGAGTGGCTGAACTGATTCTTCTAAAACAAGGGCGGAGAAATGAAAATAATTTAAATACATATAAACGAGCCCAGTAAGATGAGATAAGCAAAAGTTTTAATTTCTAGTAAAAATGTTCTTCATCAATCTGAGTTCTGAGTAAGCTTATCAAGTCCACAGAAGTGTAGAAAATAAATAAGAATACTGCATAAACTAACATTCTGTTTTAAAATAAATACTATTTATGAAACTTTAAATGTGTACAAAGAATCTCTAGTGATAGTTTAGCTTCGTTTAACTCTAGAATAACCATATAGAAAGAAAAGCTAATGTTCTCTAACTAAGTTTTATAATTTTAGAAACTAATATAATTATGTTTAATAAGATTTTTTATTATATATTGAAGCCGGCGTGGTGCAGTGTGTAAATATATAAGCGACAATAGTGGATTCGAATCCCACTCGAGGGAATTGATGTTTACTTGAAGGATAAAGCAAGTCAAAAAATGTATGATCGATTTCCGCTACTAAACAGGCAATGTTTTAAAAAATGGACTGAAGATGGGGAGCAAAGTGTCTTAATGGGTAACGGAGTGTCTTAACACTAGGTTTCCAGGTTCCCTATGCCTACATCCTATATTAAAAAGCAAGAATATACAATCGACTTTCATAATTGTTTATCAGTCACTAGAAGCAACATTCTAAATTAATTTGTACAGTCTTAGATATTATTTTACCAGCAAACAGCCATAGCGTTTATTGAAGCAAATATTTAATGTTTAATACGAATATACTCTGGATTGCAACGAAAAATATTATTTATTAAATGTTTGTTAATATTAATATTTGTTAATTTGATATTTACTCTGTGTTGTTTAGTTGTAAATATTTTGTATATATACTTGTATAAGAACGTGTGCTTAATAAAGTCGTAAGTGACTTAAGTTGATTGTTGAGTAAAGAATTTGGATTGGCTACTTTCATTTCCTTTATTTAATGAAGTGGTTATCTTTTGTATTACTTGTGATTAACCGTATATGTCTCATTTGAATCACTTGTGAACAATTTCTATGTATTTTGTCTTTTTAACTCTCTATCTGTTATAAGTATTAAAATAAAAACTTATAGGTACTTAGACTAATAGGAACGGAGTGTCCTAATATCAGATTTCCAGGTTTCCTATGCCTACCCTACTGTGTGGAAAAATAAATAATTTTGCTTTGCGTTTTCCTCAGTACAATTTTTAAAGAAATTCAATAAATAGCCTACAGCTGCCCAGCTGAACAAATTTAAATATTTTTTCTTTATTTCATTAGCTTATTTACTTTTATTGAAATGAAATACGTAATCTTTTTTCTAAATCTAGATCTTTTACGTATCCTCTTCTAAACAGTTGTCGATTCTCTGATGAATTACTTTTAATTAATATTTTTATTTTTTGGCACCAAGACACTACAGAGCAAGCAAGTCGAGAAATAGAAAAAGTGGGGAATATAGTGCTTTAACACAAGGTTCCATCTGCTTAAGCTATTATTCGCGGTATATAGCCTGAAGCAATTTTTCTTCCTAGTATATAGTCGTAAGTAACAAAAAATATATATATTTAAATCATTTCCAAACATATCTCAATTACATACGCTATTTACAACGTTTATGACATCAACTCAAATCCCAGTCATATCTTAGGGTATAACATTACCTACCTATTGTGAAACAAAGAAAGTTTTTGCGTTATTTTAAGCCTGGGTAATTAAAATGGAATTTTCCAAGATGTCTCTTATCACGCACGAAGATAACATTTAGTATTTATCTTGACATTATTCGCGAATGCTGACACCTAGGATACCTGTCGTATCTTACAACGTCAGTTATAAGTCTCGTGGTTTCCTGTTTGTTAATTATACATTAAATTCTAGTCGTTGTACAGTAAGATCAACAAGTTTTGGCCTCCCTGAAGATGGCTGTGCAGATTTGGTTTTAAGATTTTTTTCTTAGTTTTCATTATTTTCTTCCTGTGTGAACATTGCGTAAACGTTCGGAAAATATAACTTCAAGGCGGTCTCGAATTTAAGCAATTATTTTATAAATTTATGTACGATTTATATAAATAAATGTTAAAAAAAACGATGATATCTACAACTACTATAAAATATACATAGGTATGGTTGAAGAAATGAAAAAAAATAACAAAAATAAAAATTTGAAATTCAATCACGTATTTTGAATTATTTATTCTATGAAAAAATATTATTATTGTTGAATAAAAATACTTTGACGTTAATACATAAGAAGTATTCACGCTGTCCTGGTGCAGGGGCCCAAACGTGGAATTTGAAAACTGTTTGATAGCAAGGCGATGAGTTACGCCACTCTCGAAGTAGTTTCTCGAAAATACGGCGAAAAGTGGGGTACGGAATGTGTTAACACTTGGTTCCTGTCTATCCTGCTATTTGCAGGATATATCATGGAAATGGAAAAAGAACTACGTTTTGGTATAGTATCCATAAAAAGTACAACCATTCATTTTGATCATTTTTATAGAAATTACAGATTTTTATAAAATAAATGATAAACGAACCAAAAATCTCTCAGGAATGTTAAAAACTAAGTTTCATAATCATTTTTCCATAGCTCCACACCGACTCCATTAGGCCCGGAAGCGGCTAGTTTTGAAGCAAAGGGGACATTATTTGATTAACACTAATTAGAGAACATTTCGGAGTTGCTAAGAAAACCTTACTTTACGACTTTAAATTAACAAATACTTATATTGAAGAAACCGTATCACGAAAGGTATAGGACTCAAAATTGTATATTTTTAACATTTTAACAGCAAAAATCTTTTCTAATTGCGTAAATCCAATTTGGGATGAATGGTGAAAGCAGCTCCGCTTTCTCAAACTATCTAAGTTTTGTCAAAAAATATAATTACAGAATTACATAATATTTATTGCAGCCAGTTAGTCGAGGAAATTACATACTTAATATTTTATTTTTTGGCCACCAAACACGCAATACCGGCGAATTCGGCGGAAAATTGCGGCGAAGTGGTTTTACTTAACATAAGGTTCCCTCTGCCCACACTTATGTGTGCGGGTATACAGGTGAAGCTGAATTGAGTCCTATTTTTAGTACAACTGATAGGAATATTAAATATAGTTTTCATAAATTTCAAAACACACGTGAGCTATTCCGTCTGACACATTTTGAAAAATACATTTGAAATAAAATCCAATCTAATTAATTTACTACCTATAATAAATAGTTAAGTATAATTTCACACATTACGTCACACAATTACATCACACACTACAATTAGTAAAACCATCAAACCCGTACAATGAGATAAAAGACTATAAATCAATCTCATCTCATCTCGACCGATTACACGAGTAATTTTTCACAAAGGAATAGTCAAACGTATCCGAAAAGGTCCATTCATACTAAACGGGGGCTAACAACATTATATCCATGTAATACATATTTTATTATTACCTTTATAGTATGGTATATTTAATTTTATGGCAACCCCGATTTTTTTTAAATTGCTACAATAGCAGTTTTTCTATTCAATGGGGGGCGTTGTATTGTTGTACAATATTATACAAACGTTTTGATGCTGGAAGTACCGTCAGCAGAGACTTTTTAATATTTTTCTGTGTCAATTATTTTTAATTTTAATATTGAAAAATTACAATATAGTACCGTATATTATAATACTATTCAGAAATTTTATATTATTTATTATTACTAAGTAATAATAATATATTTTTTTTACTTAAATAAAACTCTACAAAATATTAATTATATCACACCAACTATTGAAAACTCATAAAATTAATATAGAATATATAATCTATATTTTTTTAACACACAAGAACATGCTGTCCGTACGCCCGTTGACATTCCACATCGACCTCAATAGTTCCTGAACGTCGAGCCCGCTATTCAGTAAGAGACACCGGCGTTCACTTCCGCTTGCCCTTTCATTGTATGATTCGAAAAGGCAGCTTCACGCCGACGGCTATACCGACAAAAGCTTACCAAAAATCGAATTTTGATTCAAAAGCGCATCGTTGAGGTTTATTGGCTTATAGTAGATGGATTGTGCGAACGACTGCGCAAATTTTTTTCCACCAGCTAAAGGTCTTCTTCCCCCTGGATTTGTAGTTCGATAATATATTTTGATTTGGGCGTGTCGAATTTGAGATTGTCGGCACAGGAAGTTTTAGTTGTAGCAGGTTCATTGTTAGCGCAATTTGGAGATGCAAGTAGTTTCTTATGTTACACTTGTATTTGCGTTACGGTTATCAAAAATTTTCTATACATTTATGTACGCATGGACTTTCAAAATATTTATTTTCAATGCTTTATTAACTAGTCCATTATAATTTACTTCAATGTTAAGCTCTATATTTGTATTCTTAAATATTACAATTTTAATCTTAATAATAAAAATATTTTATATGTTTCAAATTGTTATGAAAAATTGTATAAACTGACGCATAGATTTTGTAATTTTCAACGAAAAATTCGTGAAACATAAAAGGAAAAAAAGCAAGTTAGTTTATGAGCAAAGTTTACATTTAAATGTCACCGCAATGCTTTAGTATTAAAGGTAATATTAACATAAGTGCTCATGAAAATGTTCTCGGTTTCAACTCACGCGCAGGGTGCTTATTACGTAACCAGAACTTGAGATCCGCCTTTAGATGGCAGCAAAGATATTATGCATCCCTTTAAAATAATACATTGTAGATATAGCTCTTATATGAAGGTATTAAGGCTGGTTTCTGAAAATATTTTACATTTGTGAGCAGAAAAAGGAGGCTAACTCTTGAAGAACCGTGACACGTTTGTGCCACCGTGGATAAACGGACACACAGACGGTTGCATATACATACAGTATAATAAAACACTCATCGAATTCAAATTTTGGAACAAAAGAATGTATTTACATTACAAACCATTATTTTGGAACAATACGGAAATGATTTGTTTTCGTTGTAAAGAAAATATGGGCACTATGTAGATTTGGAATATTAATATTTTTTTGGTCAAATTCAGTTAAAATTAATATTAAATTTATTGATTTAAGTTCAACGCGTCAGCTGACGCCAGTCGTGGCTCAAAGGCACAAGCGTGGGATTGTAAACGGTCGTGGGTTCGATTGCAACTCGAGGAAATGAAATATTTAATATTTTCATTTTGTCTCTCTGATCAACTTCATGCTGTATCCCGCAAGCACTGGTAGGCAGAGGAAACCTAGTGTTATGACACTCCGTTCCCCACTTTCTGCCGCATTCCGGAGGCATTACATGTTGCAGGTAGAACTCAACGCTGTTCTTTACCTCGACACTAGAGCGAAGGATAGAAATATAAAAGTAAATAGATATTTCAGTTCCTCGAGTTGGGATCGAACCCGCGACCGTCGCGTTACGATCACAACCCTGTGACGGACTCTTTGGTAACGAGGTAACCCGCGGCATTCATGGGTAGCGGAAGTTAACGCCGCTTTTATCTTACAAGAGCGAGGTAATGAGAGTAATTGTGTAGTGAGAATTGCAAGTGTAAGCAACGCGTACACTATGCCTGCTTTCAAAATATTTTTGATTTCTTATTAAATATAAATTATTAATTATGCTAATTGCATATTATATTTTAAATAGACGCTATTCTACATACCAGGATGCTAGGGTAATGCTAACAAATATAAAGTAATGCAACTGGTATTCTTTATCAAAATGCTCCATATCAGGAGCTTTGTTTAATCAACGATAATTGCAACAGAAGACAAAGTTTAATAATTTACTAATTATCACAAAACACAAAGGTCGAACCGATCACGCTAGCAACTACTGTTCCATTCATTCATTCACTCATTAAATATCTATTTAGAAATTACATTCATTCTTGCCCAACAAAAGTATTTACATTCGATGTCAGTTTGTTTTACATCCAAAACACATTCAATGGACGCATATTTCTTTCCATACATTCATGGTGCGTTTTTGCTTCGGACTTGTCACTTATAATACGAACTATAGTTCCTTGCGTTGCTTTGTGCTACAAGAGATGAATGGATAGAATAATAATAACATATGTCTGGACGGTAGGAAGAATTGAGAATAAAAAGAAAAATGTTTATTGATATGACAACACTGCCACGTGTTGGCATCACAAAGGAATTTGAGTTGGAGCCTTCTATTGTGTGTTTTTTCCAGAATCTAAAATATTAATAAATTTCTCTTGTTTATTAATCAACGTTTTTAGATAGTTTTGATGTTATTATAATAACATATCTTACTTGTCGGGTGACTGATGGTATTAGCTTTATATGTATTTAAAAAAAGAATAATTTAGGTTTTTTTTTGCAGTTCATCACTAATCACTTCGCCAATGTGACGTTGAATGGAAATCAATAATTTTATGTTTCTGACATTGATATAAAAGTACGAGTCATGTACACTTGCCTACCTTTACATCCGCCTCAGGCTAGACATAAATAACTATTATACATTAAAAATCCACTAATATATTCGTCTTCAGTTTTTGGTTTTATTTTTGTGAATATTGTAGAATTGAACTTTATCTTGTCTAATGCATAATTTAAGTATATTTACAGTGAATTTTCAACCAACAACTCATACTTAACTACATAAACTTTTTTTTTAATTTTCAAGACACGGCCTATTGAGTAGCGAAACTCAACGCCACGTCGCCACGTCGCCACGTCTTGCTCCCAGAGCGAGGAAATCATAATAACCCACTCCAACCCCAAGCAGGAATTGAATCTGCAATCGTCACGCTTTCAGTCGTTTCTTTATAAAATGAACATACATTTGCTTAACAAACCTTCACTTCTCTCTAATAAATCAACAACGTTACAGCTTACGAAAATTGCTAAGGTATTTAGATACATAATTTAACACGTCGTTTATCACACGCAATAAATTATAGGATGTGTGTGTTTTTTTTTTATTTTTAACGCACACAGTGCGATACTACGCATACCTATGTTCCACGGTGTCGTAAATTTTGCAAATATGATTTATATTAGGATTACTTAGTATGTTATCAGTGCTTCACCTTGTATAGTGAACAGGTGTAAAATTATTTAAAAAACAATAATTACAATTATTATGAATCTTTGTACAGATATTCTAAAAGGTATAAATTATATTATTATTTATTAATATTTTTAATTCTTGGCTCTGACACCAATGCAAGAAGATACCGGCGTCGAGTTCCGCCATTCAACACGCAATGCCTCGTAAAAATCAAAGGAGCAAAGGAGTGTCATAACACTAGGTTCCCTCTTCCCACCCCATTATATGCGGGATACAGCGATAAGCTGATTATAAACAGTAGATACAGTACATATGAAATATTAAATATAAACTTTATGTTCAAAACGATTTATTTTCTAACCTAAATAAAACTAAATGACTTCGCAAATTATTTGTTTAGATATAAAATCGATGTGAACGTAACAAAAGTGCCAAAAACATAACAAAAATATAATAACTACAAAGACACGTTTTCGCATCTCGGAACCACTTGATGTCCCGTGTCGTATGCTGGCAACATTAAGGGCCCTCAAAAATGGCGCGTAAACTGACAGCACGCACTCTTGTCCATAGAAAAAAATAATAATCCGCATTATTATATAAAATCTTTTTATATTGTATCAGATTTGTTATGTAGTGAAATAATTTTGTCGATATATTTTTAGTTACTTATATTTAAGTAACAACGTTCAAAGCCTTACAGATAAATTTAAAGGAAACATGTATACTTAGTGTATATTCTTTTCTTAAGTAATATTCTTATAGATTTTCATCGATTTTTTTCTTCTAGAACCTAAATTGATTAATACTTGATACCATCTACTATTTTTTTTATTTTTTACATTTTTATGATGTCCAATTCATTTATTAATTTTATTTATTATTATATCCTTAGGTTGTATTCTATTTTCGGTAATTATCACTCTGTTCCTACTTTCGGCTAGAATAATTACACATCGTGTTCATTTTAATAAATAATGGAATATAAATATGATTTTTTCTTCTTCTTAATCATACATACACTCTTGTCCGAATGGTGGTGGTTAGAGCTGTCTTTTTCATTTAAAAGCGAGATTGCATTATTTCTCTGTCTGTTTCTATTTTCAGTATGAAGCGTGCATTTGTTAATGTAACTGCCAGATTAAATATTATATTTGTGTATTAGAATCGCCGGCAAGCTCTAAAATATGATATTGGAATCCTAATTGCTACAAAAAATTACTTCCACGCTACCATGGTATCATTAATATTGTTTCGAATTGAACTAAATAAAATGTTATAAATGTCTTCAGCAGAGGAAGTCTAGTATTAAGGCACTCCGTTCCCCATTCCGCCGAATCCTGGAGACGTTGTGTATTGAGTGGCAGAACTCAAGTTCCGCCTTGCCACCAGAGCGAAGAAACGAAAATATTAAATATTTCATTTCCTCAAGAGGGAATCGAACGCACAACCTATAATTTTTTGTCATATTTTATGAATAAAATATTAATATTGATTAATATTAAATATGAATATGCGTTATTGTTACTACAGCCATGTTTGCGTCATACAACAATCAATGTCGATAGTCGAAGCGCTACGGATTTTTAGGCCTCTCGAAAGGGATTATGTGTGACATTAATCTTTGTACAATATATATTATATTTCATAAAGGTTTATTTTGGATTATCGCTGACATAATGAAGCAATAGAAATGTATCATTATGAGGGAATGTTATGTAATTATTATTATTTAATTTGTAATTTATTACAAAACACATTTTATGTAAATATTCCATTTCTTTTTTTTTTAAATCGAATTGAGTATTTAAATGTCTTTAAATACTTAATTAATTTAAGAGACCGAGACGAGAAGAAGACCCAAAATGTAAGTTTTTTTGTAGTTATTCTGCATATACAGTCCTTATTATAACACTTTCCATGTGAATTGAGAACTTTGCGGGTTGAATGGTGGGAACGGGAACTGCACCGCCCCGTTATAAAACAATAATTAATTTCCTCAACTGAGGATCGAACTCACAACACCATGACAAATTAACATGAAACCTAAATGAAATATGTATTTTACATAAGAAATTATGTATCAATTTTCCAGTGGAAATCTCCATGTAAAATTAAATTAATTAAGAACAAGAAAGTTAGTTGTATTGGAGTTCGGAAAATTCCTGTTAATCTAAGAACTTATTTTTACTAGAACTAAGCCATGGCGGAGAAGGTAGCAGCTGCAAAATGAAATTACTTATAAATATATAAAAACATGTATAGTTATTATGGAATTTAATATTATTTACTCTAATTATAGGATAATTATGTCGGCAGAACGCTTGTATTAAAAAATTGACGAAATTCAGCAATGACTCTCGCTACTCAATAAGCAATGTTTTCGTTTTAATCGGAGAACGGAGTGATCTTTTACTTTTTTTAACTTCACGCTGTATCCCTAACGAGGTAGCCAGAGAGAACGGAACACCAAACGGTCTCTGCCTACCTGTTTAACCTCGTCCACTGTCATGAACCTCTTCATATATGCCCTCCAGAAGGTCCTTATGCTTTTTACGTGGCCTTCCTCCATTATTAATACTTGTCCACTACGAGGTCTCCTCCTCTCTTACCACTCACTTTTCCTTCATAAATATTCTACATAGGCACATCTAAAAATGCCAAAAATGCATGAAAACAAATAAACATATAATCCAAAAATTGCATCATTCTATTAATATTTGTATGACCGACTCAATATCAACACCTGAACGACTGAAGTAAACAATTTTTAATCGTCTATACAAACGGTGTCAGTTACTTAAACCTCGAATAAAAACTGTCTACAAGAGAAATTTGTAAAGACAACAAGAAAGACACAATGAGTCAATATTTTCCTGAACGTTCTTTAGAATGTCAAGCTGTTTGCTGATGGTGATAGGTTCGATTAAATCAATTTCTTTGGAAACGTATTTGGCGAAGTAATTAGCTAGGTAAGGATATTTTATTTTGGATGTTTAAGTATATTGGAAATAAATTATAAAGTTGTTATCTTTTTTAAGTTATTTTTTTACGCTGTATCTCGTAAAGTCGTTATAATACTATGTATGCTATATAATATTTTATATATTTAAATGAATGTAATAAATAAAAAATAATATTGTACTTACTAAAATTATAAATTTAATAAAAAAATATTTTAAATTTTATATAGCTATCAACAAACTCCATTTTATAATCTATTTATTAATATAACAATTCAAACATTTCAGAAAACAAACTAACCAGCTTCGAGTCTTAGACGTTTACACAGTGTTTTAATTAAAATAATTTAAAATATAATCGCTTTAGAGAGAGTTTCGAGCGGGGGAAGTTGAAATTTTCTGAAATGGAGGTACAAGACAAAATAATAAAATATTAATAAAGGCCCGGAGACGGAAAAGTTTCATCCGGAGCAAATATTTATGTTTCAAATAAGGCGCGCTGCGATACGGCGGGTTAGTTACTTACGGGATTCGAATCTCGAATTTTATAATTAGCTATATATGTTATACCTACTATATATATATATAGTATATATTGTATTGGATATATAAAACTCAGTTTTGAAATAAATATTTTTTGTGTCCCTTATAGAATTAAACAAAGGAAAGTCAAAGGGAAAATGGAAAAAGATAAGATAAAATAATATATTGTTATTTATTATTAATTATTGACATTTTATATCAAATATTTTTTACAATAACTCACATGTTATCTATTTTTGGACTTTGTCGTCTGTGTATGGAAGTGAAGGTATTATAACGATTTTTGATATTAACGCATTAAATAAACGTTTTACTGAGGAATTTCTAATCTAATCTACTTAATATAATTTATACTAAATAAAAGAAAAACAATCCACACAATGTTACACCCACATATAAGTTAACTTAGACAATACACGAGAAAACCTCCACATCATCCCAAATAGATTCTAATGGTTCCAAACCACAAACTCAAATCTCAGAGTGGTAAAACCCACTAACTACAATAAAAACCTAACATTGGAAGCTATTAAAAGCGAGTGCCTAGTCTAATGAAATATTAAAATAGTTTGTAGACGGCTGCCGGAGGCCCGCTAGCGAAAACAAATCAAATAGAAAACCCCCAACTTGTTAAAATTCCCTCACAACGCTTTCGAAAACGACTATTACAGTTTTTTTTACATGTAAGACCTGTTCCACACATGACTGAATGGTCTGGTCTTGTAATGAAAGTAAAAAATATTATATTGATATTTCATAGTTCATGTAACCACATTCAGGTGGAAACCCTGGGAGGCTTATATGGGGGGGCTTGCTCTTTCAAAAACTTTTGTGTTATAAGAGAAAGCTTTTGTATTTGAGCGTACTAGAATATATTTAATTTTTTTTATCTGCTATGATAAAAGGGGTATTCGTAAATGGGTGGGGAGGGGTCTAAGATTTCGTGACATTAAATTTCAAAATATAATATCTATCTAGCATTGTTAAAAGTAATAATTACCAATATGAACCAGTACGAACTGGAAAATCATAGATCTTATTATAATATGGTCCAATTGGGACGTGTTTAGTTTAAGCCTATGCCTAAATTAGCAATTAAGCACAGTTCTAAAATAGATAGCGTATTGGGGGTCAACAGTAAATAATAAAATTATACTATGTTTTAAAAAACTGAATTTAAAAATAATTTCTAGATAAAGTAAACATATAATGCAAATGAAAAAAAAAACTGATAAATTTAACATTCTCTTACATTCCATTTTTCGTCCATATTATCATCAGAACTTACCACAATAGATCTAAATGTATCATATCAATTATGAATAGCTGATACTTTAAAACGCCAAAGAGCAAATACAAAAGGAACGTATTTGGGAACCTCCGATGGCGAGTTTTCCACCTCCATTTGGAGCTACGCTGTAATTGAAAACAAACACGCATTGTTGTGGCCCGTATCAATCAGGCCGATAGTTTTGGCAAACAGGGGGTGAGACACCCCGAATTATCTTTATTAAACCCTGTCGGTTCTATCTTGCGAGTGTTAATTTGGAAAATTTGTCAAACTATTTGTCATATTGTTTTTGTTTTATTTGTTTTGTATAATCTTTTTGTTGTTATTGTTGTTTTTGTTAAATTCGTCATCTATCAAGTCTTTAGCGATACGTGGATCCATGCTTAATGAGGTAGGTTTCATGAAACCAATGAAACATTAATCAAAACATTAATCAAAAGGAAGTCGTATTCCTACCCCTTAAGTCACCTTCCAGCGTACCCTACTAAACAGAGGTAGCCTAGTGTTAAGACACTCCGCTCACTACTTCACGCTGAATTATGAATATATTGCGTAATGATTGGCGAAACTGAACACCGCGCTTTGCCTCTACCCCAGAGAGGAAATGAAAACATTACGTATTTCCTCCTCGAGATGGAATCAAACCTATAACCTATCGCGTTTACAGTCACATTTTGTGACCCAGCGCCACTTTTAGTCTCGATATAATTTATTCCAGTTATGGTAGGTAATTATTTTAGTTCATCGTGACAAGTAAATACATAACGAGAATATCCTAAGAAAAGTAAGATAACAGATTAAACACCTGCAATTACGTTATCACAACAGCTTCTATTGCTCATCTAACAATCCATATCTATATTATAAATTCGAAAGTAACTCTGCCTGTCTGTCTGTCTGTCTTTTACGCAATAAGGGCCAAACCGCTAATTTAATTGTGATAAAATACACATATAGAGATACTTGTGGGTCTCGGGATGAACATAGGATACTTTTTTTTTCTTATATTTGTAATATTTTCGATATATACCAATATAAAAATACTTATTAATATGACATACAATTTATTGCGCCATATTAATAACAACTGGCTATGCGACCGTTGCTAAGCAACGATTTGCAAAGTTTGTTGTTAGAAACGTCACCCAAAATGAGCTTGCTTAACGCATCTTTCTATTGAAAACTGAAAATAATTTCATAAACATTCATATAGTACAAGCGGGCGTAGCCGCGTTCGGGTCCACTAGTATAAAATAAATGAAAAAAACAATTTAAAAAAAATGAGCAAGCGATTTTTAAAAGCAGCTCTCATTAAAGCAATGAAAATTAGTATGTAGGTGTGGCCCTCGAGCGCCCGCGTGGCGGCCACGTGGACCAAACACCGACGCGTGCGCAGTGCGATATTAAAAGAATATGGAAATATATGATATAGTGGGACGCGTGCCCAGTACGTGGTGGTCGAGGCTCGCGCCAGATTCTTCCACTTAATGTCACTGGTACAAAAGATTTGTTTTATTGCAAAATAAGTGACGTATTGTTTGAATTTGTGATGCGGTTTTTTTTTAGCTATTGTTGGGTTAGATAGCGGCTATTTGTTTAAGTTTTTCTTTTTTTGCAGCAGCAGGATAGGCAGAGGGAACATGGGATAGTAACTAGACTTCCGGTCGCCATTTTCCGCCTATTTCTGGAGATATTGCACGTTGAGTGGTGAAAATATTAAATATTTAACTTCTAATGGTAATCGAACCCACAATCTGTCGCGCTTATAGTCACACGTTACTGCCCCTCCGCTATGACTGGCCTCAAGTTATATTTTTACATGTTTATTCTTTACACTTTATTTTTTTTCTTTTATCGTACATAATTTATGCCCTTTTATTAGAATAGATATTATTTTCCGTACTTCTTCTTTAAAACGCTATTTAGGACTTCAATACAAATCCTTGTAGTCGTTACATAAAGTTTTGTATTATAAAGTTGGTTTCTTGGTAAGTTTAGGGTCGTCGCCCGTTCTAATCCCGACGCGAAAAGGGACGGCACGGGCACGCTATCGCAAGCCGACAGACGCGACGTCTTCGCATTACTTTAAAATATAGCTTTATTTATATTCTACGCATATACATATATATGTATATATATATCTATGTAATAATTTGAAATTTTTGCGGAGAGATCCTAGTGACACTTCGCATTGCGTGTTGAGTGGCGGAATTCAACGCCACGCTTTGCATCGATATCGTAGCGAAGAAATGAAAATATAAAACATTTCTTATTTTTAATTATATTAATTTCTGGTATTTCAACTGAAAGATAAAGAGAGCTTAATAAAAATGTCACTATTTGCCCAATTCAAGGCAACGATATAAATAAATAAACAAGTATTTCTTATAAATTATATCTATAAATAATTGTAAGGTGTTTTTAATTTTTATGATCACACTGTGGAAACACAGCCGTTAGGCGTTTCAATTCCATTTAAACAAATTATCGCCATTTTTTTGTTAAATAAATAATAATTATTAATTTAACTATAATTTAATCAGAAAATTAATAATTTAATTAGATAGATTATAAATGTAAATATATCTTTTGACGTTTAAGCTTACGGTCATCGCGAATGCAGGTCATATCGGCCGGTAATATTCCAGTGGCATTATATTCATATAATGCCACTGGAATATTTCATATATTATAAATATTACTTCTCAAAAACTTATATTTATCACATAAAAAGGCAAAAATTAACAAAAGGAAAAATTCATTAAAGTTCAAGTATTTGCTTAGAATCTCGCAATTATGAAGCGGGTGCTCTGGCGACATCGCGGAGATAGCGTTTAATTTCGCCCGGGCTGTTTTATTACACAAATTAACCCGTTTTTACTGCGTTAGGGGGGGTGGGGGTTAGGTACATAAATAATTAAAGGGGATGGGCCCCCGGAAATGGTTGTGAATACCGTTCCTTATTCTTCTATGTTTGGAAATAATGATTGGATTTTGTTTTTGTTTTATATTTTTAGCCCTGCTGTTATTTTGTTAAATATTTGGACCTATAATTGTTTTGCTTTTTCTATTTAGAATTACAATAGGTACCTACAGTTATTGAAATATACGCAAAAATATATATTTCATTTAGGTATACATATATATATTTCATTTAGGTATATATACATATTTTTTCTAAATAAATAATACTAAACAATTACTCATAGTATCGCTTGGTCATAGAATCGCATATATATATTTTATATAACCATTAATTCTCAAGTCGAGTGCTCACCGCCTAACATTTTTCTTGGTTCTTTTTGCTTGCTCAGTAAAATACATATATATTTTTAAAAAAGTCCTCATTTTCTTACCGTAAATCTAAAAAATAAATAAATCACCTTGACTTCACTCTGTCTCCCGCTTACAACAGGGTAGGCAGAGGGAACCCAACGTTGAGACACTGTCAGTTCCCCACTTTCCTCCGAATTTTACAAGGCCTTGCATTTGCTCAACAGAGTGGCGGAACTCAACGCCGCTCTTTGCCTCGACACCAGAGTGAAGAAATGAAAATATTTATCGATACCTATATTATAAATTCGAAAGTAACTCTATCTTTCTGTCTGTCTGTCTTTTAGGCAATCAGGGCCGAACCGCTAATTTAATTGTGATAAAATCCTCATATAGAGATACTTGGGGGTGTCGGGATGAACATAGGATACTTTCTTTCCTCATATTTGTATTATTTCGATATATTTAAATAATTAATAATTAGACATGCAATTTTTTCCGCCATGTTAATAACAACCGTCGTTGCTAAGCAACGATTTGCAAAGTTTGTTGTTAGAAAACGCCACCCAAAATGAGCTTGCTTAACGCATCTCTCTATTGAAAATTGAAAATAATTTCATAAATATATTTAATAAATATTCGTATAGTTCAAGCAGGCGTAGCCGCGTTCGGGTCCACTAGTAAATAATAATTCATTTCCTCGAGTGGGGATCGAACCCACAATCGTTGCGTTACCATATTCGTTATNTAGCCCAGCTGTTATGTTGTTAAATATTTGGACCTACTATACCTATAATTGTTTTGCTTTTTCTATTTAGAATTACAATAGGTATAGTTCTTGAAATATACGCAAAAATATATATTTCATTTAGGTATTATATTATTTCTATATAAATAATACTTAACAATTACTCATAGTATCGCTTGGTCATAGAATCGCATATAGATTTTTTTTATATAACCATTAATTCTCAAGTCGAGTGCCCACCGCCTAACATTTTTCTTGGTTCTTTTTGCTTGCTCAGTAAAATACATATATTAAAAAAAAAATCCTCATTTTCTTACCGTAAATCTAAAAAATAAATAAATCACCTTGACTTCACTCTGTCTCCCGCTTACAACAGGGTAGGCAGAGGGAACCCAACGTTGAGACACTGTCAGTTCCCCACTTTCCTCCGAATTTTACAAGACCTTGCATTTGTTCAACAGAGTGGCGGAACTCAACGCCGCTGTTTGCCTCGACACCAGAGTGAAGAAATGAAAATATTAATCGATATCTATATTATAAATTCGAAAGTAACTCTGTCTTTCTGTCTGTCTGTCTGTCTGTCTTTTACGCAATCAGGGCCGAACCGCAAATTTAATTGTGATAAAATACTCATATAGAGATACTTGGGAGTCTCGGGATGAACATAGGATACTTTTTTTCCTCATATTTGTATTATTTCGATATATACCAATATATTAAAATAATTAATAATTTGACATGCAATTTATTCCGCCATGTTAATAACAACCGTCGTTGCTAAGCAACGATTTGCAAAGTTTGTTGTTAGAAAACGCCACCCAAAATGAGCTTGCTTAACGCATCTCTCTATTCAAAATTGAAAATAATTTCATAAATATATTTAATAAATATTCGTATAATTCAAGCGGGCGTAGCCGTGTTCGGGTCCACTAGTAAATAATAATTCATTTCCTCGAGTGGGGATCGAACCCACAATCGTTGCGTTACCATATTCGTTCTTCTGCGCGCCTCTATATATAATAATTACCCTAATATAATACAATAATATATAACCGCTTATATAATTTACCCGACTGTACATACCTACTTCAATTTAATAATTATAATGTGAGACAAGGAGCGGAGCCGACATTTCTAATTAATTAACGTCACAGTACGTATTACGTTTCCTGCGGCTCTTCCTAATTACATTGTAGATATAGAATAATATCATTTATTTATTATTAGTCTATTCGAGTTAATTGTGATTTAATTTAATTGTGATTAATTTAATTAATAATTGTTGAAACTTTACTTTTTTTTAAACATGCATTAAATAATAGATACGTACATTGATGGCTAGACGTTGCGTAGCGGCACAGAGGATGACTGTAAAACCGACTGGCTGTGGGTTCGATTCCCACTCGAGGAGATGAAATATTTATTTTAATTTATATTTCCATTTCTTCGCTCTGGTGTCGAGGCAAAGCGCGGGTCTGATTTCTGCCACTCAACACGCAAAGGTTCCAGAATTCGGAAGCGGGGAACGGAGTGTCTTTATACTAGATTCTCTTTAGCTGATTTATTTACAGCAAAATAAACAAAATTGTTTAAACGATATGTGAATGATGCCTAGATCATTTTCAATTTCCAAGCAGTATAAATTAACTTCTGTACGTTAAAATTAATATAGAAAATTTTAATACGTTTTCTGTTATTTTCACCGACAATCAAAGCTAGGGGCAATAAACTAAATTGAAATGTTCCTTTTGACCCTAAGCAATGTGCGATGGATTTAAACTGACACATATTTTATAGGCCTATATTATATAGGGTATACAACACATGTTGAATGGTCCGCTACAAATTACTATTTGGCGAAGACCGATTTTGTTAATTGGTTACTATTAATAGAAATAAAGGGAATCGTTGTTAATTTGATTAGGCTGGCAACACTTAAGCTATTTTAGTTATATGAGATTTTTAAAGAATTATTTAAAATGTTTTATTAGGCTGTCTCAAGTAGAACAATCATAATTGTGTAAGACTCTGATTTAAAAACAAATATGTAAATATCTGCCTAAATACGCCTTGCCTCCAGAAATCAGCGGAAAGTGGGGAACGAAAATGTCTTAATGGGAACGGAGTGCTTTAGCACAAGGTTTCCAGGTTAACTCCGCGTCTAGTGTGTGCGTGATAGCAGAGAAGGAAAAGCGAGAAGCTAAATTATTTAATTAATTTTATAACTTCAGAATTTTTAATCGATTACTCATTGATTAAAATAATATTCTCCATTTCTCTGTTCTACTGTGATTTTAACAAAAACCCGTATCTAACACTCACAATTACCAGTCGATAAAACCTCCCCCACATTAACGGTTAATCTTTATTAAGGGGTATTATATTCGTGCGTCCTTTCAAATTTCACTAGATCATTCGTTGTACGGGATTTCAAATGATTTATTATATAAGTACTTTGTTGCTTAGTTATCCATTTTCAGCAATAACGTTTCTGTAAATTTTGTACTAAATTTTCTGGTAAGAAAAGTTGTAAGTGACAGCCGTTTTAGCAATTCGCCTTTAGAAAATTACCATTTGTATATTTAATAATTTTTCTAATTATATTTTTGCCATTTATTTTGGAAGAAGGTAATTAATAAAAATAAATACCATCCAAGAAACATCATGATACATACCATCATTTTTAATACTAGTGGCCTAAACACGGCTTCGAAGGTCCAAGTTATTGTTATATTATAGTCAAATTAAGCTAAAGTTTTACATAAATATGTAAAACTTTAGCTTAATTATCTATATGTTATATATATGTTATATATATCTATATGTTATAGTAGCCTATATGTTATTCTGATATATAAGTTATTTTACTAAATAAAAAACACGAAAATCCGTTTAGTAGCGTGTTGTTGCGTGAAAGTGAAAGAAACATAATTACAAACTTACACAATAATAATATTAGTAGGATATAATTCCTTTTTTTTAAATTTGGAAATTTTGTAAATTGATTATTTTTATTCACATAAACAAATATTGTATACAAATATCAATAGTTGGAAATTTATAAAAACTCCGTATTAATATGAAATTATGCTTTAACTTACATACCCTTGAAGCTACGATCATTTATCCTTTAAGCTTTCTCCAATCACTGTTCCGTGATTTCCCTTCTAAGCTCAATCCCAGCAATCAAATGCATAGTTGGGGGTGGTTTATTTATTTTTTATGGTCCAACAAATTCCTATGTGAGGGTTCTTTAATGAGATGCGGTGTAAACACACGGACGCCCTCCTCCTCCTATTCCTTGGAGACTAAGATTTAGGGTGTTTTTTGATTCGGAATGTATTTGCCGATTTAGTGCGTGGCAATTTGTTTACTAGAGATAGTTGGGGGTTCCGTGCTTCAAAAGAAGATAGCGATTATAGAATCGCTTTGGCCGTCTGTCTAGTAAATGAAAATTAGTGTCAAATACCTATAATCTATATATATAAAATCGAAAGGTCACTCACTCATCACGAAATCTCAAAAACTACATGTTAGGAATCTGAAATTTTGCTTAGGAATTATGTCTAGGACGTAGGTGCTCGATAAGACGGGAATTTGCAATATTCGACTTCTAAGGGGTTGTTTTTGGGGTAGAAAGTTTGTATGAAACTTTGTTACTGCAAATGCTAGAAGTCTCAAATTTTGCATAAACGTCATTTATAGGACGTAGGTACTCATGGAGACAGAAATTAATAATAAGGTAGTTCACGCAGGCGAAGCCGCGGGCGGGCCGCTAGTATATAATATAAACCAGAATAAGTTCTACCAAATTAAAAAAAAGAATTCTTAAATACGTATTATATTCTAAGCAAACAATAGATCTCATTACTACATGTTTTAGTTCGTTATCACATTTTTGTCAACTACGTTCGGCGTAGGTATAACGCCATAGTAATGTATCAGACATTTTTTTAATTATTCTCTGGGAAGTGTTTACGCAGGTGTCCTCTGCCCTAAATACCGCATGAGACGGTAGTCAGAACTGTGGAGATGCATTTGTCTTATAAAAAGGAAGCATAAAATTTAATATATGTATGGGTACATTAAAGAAATGGCTCGTGTGACACTTGTTTATATAATTCTAGTGCGTAGCTACGTAGTGCTTATAACATCTATAATTTTCGTTTAATAACCTGTACATAGGTAACTTCCGTCGTGGCGCCGCGGTATAAGGTGTGACTGTAACGCGACCGTTGTAGGTTCAATCCCCATGAGAGGAAGTGAAATATTTATTTATCCAATTCAATCATTCATTCAATTCAATTCTTCGCTCTGGTATAGAGGCAAAGCGCGGCGTTGAGTCCTACCACTCAACACGCAATGACCCCAGAATTCTGCAGAAAATACGGAACGGAGTGTCTTAACATTAGGTTCCCTCTGTCTACCCTGCTGTGTGCGGGATACATATAACCATGACATTAAGCTATGTGCGAGATACAGCGTGAAAGAAAGAACCATAAAAAACACTAAAAGTAAATATTATATGTTTACTTCGACCATTAGATGTAAATTTATGTATTTAGATCGGTTAAAATGTGCCTGTATTATTGACGCGAGAAGTCGCATCTCTTCCGCATGCGTCCGACCCGCGATCATATTTGCTTGGTAGACAACTAAGCAAACTACGAAATCCAATTAGACTTTAAATTAGTGCAATCTATCGGAGAGAATAAAAGAAGAGAGTAAAATGCTTATTTGTGAATTTTAAGCTACAATTTTTTAGAGTTCTGTACCCTTGAAATAAAAACGGAACCCTTATCTTCCTTCCTTCCTTATTTTATTTTATTGTCCGTACGTCTGTCCGTCTGTCATGACTAATTATCTCAAGATCGGTGGAGGTTTCCAGATGAAATTGATACCAAATAATTTGGTAATAATACTTGAAGCACAGAAAAAAATCTAGCTTCTAAGTCAACAAAATCAACAGATATGAGCATTTATGCACCGATTTTGTTGCGTTTTCTATGAAAATTGGTGCAAAATAAAATATAAAGGGTTCTTGTGGACCCACGGAAACCAAAAATCCGAAAAGTGAAAGATTATTTATAGGTATTTCATAGAAAAAAAATTACTTGTACTTACACTTACAAATTTATATTCGTAGTTCATTTCATTTAAAATAAGAGCATATGCTCGCAAACTTATGTTGGTAAGTTTTGTAAGTTGTTCTTCCCGTTGACCTATAATCCTGAAATAGTCGCCCACCTAGGCTTCCGTACCTATTCGAATCCGTACCTTCGCCGAATTCACAGCCATTGCGGGATGAGCGGTACTCAACGCCGCGCTTTGCCTCGTTACAAGAGCTAAAACATCTCATTTCCAAGTGGGAATCACTACGACCGACCAATTAAATACGCTTTACTATTCCAAACGTGTTTCTAACCCCACACAAGCCGGTTACTAGCACAGTGAAATGTATTGGAGTCTGTCGATATGCACGGGACGCTAGCGACCCGCGCCCGTGTTTACATGCGAGTCGCGACTGTCGGGCACACGCTGAAGCAAATATACGCTTTCGATACATACATACCTATCTATATATATATATATATAATGTATTCTGCTTGTTTGTTTGTGCCAGTTTAGTATGTGCGAAGTCGATATTTGATGATGATATTTAAATATATTTGTTATAGTTGGTTAATGGTAAAGATTGTTGGGTCATTTTGAATTTATTACTACCTACTATTAATATATGTTTTTCTTAGTCTTAAAACACTGTCTTTTTTTTTGTATATTATTTAGCTTCATGCTCTATTCCGCAAATTGGAAGGAAAGGCAGAGGGATCCTGGAAACCAAGTAATAAGACACCGCCGAATTCCGGAATCGTTGTGTGTTGAGTGGTGATAATCAATACCGCGCTTTGCGTGTTTACCAGAGTGGTCGCTCTAATACAAATATTAAGAACTCCATTTCCTCAAATGGGAATCAAATCTACACCCTTTTTGTTACTTATGTGCCCTGCGCCTCTATACAAGTTACTGGGCTTCAATTATTCCACATTATCTAGTATATCAGTAGATAGTGCTCAATGTAATCATTTTTATATCCCGCTAATGATTGCGGGTCATATTTACCCTCTCGTAGCTTTCATATCTTCGTCATCGCTCTTACTAATGTATTTCTAATGTTTTGTTAATCATTGCTGTTTGGTGTTTTTATATATGTATATATGTATGGTATATTCATATATTATGTATATGTTTCAGATAAAAATATTTATTTTGGTACTTTAGTAACGGATTTGATGGATTACATAATATTGCGTAAAATGGAGTGAGTGATGGATTATTAAAATATTTTTTTAGCATTTCTTAAAGAAAAGAAAAATCCAAGTTTCGTTGGACGCGAAAAAGCGCGAGTTCGAAATCCCGCTACGTTAAAATTTTTAAACGTTTTCTAAATACATTTTTCAACTCATTGCAATTCTCAATCTTGGTAAAGGATAATAACTAACAATTATTATTTCAGATATTTCAAAAAATACTAAAACATTTGCCATAGAATTTATATGGAAACATGGCTGACCATACAAAAAAAATATAACCAAAATTCATTTATGATTGTATGTATATATAATCCCATATGACATAGAAAAAGATTTATACATAAATATCTTATTTTCTAGTTGTAAAATTCGGGGTTGTAGATTTGATCTGGGAAATAAATGATTTTTTATTTAATAAAGCCTAGAGTTGAGTTACACTCATCTTGTCTCGAATGCCAATGTCTCGAATTATTATTATTATTATTAAAAATATGGCTATAAATACATCTAAAAATTAATATACTCAGTAAGTTAAGATGCAGTTATTTTTTTTCGTTTCAGTCTAGACATCCCCCAACATGGGCAAAGTAGACTTTTTTCATTAAACTTGATGGTAGGTATATCATGAAGCAAGATCCTTTATAAGAAGCCTCCGTCTCATCTCGCGAAATTAAGTTTCAAATATTAAATTCGCTTTGTGCAAAGATATCCATCCAAGACGACCATCCGAGGAGGTTTTAAGAAAAGGCAAAATATTTTTCTTCTCTTGTATTTGTGTGCTTAATTTTTTGTTTTATTAAATACTTAGTTATTTATAAATAATATTAGGATAAAAAGACTTTTATATATTGTTAACCTAGTTTTAAAAACTCCGTTCGCACAAAGACACTACTACGTTGCCTATTTTCTGCCGAATTATGGAGACGTGGACTAGTGGAACTCAAGATCACGCTTAGCCTTGTTACTAGAGATTTATTTCCACGAGTGAGAGTCGAACTCACTGCCGAATTTCTCATACGTTTGTGCCAAGACTGGCTTCACTTTCGTTATTTACGATGATGACTAAATATGGGAAACGTTAAGCATTTATTTGGTCCCATAGCGGTAGTAAGTAAATGTGAGCATATTTTTAATGTTTTTTTTTACTCAAAATAAGGTAATATAAGGTACATTACATAAATTACACACATTAACTTTCAATACAATACCAATAAAACAATTAACTATGAATCGCCCTCACATTGTACTAATTCGACACAACGCAATAGACCCACTAGGTCGCGAAATAGGGAGGATTATCTTCTATTAGCAGACGGGACGTGACTGGAGGGGATGTCGATAAATGTTTTGCTTTAGATAAAATAAAAAAAATATTAAATTAATTCAGTTTCACACTTTATCCCGCGCACAGCAGGATAGGCAGAGGGTTAAGACACTCCGTTCCCCACTTTCTGACTAATTCTGGAGGCATTGCGTGTTGAGTGGCAGAACTCAACGCCGCGCTTTGCCTCGACACCAGAGCGAAGAAATGGCGAAATCCAAGTAATAAATATATATTTCACTCCCTCGATTGGGGATCGAACCCACAATCGTCGTGTTACAGTCAAATATATTTAATTTTTTTGAATGGGAATCGAATTCACTTCTTATGACCTTTACAGTCGCACGCTTGTGTCTCTACGCCATGACTGGCCCCAAAGCTTTTGGTAATAAATGTGTAATTAAAACAAGCTTTGAGGCAATATATTGTAATCGCTGAACACTTGTGCCCGCTACCCATTCCCTCTTAATCGCTACACAAAAGCAAAAGTTTTATTATCAATGGTCTGCACTAAAACTATTGATTTCAAAAATAGTTTGTGTCATGCAAAATTACATTATATAATTTTATTTTTGTTCTGATAAATACTGGGCTAAAAAAATACCTAAAAAAATAATGAAATTTGTAAATATATATATATATATATATATATATATATATATATATATATATATATATATAAATTTCTTTAACAATCTGTGCCTCTTGACACCATGTCTCAAATAATCTGTACAAAAAATCTAAAAGCGAAAAACGGACTGTCCGTAAAGCACAGCCCAACAGTCGCAGGTTCAAATCCCGCTTCCACGTTAAAATTTTGATACGTTCTCAAAAAATAAAATAGTTTGGTAATAAATACCTTTTAGCTGAAAAATCATCATCAGTTAACATTTTCACTAAAATACTGGCAATAAATTATGGAAAAATTTCAATAACCTCATATACGTCAGTTAAGATTCGGCAATAGCATTTATCACGGCTTATTCTTGTAAGCCCCTTCCACTCTCGCGCCCCGCAGCGCTCCTAATCGCCGAACAAAAGCGACGGTTTAGATATAAATACAAATCGTGTAGTTTTCGGTTGCACCCCGTCGCGGAAGCCCTACGTAATGCCTGGAGCGTGTGATGTGAATCCCTGACCCTCGTTCATTGCGATATAGATGGTGTGCAGTACGGCCAACGAGTCACGGGGTCTTGAAGCTGGGTTTTTTTTACAATTTCACCTATTTTACTTCAGAAGAATAATCAATAGTAAAAAAAATCCTAAGATCTAAATCTGTACGACCGTAAATCTATAGCTAACTTCATGGAGGCCACAACTCGTCGATCGTACTGTAACTGTAATTTCAATCTATTGCAGTTGTTTATAGACACCTATTTAAGCTACAACTGTGACATAGAGATTTCGCTTTTAATTTCTATATTCTAATTAATTTATTTATTGTTCGAAATTTAGTATTATAATAATAATGCTTATTAAATTGTGAAAGTATGGCTGGCTGTATTAACATAAACTTCAGATTCGATGTTAAAATAAATGACTACTTTGAATTTAATATTTTACAATAATTTTTTTTTTCGTTTCTACCTCAAGAAAAAAAAAACAATAATTATACATACAAAAGAAAAGATCGACATACCAAAGTCCAATCCATCCATACCCAAAAGGGCATTTACACCCTCACAACAACCCAGGGGGTGCTGCAGAGATTTTCATTGTTCACATCTGATCGAGGATCACGACGGCTTATTGGGACACGAATAAATTATTACATTTTTATTAGGGCGGGGGGTACGAGGGGTTAGTGGAAAAACGCTGGTGATGATTGTTGATTCAATTACATGTATAGTAACAAAATAGGGGACATCTGTTAAAATAATACGCAATTGGATTTAGGATTGTAAAAAAAAGCTTTTTTTTACTGTATTGAAGTCTTTTTCATTTATTTTCCTAGTTATTTATTGTAACCATTCTTTAGAGATTGTGGTAGAGGCAAGCGTATGCGTGTAATCGAAACGTTCGTGGATTCGATTCCCAGTTAGGAAATGAACGATCGCTCTGGTAACAAGACAAAGCACGACGTTAAGTTCCGCCAGTCAATGCGTAATATTTGGATGAGTGGATTGTTTTAACATTACGTTCCTGCTGCTTATCCTCCTACATGAGAGATATAACGTAAATCTGAATCGGTATGACGGTATCCCGCATAAAACAGATTAGGCAGAGGGAACCTAGTGTTAGGACACTCCGTTCCCCATTTTCCACCGAATGTTGGAGGCATTGCGTGATGAGTGGCGGAATAAGATTTAAATCAATTTATTAATTATTGAAGTTATCGTACCACAAACATATAAGCTTACAAAACAAACAAAAGACAGGAAATAGAAATAATTACATACTTAAATTTACACTACCGGTAACCCCATATCAAGAATCAAACACCATACCTCCCTACCGTAAAATCTACCTATAAATAATAAAACCATTATATCTTTATCAAAATGCTTCAGAGCGAGAGTGCCCATAATGTGAATGTACCGCGGAATTTCATGCACAACTAAATCAATTATTCCATGTTTCAAAACATGCGCGAGAATCGGACAAAATAGGGGGGCGGGACAATACTTGTCAGCTAAACGCCTGTGGCTACGCTTTTATTATACAGTGTGATTTAAAATGTGGAGGCCAGTCTGGCGCAGGCGTATGAGGGTGTGACTGTAAGCGTGATAGATTGTAGGTTTAATTTCCAATTCCCAAAATGAAATGATTTTTATATATTTATATTTATAAGTGTTTTGAAATGGAGTAGGCAAGATTTTTTCTTGAAATTTTAAAGATTTTGTAATAGGAAATTTGTAAAAGATTTTATTTTGTTACTTAATATATTTTTTTGACACTTTTGACCTTAAAAAAATATATTTTGCACCTTTTTGTCTTATTTTTCTAGAAATAAACCTAAAAGATATATATTTTAACGTTAATTTGAAGTAAAAACAGGCAGTATAACATTTACAACAGCTTTATTATTCTGTTTACTTTTTTCCAAGGCAAAGTAATAATAACATTTAATCACCCTGTGTTCGCCAGAGCTGGCCGCGCTTGCTAATACGCCGAATTGACTGACAGACAGTTAATAAAGTCCTGATATTGCCCATATGTTGTCACCCTTTTATATATATATTGTTGCTATTTCGCAAAATAAATGTTGAATAAAATATGTAATTATTTGTCACTACTGAAAAAAAAATATTAATTATTAATTATTATACTTATCAAGGGCCCCCTTATATTACCCCCTAAGGGCGCAAATAAGGAGTTGAAAGTTTGTACGGAAAAATCTTTAAACCAACGCAGATTTTGTAAAATTTGAAATTTAGACTCTTAATTTAATTGAACATGTGTTTCATGGTTTTCTAGATTTTATCCTCTAAGGGTGCAAATAAGCATGCGAAGCTGCGCGCGTCCGCTAGTTGTCGATGTTTCTAATGTTAAATTGAATTTCATGCCACGTCGAGGTCCATCACTCTACATGCAATGCCTCAAGAATTGGCAGAAAGTGAGGAACGGCAGTGTTCTAAAGGAATTGGAGTATCTTAACAATAAGTTCCCAGGTTCCCTCACGCGTAACAGGCTAATTTTGCGTTTATTTTTTAATTAAAATTTCGTATTTAAAATCAACAACATATTTTAATATAAGGGTGGTTTCTATACATTTGGGAATAGCAATAAACGCTATTCTCATAGGAGTTACGAGGCACGCGGGGTGCACGCTACTCCGCGGTGGCCACTTCAAAACTCCGCTTTTTGTGTTTGCTAGCCACTAATTATTTATAATTCTCCATTCGCCGTGTCTTTATAACCTACTTCATCAATATTTAATGTCATAGGCCTTTACTGGGTCACGTTATATTAAAATTTTCCTTCATAAGATACCGAACTTCAAAAGCTAAAAGTGTGATGTATCTCTCCGTCTGTCAAGACCATTTATATCGAGATCATGTATATCAAGCTGAAATTAATAAAAATTGAATATTTGGTCAATAATCCCTAAAAGCACAGAAGAAATCTAGCTTCTAAGTCAACACAATTACTAGATAGGAAGTATTTTTATACATGATTTTGTCCATAATCTAAGCTTGCAAACTTTTATAAATTAAAATTCAAAATATTCTTTATTCAAATATACTGTTATAAGCACTTTCGAAGTCGATCAGTCAATGAACATATAAGCAAAAAGCTACCACCGGTTCGGAAAGCAGTTCTGCTGAGAAGAGCCGGCAAGAAACTCATAGCTGCACTCATATCATGCTCTTTTCATAGACAATGGTACTATTTATTACATTAGCTGGCAGCTATCCTGTATTACATTCAATAGACATTAATTCCATACATGTTTACACTCTAAATATTCTTGAACAGTGTAATAAGTTTTATTGGTTAGAATTTTTTTACAGATATTTTAAACTTTGGTAGTGGCAAACTAAGAATACACTGCGGAATTTTATAAATATATAGTTAAGTCTCTAATATCTTCTATAATTGGAACGGAGCCTTGATGGGCGAGTCCGACTTGCAATTAACCGGTTTTTTACAGTAATAAGTTTAGTAAGTGATAAACAGAGAATACAATTATTTGACGATTGTAAACACTACTTGCTTTTGAGTTCGATCCCCATTCGAGGAAATGAAATATTTATATAAAATTCATATTTTCAATACTTCTGTCTCTGTCTCTGATGTTTTGCTAATGTAATATAAAAAAATGGACATATAACATTTATTGGAAAAGCACTAGAAATAAAAACTTGTGTTAAAAAGGTAAAAATAAATAACACCTTCTTAGTCATTATTATATTAAACACGCAATATAAAAAGAATTTTAATAATTATATTAGAACATGCGAACCGTTATGTCCACTTGGGGATATGAATACCGTACTACAAGTAAAGCAATAAAAAAAATTCACCATGTTTTTCCACCAGCCACTCGCTCCTTGATGCTGTCAATAATGAATCAGCCCTAAGACAGCCCGCTAATTTTTGTTTTAGTGCGACTGGTTGAGTTGTGACCGTTGCTTTTTTTTTATTTTGTGAATCTATTTTTTTTTGGGATCTTTAGTTTTTTTTGTTTTGGGATTTGTTTTTAATATTAAATGTTGGTTATATAGATTTTGTTTTAGTTTATGTATGACAATTAGTCGAATTTATCTCGTCATAAAGCAGATCAGATATTTTTTAAACGAAAAAAAAATATTTTGGACGTAAACCTGTTGAAATGTATAGCTATGTTAAAAAAAGCCTTCAGTATAATATTTCAATAATATAACTCTGGCTCCGGCGTCGAGGCAAAGCGCGGCGTTGAGTTACATTAGTTGTTTAACGAGGTTCCTTCTGTCTACCCTGCAGAGTGCAGAATACGGTGTGACGCTAAAAACACACAAATAAAAACATCTTTCAAGTAATATCTTATAAACTAAGCTTTATTATATTAACATTAGTATCTAAAAAAAGAAAAATAGAGAAAATAACTTCCAATACATATATTTTTCGTATTTAATCGCAGTACACACGAGTTTTGCGAGTATTGAACCTTGTACAAACGTCGCCAGATGGCGTAGTGTTTGCTCGACCTGTTCGAGTGCAACTTTGAATTTTGAACTATTAGCAACCCCCCACACCTGTCGCTTAGTGCGGGTNAGCTATATATTTCAATAATATAACTCTGGCTCCGGCGTCGAGGCAAAGCGCGGCGTTGAGTTACCTTAAGTTGTTTAACGAGGTTCCTTCTGTCTACCCTGCAGAGTGCAGAATACGGTGTGACGCTAAAAACACACAAATAAAAACATATTTCAAGTAATATCTTATAAACTAAGCTTTATTATATTAACATTAGTATCTAAAAAAAGAAAAATAGAGAAAATAACTTCCAATACATACATTTTTCGTATTTAATCGCAGTACACACGAGTTTTGCGAGTATTGAACCTTGTACAAACGTCGCCAGATGGCGTAGTGTTTGCTCGACCTGTTCGAGTGCAACTTTGAATTTTGAACTATTAGCAACCCCCCACACCTGTCGCTTAGTGCGGGTTGTTTATAGGCTGGGATAATTGAATTTATTTATTGGTCTACCTTAAAATTGGATATATTGATCGTATATAAAAATATTCAAAGTATGTATTTGTAAAAAATATATATATTTATTATTTTTATTTAAAAACATTATAAATTTTGGGTTTTACAAAATATGAAAATTTTGCGATACTAGGTTGTCTTCGTAGACCCCATAAAGTTCAAGAGATTTAATTGGTATAGGGTGACGTTACAGACCGACGTTCTTGAGAAAGGTTCTATTACCCATTCGGATTCCAAACTTCCTTTAGGGATATATAAATAAAAAAATTAGCTCAACTCATCATAATTATGCTCTACAATATATATCCATTATAAACTTATTTAAATCCATTCATTATTTTCACATATGTAATAAACAAAAAGATTATAATAATACGAGTATATTAATATATATTTTTTTTAATGTCGCAAAACTTAAAAACTATGAAAAATGGTATAATAATTCCCCACATACTATTACTAAACGTTCCAATAATGAAGCGGAATAGTTAACAATTAAAATTATCCGTAGCATATATCAACGTGAGACACGACATTAGCTTCTATTAAAATTTACACAACCTTTATAATAGCCTGCGCTATCCGGTGTCCATTATACAGCGTTTACTATTTGGTGCATGTTATAAGAGATTTCTGTTCTTACAATATAACCTACACATAGCTGGGTATGTAGGGGGTACCTGGGAACCTAATACTAAGATACTCCATTCCCCACTTTCCGTCAAATTCTGGAGCTATTGCTTAAAAGCAGAACTCAGAATCGAGCAAATTGCTTCTTTATACAATGCATCTTTTGGTTTATATCTAGAAATATTTTACACCCCAAAAGAGGAATGAAATATGTATATTTCGCTTTTACACTCAACTCCAAAACTCCAAGGCCTGCAAAATTCGGCAGAAAGTATGAAACCTAAGTGTCTTATAGGGAACGACGTCTCTTAACACTAGGTTCTCTCTGCCTACCCTGCTGTATGCTAAATACAGTGTTAATCTATAAAAAAGAATATACATAAAAACATTTTAACATGTTCCTTTAATACAAACAATTACACCAATTTAATGACAGTTAACCCTAATTAACGTTTCTAGGGAATTCACAAAAAAAACGCTATTCATTTAAACCTCATACTATAGCCCAAAGAGGCCTCACGCGATCCGAAATTGCCGACATAAGCCAGATAAGGATCGGGACACATGGAAAGCTTGTAAAGGCCTCATTTATACCGCATATGTAGTTATAGCTTACGATATTTACGTGGTGTGGTCAGGCTTTATGGTGTATTCAATTAAAATTGTTCAAATTATTTGTTTCCTTCCATAACGTACTGTTTGTTGACAATAGTATTTTTAACTTTTAAAAAAAATGTCTCGAAAATATTGGTAATTAAGCCTTTTTTCATATATTATCGTGTATAATACATGCAAGGACTATTTAAAACATAATTTTACAGAAATCATTTATGAAAGTTTTAAAATTTTATCTAACACTAGTGACCCGTTTGCGGCTTCGCCCGCTTGAGCTATATAACTATTAATTAACTAACCTACATTAATTTCATTTTTATAACAATATTATTTTAAAAACAATATCTATACCTACCTATATTGAAAAGAAAAGTTTCAGCTAATTCAATAAAACAGTTAATTTATAGAAATTTCATTAAACAACATTCTTTAAAATGGTATAACTTGTTAAATTATGAACCGATTGATATAAAACAAACATTAAATGTTAAGGGAAGCTGAGGACGATAAATTTAGACTTAAACTTCACATTTATAATATTAGTATGATTGTTTCCATACAATAATTAATATTTGAATTAATTGTTTATATACAAATACGTATATATAATGGTAGTAATTAATTATTATTGTTTCAGCCATCTTCCTGGATTTGAAGAAATGATGAAGAGGGGCTCGTCTGAATCTCAATAACGCTGTAAAGGGCTCTCCAGCGTACTGCGCTACTGCTGAAGCATAGATCAACGTTCTCATAGATTCTCTTCTAAAATTATAAGCAAATAAACATATTTTTATTTTTTGTTATAATATTGTTTTAATTGTTATAATTTCTCCGTTCTAGCAACAAGGCAAAAGCTTGGCTTTGAGTTACGCTACTTTAGAGGAAAGTGGGGAAGTTCCACACCAGGTTCCCTCTGCCTACCCTGCTGTGTGCGAGTGAACACACACCGTGAACTCTATTATTGTTTGTAACTCAACATGTCTAAATCAATTAAATTGTTGAATGCCGTACATACTAAGAAGATATCGTTACAGATGAATCCCTTTAAAATGATGTTAAAAAGGTAGATTTTACTTTCATAAAACATTGACTTGATTGATTCAAGTGTTAAGCAAATGTTTTAGAATTGGCATAAATAAAACTTAGTATGTTGTTACGAACCAAAATAGAAATACCAGAAATAAAAAAATATTTGAATGAGGATAAACTTCAGTTTAATTCAAACTTCAACAAACAATAATTTGATAAACAAAAAACATAAAATACATACAACTAAGTAAATATAAATATTTTTCGCAACAATGAAAGTCTCACTCTGTTACAAACTACTCTGTACACCCGCTATCGCCAGGGGGTTTAATATTAAAAATAAAATATAAAAGAGGCGATCTCAGTATAGTGGCTCAGCATTGTGTGCCTTTTAATAAATGCCCGAATCGTTCAACGTGTATATCTGCGTATTTTCTGTTATTTCTGTTATTTCCGTACGGCGGTTAACGTGTAGGTGGTGGTTTAAACCAAGCCATACAGAGTTAAATCTTGTTTTTTTTAGTTATTTTTACTATTACTTTGTGTTATTTTTGTTTGTATATATTTATAAACTAGCGGACGCGCGCAGCTTCGTTTGCGTATTTAGGAGTGAATTCTAATAACCCATGAAACATGTGTTCAATTAAATATTTTTAAGAATCTAAATTTCAAATTTTATAACAATTGGTGGCGTTTTAAAGATTTTTCCATACAAACTTTGAACCCCTATTTCACCCCTTTAGGGTTCAAATTTTTCAAATTCCCTTCTTAGTGGATGTCCAGATTACAAAAGTAAACCTCTGTCCAAATTTCACGTTTCCACCATCAGCGGTTACGGCTGTGCGTGCGTCTTACCTCAGTCAGTGAGGACAAGTCCCTTTATATATATAGATAAACTAAAATCCAGTGCAGTTATAAGCGTGACAGATTGTGGGTTCGATTCCCACTCAAGGAAGTCAAATATTTAATAATTTTATTTCCGTCGTACAACACATACTCCAGAAGTTGGCGAACAGGAACGGAAGTAACTCAATGGAAATGAAATGTCTTAAGTAGTTTTCCAGGTGTCATCTAAAAAAAAGGGTATTATTTTCTTAAAATAAAAACAGATACACAAAAACAGACAGATAAAAAAGACAGAAGAGAGAGAGATTTTCACTTAGCAGCATACAGAAGGAATCTAATATGAGGCACTCTGCTTTCAGTAGCGAAGGTGTACCTAAGAACCTAGCTCTCCATCCCTGAAAAACAAACAAGTTATTACTCAAAATTGAGCAATAACTTGTTGCCTTACTAAATATACAGGGTGGAAGAGGCAGCGCTCCTTTTACTGAAACTGCATTCAGGTTAAAATATTTCAAACCCAGATTTAATAAATTTAATCAAGGTACCTCAACAGTTTGGACGTAGGATTTTTTTTTCATTTCACGATTTTTATCCATACCTGTATTTCGTGTGACGCATTGCCGCTTTGACAGCTAAGTGTGTGCGTGCTTATGTTATACTATACAAATGGCGTTTTATTTTAAAACAATAATTTTATTATTTATTTTGTTTGAAAAAAAAACTTTTTCATTTTTGGGAATTATTTTATTTTCAAAATTATATTAGGCTTTTATAGAGTAGTTAAAACTGTGGTTTCATTTAAAGTGGTGCTGACAATTCCACCCTGTATATGTAAATTGAGTTCCACCACTCAACTCCACGTCGGAAAACAGAGAACAGAGCATCTCAATGGAAACGGTCACACAGCACTAGATTCTTTATCCTGCTATATGCGGGATACAGCGTGATGCTTATCACCCCCACATCTTCACCATACTCCCATCTCATCAACATATCAATCCCGTTGCACATGAGCATCAATCAATATTCCCTCTGTACAGCACCTGTAGAGGCCGGTGCAAACAGCGGCGGCCTTTGATGTGCTCAGATACTGTCAAAGGCTGCGGCTTTGAGGGAATTGTCTACATGTGCTGATTTTACGAACGCGTCCGCTATGTTTTATTCATTATAGTTGCTTCAAAGGTTTGGCCTGTTATAAGTATCGGTTTTGAGTGCAATGTGCATTTTGTCTATATTAATATAATGGCTATTTCTTTTTTTAGTGCCGTTGCCATTGAGACGCTTCCGTTCCCCATTTTTCACCGGATTCTGGAGGTATTGCATATTGAGTGGTGGAACTCAAAGTGTCGCTTTTGCTTTGTTGCCAGAGAGGAGAAATTAAAATATTAATAAATAATAATTCAATTCCCCGATCTGTCATGGAACCCACAACCGTCTCGTTAGTCACATGCTTGTCACGACGACCTGAAGATGTATGATAAAAATTATTAAAAAAAAGTAATAGTTGCAATGGAAGGAAATATGTGAAAATATTGGAGCTCTTTAATTGGTGCTTAAGCAGAATGGTAGAAGTTATTATGAAATTCAATATATATTAAGCGTATAGATATAATAGTATGTATAAAAAAATAAAGTCACCATATGTGTATAGCCAGCCAATGTCGGTTACATATTTTAAAATATACCAATATAAGAAGAGAATTTAGGGACTCTCTTATTATACTCGTAATTAAATTATTTCAATTTCATAGAATGATTATATTTAAAATTATTAAATTATAATTCTATAATCATTATTAACAAGAGAATTGAGATATGTGGAAAGCGGAGAAAGGAGTGTCCCGATTAGATTCTCTTCACACTTTCGTTGCTATACAAGAAAAAGCATGAAAATGAAAAAACTTCTAAAGCTAAAATACAGCCAAAAACTAATATAAACAACATAATTATCTATATCCGTTTACTATTATAACTTAAAAAACCAAAACGTATAACATTATAATTGAATAAAAAAATATTTAAAGTTCTTAAAGCACTACGCCGCGCCGTGACCGAAGGCTGGAGGAGTTCCTTTGAATGATTAGCATCCTCATTACGGCAAGTGGATTAGCACCTCGTTGCAGCCACTTATTGGAAAAACGTGAGGACGTCATCAGCTTAAGAGGAACTATGTCAAGGAGCTATTATACTGTAGGCATGATGACTTTAAAATCCTTGGTTTACGTAAATATGAGGATTTCTCTTAAATAATTTAACGTCTTAACGTTTTATATGGGATTTCGGACTGGGCAAAGCGATTGAGAAGCGTAATTGTAAATATCGTTTATAGCAGTTTTCAGTATTGTTTTTTTCTAAATTTAGTTTATTTATTTCAATAAGAAAGTTTGCGATAATATTTCTACAATATGTTTTGTTGAATTAGATGAAACTTTACTTTCCAATGATATTGCCTTCAAAATTATATTTAAGTTAGATTACGAAAGTAATTGAGATAATAAAGAATTGTATATAAAATGCGGGCGAAGCCGCGAGGTGGTTGATTTTTTTTATAATTTTAAAGACTCCTATCACTTTAGTTAAATATAGAACTTTAGTTTTCAAGTTCTAGCAAATTTAATTAAAAAAAATTGTAGCTATAGTAACAATTATTTATAAATCGATTAAAATAAAACAAACACTAAATTAACAAAAAACAATGCTAAATGTTGAGAGCGAAAGAACAGAATTATTTAGTGAATTTAGTGAATTCATTAGTGAAAACTGCATTTCAATCGGTTAAGTCGTTTCTAAATCATTGTTTTGGGTTCTATTTCACAAATATCCCTAGTTTTTCTTATTTATATTCCATGTACAGACATCGACCAGTAACAATATTATTATATATGTAAATATAGATAAGTATAAATAGTTACATAATAGTAACATACACAGGTTCCTCAAACACAGATTACACGCGACAAGCGGGAACACAAATAACGCCGGGCCTTCATTGGAATCCTCAAAAACATTGTCTTGCTTACACCAATATTTGCTCTGACCAGTTATTGGCAAGTACGCTCCGGCGGGGTCGTTTTAAATATATATATATTTTTAAAGTTTTGTATTTTTTTATCAGCTTCACGCTGTATCCCGCACACAGTTGGGTAAGCAGAGGCAAACTAGTGTTAAGACACTCCGTTCCCAATTCCGCAGAATTTTTTGAGGCATTGCATGCATGGCAGTGGTGATGTTATAAATGTTTATAAGTTTTATTTTTACTCAATTTATGAGTTTAATGCATAAAAAAAATAAGAATACAGTTTATACAGTATGATGATTTATGTTAATTAGTAGAATTTTATTGCAAATCGTAATTATATAATTGTAATTTAGATTTTAATATAAGACTACTTTTACATAAATGTAAAAATTAAGAACGTTAATTTAATTTAGATGCGATATTTAATTTATTTTTACGATTTAAAATTACTTTTCAAGTAACGAGACATGTCGGTGACTGTACTTTACCTTTTTCTATTCCAAAACAGACTTGACGGTCGTGATAGCTTTGAGAATACACCATTGCATTTGTTTCTCGGAGTATTACAAGTTTTTTCAATAAGAAAAATAATTGCTTTTCATATACACTGTAGGCAGAGGGAACCTACCGAGGTGTTAACCACCGTTCACCATTTTCAGCCGAACTCTCTGGGCATTACGTGATGAGTGGCGGAGTTCAACGCCGGGCTTTGCCTTGAAACCACAACGAATAAAAGGAAAATATTAAATATACATGGCCTCAACTGCACTGCCGTGAATAACGGATACTAAAAAGAACAAAAAAGTCCACAGCTAGTGTGCCCGTGGCTGAGGGGTCGCAGATTTGATTTTAGTGCTACGTTTCTGTTTGCATAAGCCATTGCCACGTTTGCTTGGTTTGGTAAAAGGCACACTGATATAAACTGTCAATCAAGGAATCCTATACGAGAGATTTTCTAGTTTCTTTATCATTCTTTTTCTATTTTTTTTAGGCTTCACGCTGTATACCGCATATAGTAGGGTAAGCAGAGGAAACGGAGTGTCTTAGCACTAGAGTTTCCGCTAAATTTGTGTACGTCCTAGAATAATTTTCTTATGGGTAATATACAAAGCTAAAATAAATTGTCAAATGCCTAATAGTTTTCTAACATTTTCACTTGAAAACGAGTTAAGCCTTAAAACAAGAGAGATTCTATTTGTACAACCTAAGAAATATGACATAAATATATAGAAATATCTGTAGAACTATTCCGAAGCATTATATGCCATTGCAAACAAGTATGGTGTTCAAATACCATAACTTGGTGAGGTTCCTAGAAATACCATATCGTTAGCGCCTACATGCGAAATGACCGACTTGTGACAACATCGTTCTCAAAATTCCAAGCTTATTCACAGATGAGAAGCTTTTAGAAGTGTCATTCTGAAATTTATTTTTAATTTATGCTTTTTTGTTTTTTATTCTTATTTTTGTCTTTCGGTGGAAAGTGGGGAGCGGAAGTGAAAGCAACACATACACAATTAATGAATATTTTTTTATATTCTTTCGTTTTCCTGGTTAAGTTAAATAGAGGGTAGAGGATTTCGCCACCTAATACAAAGTACGTTTTATATATAGGCAGAAAATAAGGACACAGCAGGGTAGGCAGAGGATAACCTAGTTTTAAGACACTGCGTTTCCCACTCTTCGCTGAATTTTTCGAAGCATTGTGTGTTAGTGACAGAATTCAACCAGGTTTTTTTTGTCTTGGTGCCAGATTGAACAAATGAAAATATTAATAAATAACAATTCATTCCCCCGAATGGGAATCGAATGAACCCCCGCGCTACGATGCCCTCTATATATGTAGGTAAAACAATCATCATTAAAAAATCTGAACAAACTATACGAGTAAAAGTAAAGCACAAAACGATTCCAATATTAAAACCATTTTCTATATTTACAAAGTTCATTTACAGGCACAAAGGCTTTACTACTAAAGGTTAATTACCACAAACCCATTACCCACCCGCTCTAAAAAGAGCCAATCTTGGCTCTTGCAGCAAGGCCGCTAATTCTTCACTTCAAACGGCTGCATCAGATATTATGGTGGATTGACTCATTTAGCATTCCGTGTGTCTCGACCCTAGTTTCTTAGTAGGCACAGGCTTGGACTATAGTGGGCGTGAGAGCGGGCAAATCATGCGGACAAGTAAGGGTTTTAAAAGTTAAAAGTTTTAGATTAAAATGGATTTTATATATGCTAAAATTCTATGTATAATTTAAATAAAATATTAAAATACTGTATTATAATTATTTGGCACCATCTTCATCTAAGAAATTAAGTTTGAAACAAAAAAAAACATTTTAGCAACATATTCACTGCGTCTGCCTGTAATCGCGTAGATAGTGAGTTCAATTCCCTATTAGGGTAACGATTTATTTTTAAAACAATGCGAAATTACGTTCTGCCACTCCAAACGCAATCTTGAAAATTGAGCAAAAAGCTTACTATCTTAAAACGAGGTTCCCTCTGAAATTGAATAAATAAAAAATTAAAAAACAAATAACTTAAAAATGTTCAATCTTTATATCGAAATGAAATTAAAGGTTAGGTAATGACATATTTAAATAGTGTATCCAATATCTTTATTTATATTTCACGCTATCGCTACCTTTCATGTATGTAACTACTATAACACATGAAATGGATGCTATGGAGAAAAAAGAAAATATAAAATATAGAGTTGCTACAATTGGGTTGGTTCTTCAATATAAAATGAAAAATAAACATCGCAATTCAAGTACTCGTAAGACTAAGACATTACTGTTTTTGTACTATATTTATAACATAATTAACATTATTTCATATATGAATATGTTAGGCCAGTAGTAGCGTAGGCGCAAGTGTAAATGTGAACCGACTGGTTGTAGGTTCAATCCACATTCGGGGAAATAAAATATTTATTTTTCATTTGTAAGGCATAGCGATGAAAAATGGGTGACTTAACACTAGGTTCCCTCCCACGTTGCTGTGTACGGGATAAAGCGTGAAGCTGATTTTTGAAACGTATAAAATATACATTTTTTTCAAATTATTGGGGATTTAACCAAACATAAGTAGATTTTTTTACAAAAAAAAATAACACGCGGCACAACATCGAACTGTAAATCCGACGATTGTGGGTTCGATTCCCGCTCGGAGGAGTGAAAGTATATAGTTGAATGGGTCCACTTGCTATATACGCAATTTATGAAGGAATAAAAAGAAGGAAAAAATTCTTTGGTCAAGTATTTAATAGAAAAGTATTATTATTTATCTATCTACAACCTTCCACAAACAATATTTTTTCTCACTTTTCTACTCAAAATGCCGAAATATATATATAAATGCCAAAATGTCATTATTTATTATACAAACGGAAAAAGTAACCATCTATTTCAACTTTAAGAGGTAAGGCCAATGTAAATTTTGAAAAATTGATTTTTTTTCATTGGCTTAAATAATAGTTTAAACCCTCTAGAATCAGGAAAAAGTTTAATGTATGCCCGATAACACCCTTAAAAGCTTTTTTTCAATTACCTTCAATTTTGGAAGCAAAAAATTAATGAAAAAACTTTTTTTTGGACCGTTACAGTGGCCTTACCCCTCAATAACACTTAATATTCTTGAAATTACTGACTAAGTTTAAACTCAGATATGGATGGATATCTATTTGTTTATAAAATCTTATAACATTAGATATAAGCGTTAAGCTTTCAGTGTCACTCGCGTTTATCAGGCATCGAACCCACTATCAAGTTTACTATCAAGGTGGACTGCACTTCGTCAGCTATCGGACTTATCGATTTGCCATCTCTTATATTTACACTGTACTTTGATGTCTGGAAATTATGTTTCACCTACTTGTAATTGCAAAACGCATGTTACATATATCGATAATAATTATTTATTAGTTTATTTATAGAAAATAAATAAAATATAATATTGGAATTATTGAATATTTTAACTTCTTCGCTCTGGTGTCGTTGGTGAAATGGCGGCGTTGAGTTCGGAAGGAGTTAGGCGGAAAGTGGGTAGTGGAGCGTCTTAACACTAGGCTCGCTCTGCCTACATAAGTGAAGCTGATAAAAAATACATTTAAATTTTCTTATTATTATTATAAGCCTAATTAATATATGTGAAATATACATAATATTATATATTACGTCTAAGATCAATCAATCAATCAAATCAGCCTTTTCGGGTCCACTGCTGGACATAGGCCTCTCCCAGGCCTCTAGGCCGATCCTCCGCCTTCCGCATCCAGTCGAAGCCAGCAACCTTCTTCAGGTCGTCGGTCGCCCTACGCTACGCTTGCCGATCCGCGGGAAATTACGTCTAAGATAATATTATATAAATTTTCCAAAATTATTAACGCTATAAGACAATTAATATTACCAGCATCATACAGCTAGCATTTTTAATTATTACAAAACAAATACTATATAATATTTATTCCATACATAATGTCAGGTTATATGAACGCCATTTTCTCAATTGGTGTTTCCTTGAAGCGTACACTCGCCTTTGTTTACTCAACTGAGATGGCGGAACGAAAAAAACTACCAAACCGGCTCGTGGACGATTTCGAAAATATTTGGCCTGATAAACGTTGTACAGATAGCATATTCATATTTGTATAACGTAAAATGCCTTAGGAATATAATAATAGGTGCCTATAGCAGGGTAAGCAGAGGGAACCTAGATAAGACATTTCGTTTCTCACCTTTCGCCGAATTTTCGCAGGTATTACAGTCAAGAAAAATATTTATAAATAATAATTCATTCCCCCGAGTGGGGATCGAACTCGCAACCAGTCGCGTTTACAGTCACAAGCTTGTACACGTACGCCATAACGACTTCATGCTAAATAAATATTGAAATAAATACATTCAAAAGGGTCGCCGCGACTATGCCTGACTGTTAATGCAATGGTTATGAGTTCGATCCCCCATAGATAAAACGCAGAGTTGTACTCCGCCACTTAACATATAATACCTGAAACAAATAAATAAATCAGCTTCACGCAGTATCCCGCACACAGCAGGGTAGGCCGAGGGAACCTAATGTTAAGACACTCCGTTTCCCACTTTCTGACGAATTCTGGCCTCAAAGCCTGAATAATACCTGAAAAGTCCAACAAAAACTAGACAACGGAGAGTTTCAATAATTCGCGTAAAGATAAATGTGTGATTCTTACTGCATTGCGATGGCGGTTCATTAAAATATATATTGTCAATAAATTATTTCCCGAATGCATTATCTTTATGAATGTCAAATTATAATGAATAAACAATCGTTCCATTAATAAATGAGGTTTGTTTCATTTGTGTATCGTTGGTTTAAAATTATTAAAATACATTTTGGGTTGTTAAAATAATGTGAGATCTTTGTTTTCTCATAATTCATACATATATACTTACTTGCTTACCCGTAGGCCCGTGTGGCACAGAGGTGATGACTATAATGCAATGATTGTGGGTTCGATTCCCACTCGAGGGAATGAATTAATGTTTATTATTATTTTTGGTTCTACGCTCTAGGACCAAAGCGAAATATTCGGCGTTGACGTTCGCCACTCAACACGCGAGGCCTTGAAAAATTCAACGGTAATTGGGGAATGGAGTTTCTTAACACTAAGTGCCCTCCCTCTGGCTACCTGCTGTGGGCGGGATACAGGCTGAAGCTGATTTTACTTACTGCCTAATATGGGAAAGTGTTATTTTTATAAGTACTTCTCTACTTTACATAAGAAGAATTATTAAGAATTACCTAAGAATAAAAAGAAATGTGATAGAAGCAAATCTTCTTGTTTTGCAGACAGTACAAAAGAGTGTAAGATGGCGGCACGCAATGACGCGGAACGCCTCACGATGAGCAATGCTACGTGTTTCATATAATATATGATATATTTATACCTAAAAGCCTTAGGTATTAAGCAAGGTTAGTATACTATACATACCTACTTACATATCGATAAACGAGGCCAGCCGTGGCGAAGGGATGGTAAGTTCGATTCCCATTCGAGATAATGAAATATTAGTTTATGTATTATTAATGAAATATTATTAATTTTATTAGTGACTGAAAAAAAAAAGTTCTAACAAGAAAAGCTTATTATACACTGTACAAGAATATTTAGAGTATAAACATGTATGGAATTAATATCTTTTGAATGTACCATTGTCTTTGAAAAGAGCAACTGTTGAGTATCTGCCGGCTCTTCTCAGCAGAGCTGCCTTCCGAACCGGTGGTAGCTTTTTGCTTATATGTTCATTTGACGATTCAAAAGTGCTTATAACAAACAGTCTATTTAAATAATGAATATTTTGAATTTGAAATTTGAATTCAATATTTTCATTTCTTGGCTCTCTGGTGGCGTGATAAAGACAGATGTCGAGTTCCGCCAAATTCAGCGAACAGCGGAGAACGGAGTGTCTTAACACTAGGTTCCTCTGCTCACCCAACTAAAAGCGGTATATATGAAACTATGTGTATAAAATAGTAGGTATTATATTTATATACAAGGATATTGAGTAATTGGCTAACTTAGCACTACAATAAAATATATGTAATTAATATTATAAGTGTATTTGTTTTTACTTAATGTTAATGAATAACTTAGATAAAAAAATAAACTTAACAATAGTAGTTAAGTACTCGTATATAATTGAATCGTATTTGTATTATTTTCTATTTCAGCTTGCCATGCAAATGGAACTTCGTGGTTTCTAATTTAACAAGATATATTGATAATTAAATAAATAAATAGTCGTCATAACGACGCTAAAGGGTATTGAGATATAAAAACAAGTGGGTATGAAAGTCTATAAGTCTATAATTCGTTTTTGCTAAATTTTTCAACCATTTTCCAAATAAAATTACTTTCCACAGAAATTTATTATATTTCAAATTGTCGTTTCTGTTTTGATACTTACTTTATAGTAAGAAATCCGTGTTCAAAGAAAATTATTTACTCAAAATATTGATTAATAAAACAACGGTATATAAAATTATATAAATCAGCTTCACGCTGTATCCCGCACACAGCAGGGTAAGCAGAGGGAACTTAGTGTTAAAGCACTTCGTTCCGCACTTTCTGCCGAGTCCTGGAGGCATTGCGTGATGAGGGGCAGAACTCATCACCAAATATAAACATAAATAGATATTTCACTTCCTCGGGTGGGAATTGAACCTCCAACCGTCGCGTTACAGTCACACCCTAAGTTGACATTATATGTTTTTAATATTTAATCTATACTAATATAATAAAGCGGAAGAGTTTGTTTATTTGTTTGAACGCTAAGATCTCTGGATCTACTGGTCCGATTTACTATGTTTTTGTTTTGTATGAAAGCTGCATTCTTCAGAAGTGCTATAGGCTATATAACATTACATTACATATATATACTGATATATTAAAATACTTATTTCTCTAATTTAACATGCAATTTATTCTGCCATGTTAATAACAACCGTCGTCGCTAAGCGTCCGTTACCGCGACATTTTGATATTCATCCTTATGAAAATAAATATAATAGTCACTCTTAGCATTTCATCTAGATAAAGATATTAGATATTAAGATATTTATTAACAAATAACATGCACAATTTTTGTTACATCTGTACCCACACACTGTGTTTCTGTATCGTGGGTTCCAATATATGATTTTACAATTAACGTAATTATAGTTTACTGTATAGCATTCTAATAAATAATTAAGGAGATGTCACTGATTCGGAATGACCTAGCCTACGAGTGGTATAGTATGACCGACGCGAACGGGCAGATAACTATTGTTAAAATTTCGAACTATTGTTAATTTTTATGTAATTATTTGCTGTTTATAATTAATTTAAACTTCACTTTGGTTCTCTTCTTATTTTATTTGATATTACTTGCTAAAATTATCCTATTTAATATAGATAAATGTTTTGTTATTCCATAGAGTCTATCCGATCTATCCGATTCCGATATCTACGAGTATGTACGCACGCACGGAAATCTTTAGGTACTTTTTCTAATATTAAGAATACCTATCCTTTAGTTACTTTTAATCCTTTTGTTGGTACATTTCAATAACTCAGGTAATTTTTTCTAATAATATGTCTCTACTTATTATTCTTTTTGATTATTTAAGCTTATATTTTCTTACTAATTCTATTGTAAATTGAAAATAATTTCATGATATATTTAATAAATATTCTTATAGTTGAAGCAAGCGTAGCCGCGTCCGGGCCCGCTAGTATATATATAATATTAAAAACATATAATACTTTACATAAACAAAATGTAACTCAGCTATAATGGCGGCTTCCCTTGATAAGTGTGTTTGCACCGCGCGCCCGTCCGGGATGTCGCCGCGCTTATCTTACGAGGACTGATAATAAACCCTCACGATTCTTCTTATAGCAGGTGATTTCTAATAGTATGTATAATTATAGCTTATATATTTAACTTTAGGTATTTCTTTGTACATGTAAACCAGTTTTTTTATAGTTTTACGATGTATCCCGCTTACAGCAAGGTATGGGAGGGAATCTAGATACACTTCCGTTCCCCAGTTTCTGGCGAATGGTGTCGAGTGACGGAAGCCAACGCCGCGCTTTGCATCGCTACCAGAGCGCGGTAAAGAAAATATTAAATATTTCATTTCCTAGCGTCATACCTATATACTTGTATGCAATATCTTTTAATTGTATTTATGGATGTGAAATATATATTAATATAGATTAAATTAGAAATACTCTCACTTTGGCTCTCTATAGTCACAGATTTTCAATACACGAACTCACTTCATTCATCGTTCATGTTGGTTCTAAAAACATAATGAAAACTTAATATAATCCTTCACTCCACAAAACGTCTTCTAACTTTGTAAAAAAATAAATATCTAAATTGATTATGCAAAGAGAATTAATATAATCTAATTTTGAAGTTTTAACAATTCAATCACAAATTCAAAAGTAAATATAAGGATCATTGGAGTACTCCATTAAACGGACATCGTGAAAATTTTTAAAGAAAATTTCAACGAATTACCGATCTCGGACGGCGCTCCTCTTTCTTGAACGAAAAACTTCCTTTTTTAATTCAACCTTAATTGTTAGCCAGGATGGTTCGTTCGTAGAGAGCCAAGAAAGGTTTCGTAAAAATATTGCTACGAATACGTCGTGAAATTTAGATTTTTAAATATTTTTACACCAAGTGTTAAGACATTTCGTTCCCATTAAGACACTACAGTTTCCCTGTTTCCGTAGAATTCTAGAGGCAACGCCGCGGTTACAGGTACTCCCTATATGAACTTATTATTATCTTAAGCTTATCTTAAACAAACAAATTTTCTAGAGTACGTAGTGATAAATTATTATTAACTTGTAATATTTTTTAAAATTCGTTTAGTATTGGTTATAGAACGTTATATTAAATCATAATTTTATGCTTAACCGACGTCTTTGAATAATATAAGAGCTATTGAAATCATATGCAGAAAGAGTCGCCCACCCTATTATGTGTGGGTTACCGTAAAGCTAAAAATAAGAATAAATCTTTGATTTAAAAGAATAATAATATTAAATTAAAATTGCAATGCACTTGTACACTTCTCCATAAAACTATCCAAACAACGTCGTCTCGTTATTAGTCCCGGCGATTTTTTCCATTCAATTGAACTTATGAAGTCCAGAGCCCGTCACTGTAATCATTATTTGATGTCATTACGCAGCCAAATCTAATGAAACTGTAATGAAGTGAGTGTTCCTTAAACATTTACTTAATTTTTAAGTAATCTTTGTAAGAATATTGTAATTTTGATTTTAAAAGAAAATTGTGTCGTCGTGGTGTAGTGGCACAGAGCTGTGGATTCGATTCCCACTCGAGGGTATGTCTGAAAATAGGAGAGTGAGGTACGGAGTGTCTTAACACTAAATTTCGCCTGTCTACCCTGCTATATGAAGGATATATTTTGAAGCTAAAAAAATAAGATTGTGGCATAGTTCAAGCATGTTTACCTAACCGTGATGGACTATGTATCTAAAGCTTCTGCTCGTCTAGATTTCATCCAAGAGGAAAGGCTGAAGGCGGAAAAAGGCTATACCTTTGCAAAAAGTATACAAACCAATATTTTTCTTTATAACAACATTGTTCATTTAAAAAACAGAACATTTAAAAAATACCTTTAAAAATTTTTGTAATTATCTGTTTTTGATATTATTTAACTTGTAATATAGAATGTAAATACATTAACTTATTATTAGATACGCTATCGTTAGAAAGCAATAGAAACGAAATCAGTCATTTGCGGTCATTAGTTGATATTTTCACAGCCCTAAATATATTTGGGCCTCGCTGTCATAATATTTTTATATAATACTTATTATCAAAATGCAAACCAATCTTAATAAAAACTATTACTGTAATCTATGAAATAATATTTGTGGTTGTAAAAGTCTTTATGGCACTTTTATAGCAGCTTTTACCATCAAAGTCTTTTTTCATAATCCGCAATGCTAAGCGGGGAAACTTACTACAGTCAAAGACTGAAAAAGCTCCCCTAACTTTTAAATATGGTATAAAAAACTTATTAACAATCAATTGTTCTGATTTTTTTATTGGCAAAGCCATAATAGGCTATATATTATAATCTAGACTTAAATCGATGCGATGAGGGAGAAGTATGGGTTAAAATACGTAAAATTGAAGATTTTAAAATATATTTTCCTAATCGGGAAGTTGAATCCCTTACCCATCCTGATTACCACATGTCCCGTACCTATTTTAACTTAAATACAAATAACATGTTCCTACATAATGCTAAAAAAGTAATTCAAATCCAGCTTTTGTATTATTTTAATAATATCAAAACAATTTTCTATGAAAAACCAAAAGCACTGCAGCAACGATGTCTGAAAGGAAGGTTGGTCGTGGACAGCAATTCGGACGAAAAGCGGTGAATGTAGTGTCTAAACACTACATTCACACTGTCTATCCCACCACTATAAGAGACAAAGAATGAAGAGAAAAAAAATAATAAACTAGTTATAATACACAGCTAATGAAACTTTATAGTAAAAAAATAGAAAAGTACTAATAAAAACTCTATTCTAAAGATTAATTTTATATTATAAAAAGAGTAAGAGCTTTTATCTCAAGTCTATGACAGCTTTCTATCATCAAGTGGTAGTTTGCATAATCTATGAGCTGAAGGCCTGTTGGCAAGACTGCTTGAAGCCTAAAAACTTTTGATATCATACAGAAATATTAGGTCATAAGTCATTGTAAGTTGAGGAGACATTTTAAAATTAAAAGTATAAAGTTAATAATTATAATTATCTTTAAATATATGCGCTAGGTAGCGTGTTCAATTCTCAGTCGAGGATGTTAAATATTTAATATTGTCATTTCTTCGCTCTGGTAACTATGCATAACGGGGCGTTCAGATTCGCCGTTCAGCATTCAATATCTCGAAAATGTAGTAGAAAATGGGGAGCGGAGTATCTTAGCACTAGGCTTCGTCTGCCTACCCTTTTACATTCGGGATACAGCGTCAAAGCTAAAAAAATACAGATTAATAAAGTACTCTTAGCTTCTACCTTTTAGTTTCTTAATAACTTATCCTATTCATTATTCGCCCTGCTTTTTTAATCAGTTAAATAGACAATAATATGTAGGTGTTTATAAAATGACATAATTATTATACATTTTAGATTGAATGAGAGTCGAACCGACAACTGCTGTAAAATGTACACAAATCTTATCTAGGTATAGGTAAAATAAATTAATTTCTAAAAAATAAATAAATAACATAACATTACGATATATTACATACATACAGAATAAGTGCGACGAGCTTTTTTTGACATGTACATTCGACGATTCAAAAGTGCTTTTATAGTTTATTTAAATAAAGAATATTTTGAATTTGAATTTGAATATACAAAAAAATCTATTTATTACGAATAATGTTTCCCATTAGGTTTAGGCGCATTCATTAAATATCATATCTGCAGGTGTAAATAAACGACGACTCTCAGGTTCACAATGAAGAATATTTTCAGTGTACGGCGCGTCCCCCACGCACCACCTAGTATTGACTGTGTCCATTGCGCATGCCTCCTTTAGCTGGGGTGGACAAATATATAGAGTGCTGGATATGAATTATTATTTCGGAGTGTTTTGGCACTAAGTCTTCTTTGAAGATTGCTGGTTTTAGAGTTTTTGATTATAGGGATTAATTTATATGTAAAACTAAATAAATGCGATTAATGTATAAAACTAAATATCCTACGGCACGACGGTCTAAAATATATTGTAGTATATGTAGTGATTAATATTTGTATCTCATTCTATTTTAAAAAATCTCAAATATTTAATTATCTTAAAATAGTTAGAAATAATAACAGTGCGGACACCTCGTCCGCATGTAGGTATGTTCATTCCCAATTTTCGTTTTGAGTTAAAAATCACATATTAACTAAAACATGTAATCGTCATATAAGCTAATAGTTTTTACGACATAATTATTTTTCTAAATGGTAGTGTTATATTACACTAGTTTATTTTTTTATGGTTATAATACATCCCATTATAGCCCTTTATAAAATTATACGCAAATTAATTTAAATTATTATAAAGAAGGTTGTAAAGTGACGAAATCGCTTATCGCATCTAGTTCTTGTTTGTATTTGATAACAGTTAACAGTGTAACGGCACGCTAAGTTATACCAAGTTGTTAAGGATGCAATTATGTGTTGTATCCTCAAAGAAAATACGAAATTTTGTAGGATTTTTTGGAAATTTATTATTTAGCTATAAGTTATAAAAACTATTTTCACGTAGTTTTAGATCACCTTCATGCTGTATCCCGCACACAGCAAGGTAGGCAAAGGGGAACCTAGTGTTAAGAGTCTCCTTTCCCCACCGCCAGAGCCATGTCAAGAAACGCCAATTGCGACTTTTTAGTTTTCTATGATATATATAATATCTATAATTTAATTGATATTAAATGATAAACAAACAAATTAAAAAAAAAACAACTAATTAATGTGACCATAAAAACAAAAAACAAAGGACAAAAAAAAACAAATAAATATATAAATCAAAAGAAGAACAATCCATTAACTCGATCTTAAAAAAAAGTAAAACCGGCTGCGATTGGCCGACCGCCGTCGCCGAATATGCGATTGGTCGGTCGCGTCGGGGAATTCGATACTTTTTAATAATGGCTCCTTTAGCTAATGCGATCGCTTTATATTGCGTTTAGTATTTTATTACATAGCCCAAATGTGGCTGAGTGGTTGATTGTGGGAAGATAAACGTTCCTCGGAGATTAGGGAGGCTTGTTCTAACCGATGTTGGGCTACTCGATGTTAATTAGTTACGTTATGTCGTTTTAGTTGTGTGTGCAAGTTCGGGTTCCGGAAGTGCTAATGATAATCTTTTGATTTTATTTTTATATTAGTAACCCGGATTTAGGTTTTACAGCCCTGAATTTGATCTTTTCTGTTTTAATTAGATTTTGAAATAGGATATTCTTACATTGTATTGTAATTTACAATTGAATTTAGAATTTTAAATATGATAAGAAATTTCTAAGGGAAAAAACTAAGTCTAAGCGAAATAACTAAGAGTAGCGAATGTCACAAGCGATCTTTTAAGTGCTGGAGGTAACTCTGATCGCAGGTTCTGTGGGCTACATTAAAAGGAATAGCGTAATGTAATATTGTCGTTAAATGATATATCCTACTCTTAATTTAGTGTTTTTTTTATTTGAACTAGTACTTGTTCCTACCTTTACAATATAAGTATGTGCAAAAATATAGAAATATACATAAACTGAAGCATACATTTACGAAAATCTGCTATTATACATAAACAAATATAGATACGGGAATGCAGGTGAATATTGCACAGCGTAATATGCTTTAGGTATTAATAGTGCAAACATTCAGATACGAACACAAATAAAGCTCTCATCGTGAATACTCAAAATATAAATTACACATTATCCTTACCTGTCTAATTTACCTACATTGTAAAGAGTGACATTTCTTTCTCTCTTTTTTATTTATAACTAGCGGCCCACCCGCTGCTTCGCCTGTGAACTACGTTATTATTAATTTCTGTCTCCATGAGTACCTACGTCCTATAAGTGACGTCCATGCAATATTTGAGACTCCATTTGTAGTAACGAAGTTTCATACAAACTTTCAACTCCAAAAACAACCCCTTAGAAGTCGAATATTGCAAATTTCCGTCTTAGCGAGCACGTACGTCATATAAATAACTCCTATGCAAAATTTGAGATTCCTAGCACATGTAGTTACTGAGATTTCGTGATGAGTGAGTGACTTTTCGATTTTATATATATATATTTGTTTTATATATATCGATTTCGATAATCAACTTAATCTATAGATTAAGTTGAGTTGTGAGTGACAGTATACTTTTTCTAGCCATCAATTATCCTGTTCTTTTCAAAATATGAATATTTTAAACAACTACAATATGAAATCACAACGAATTTCTAAACTAAACTGTGCCGCCGTGTCCTCTAATTTATCAACAAAAATGTTGAATCATATGCAAATGATTTTTTATATGTATATAAAAAACACTGAAAAGCATCAAATAACAATCGGTAATAATCTAATAGATAAAACAAAATATCGATATAAGTGTAATACTGTATTATCTAGCAAGTTATTCCTTAAATACGCAAGACACTCGAGCCTCTCATTGATGGCACTGTTCAAACAAAAATATCGACTATTCGATAACGCCGAGAATCGATACTGACCCCGCGATACGGCAATGAGCAAATACTAGGTACGTAAGACGATAAAAAGTGAACGCGCCTCAACTAGGCACTCCATCTTTAATATTTTCTTTTTGTTCAGCTTCACGCTGTACCCCGCATACACCAGAGGAAATTAGTGTTAAATCATTCTGTTCCCCACTTCCCGATGAGCGAAGCCAGAGCGAAATAAATGTACATGTTAAGAGTGGGAATCGAACTCACGACCGTTGCGTTACAGTTATACCCTTGTGCCCATACGCTACGACGCCTCAATTCATTCATCTCGTTAAATTTCATTATTTAACTACTGTGCAAAAGTTTCAGTTAAACAAATATATCTATGATGTTATCTCATTATAGATATTAGTAGGATAAGTGAAGAGATATCTATCAGGTATGTATATAGGGAAAAAAAAATTAAACACTTTATCTTTTTGGATATTTATATAAAAAGCTTGTTTTGGATTTGATTTTTAGATTGGTATTTACGATTGTCCATAATAAATAAAACAATTTTCGAAGACATTTAATTCGTTTATTACATTTTGTATGGGTTGCAAATATAAATTGTAGAAGCAATTTTTTTTTGAAGATTATATATTCACCTTCTTAACTACAACGCCCATAAAAAGTTTCGCCTACATTTTAAGAAATTTTAAAAATATATTACCTATATGTATTTTAAAGTCAAATCTTCATGCCATTTTAAAAAACTAAAATAAACACCTCGAATAATTATTAACAAAATATAAATGATTGTTACCCTATTGTTGGTGGAAAATTGCGCGACGTGAAGACGTACTCGTATCTACAAGAGCAAATAGCGTGTTCGATTTGGGACCTTGAACGATTAGGACGACTTTGGAAATGTCATATTTTCTGCGTCGCCTTGTCCTGTGTATTGCACGAGTCAAGTACTCTAGTACTCTAGTCTATAATAATATTGTAATTTTTTTACAGTAAAGAAGACAGAGAGTACTTGGGAACCTAGTGTTAAGACACTGCGTCCCTATTACGAGATTTCAGTTTTTCAGTTTCTGCCGAATCCTGGAGACACTGCATTTTGAATAGCGGAACTCAACGCCGTTCTATGCTTCGATACTAGAGCGAAGAAATGAAAATATTTAATATTTCATTTCCTCGAATCGAACCCAGAACCAGTCGCTTTTACCGACTCATATTTGCACCCATACTTCACTGTTATATATATAATTAGTATAATAATATCAGTTAAATTGACAGCCCCATCGATGACTACCAACAAAAATATGTAACTAAATACTACTGAAACAGCATTGTACGTTATCAATACAAATTCTAATGTTTGTATGTGAATGAATAAGCTTTGTTTTGATGATTCGCTACATTTCGAGTATTAGTTTAATAAACAATAATCAATATGGCAAATATTGGCTGCGGTAGTTTGTATAGATGCCTAAATTAATGTTTTAATTGTCAGTAATAACCTCTGATAAGTATCTGGATACAGGCTTATCAAGTGACTGCCGAGTAAGAGTTCAAAGTGAGGTCGCAGGTACAAGGATGTGTAACGATCGTCGTGGATTCGATATCCAATCGAGGAACTTAATTATTATTATTTATCTTCATGTCTTCACTCTGACACCAAGTCAAAAGCCAGACTCAATACGAAATGTCTGGAAAAATTTTGGCGGACAGTCGTGAACGGAGTGTCCTAACACTAGGTACACTGCCTTCTGTCGATCGTTACGTATGCGAGATGCAACGAGAAGCTAATTTTTTAACAGTTAAAATATTTTTAAATACTTACCTACATTGGAAACATTTGCTTACTCTTGCCTTTGCCTTGTTTATTACTTGTTTAACATCAGCTGGAACATCGTTCGCTCTTACTCATTCGAAGAGCTGTAGTATGAATGTACTGTGGTTTTTAGTGGTTTGTATTAGTATTTAAGTAATAAAATATGTTTGTTTCTTTTAATTCGTCAGAAAGTGGGGAACGGAATGTCTTAACACTCTCTGCTTACTCTGCTGCGTGCCGGATACAGCGTGAAGCTGTTTTTTTTAAATTTGTACTTTTGGTTAAGTTTTGTTAAATTAATGTTAAAATCTTCTAATGTTAGATATGACTTTAAAATATCGAATAAAAAAATAGCTAAGAAAAATATGTATTTAAAAATAAGCAACGTATATTCAGTTAGTTCGTCTAATTAAATTTCTAAAGTGAAGATTTTAGAAATTTAATACTAAACTCTCCATATTCTGCTTGAAAACAATAAGACAAGAAAATTTCTACTTCAAAATAAAAAAGAAATGAATCACATTTTTTATTTTAAATAAATAATCATTTTTATAAAACCATAACAAAATAGAATATTTCATATATTGTTAGTTATTTTACACAAATATTTTTTCTTAAAACTAAAAGACAACTTGCTCTGTCTATGAGTAATTAAAAATACAAGATGGCTGCAATTCAATTCGGTCAACGCACTCCCTCGGCCTCCCTCGGCCTCCCTCTCGCACTCACTCTTAAGTGGTACACTGAAATGGTTAAAACTGCACTGTAAACAAAATGCAACTATGCACTCGATTATAATCAATTCCAATAATCGAATTGCCTTATATACACTAGCTACGCACGCGGCTTCGCCCGCTTATTATATTATAGCCAAATTATTATATCTATATATTTTGTAAACGATGTGTTACTGTGATATATAAGGAATTTTATGTTGTAAAGTTTCATCAAAAACTTTTACATTTATAATATTAGTATGTTAGATGAGCTCAATCATATATTTATGGCAATAATTGGACACAGACTAAAATCATTCCAAATAGAATAGAAAGTGAGACTATTTTGCTGTAAAGTAAAGAAAATATGTTACATTTTAATATTATATTTAAAGCTGAATAATATTACATAATACTTATTTCTATTATTTTTTTGTTTTATGCCTATTTCGAACACATACTCGTAATAATATATGGAGTGAGAACAGGCACTTAGTGAACGAACACTCTATCCTCCACTTCTCCCATGTAGAGATATCAGTGTCGTACACAGAATTCCCTTCATTTCACACCTCCCATATAACGGGAAACAGCATGAGGCTAAAACAAAAAAATATAAACGACGTACTAATATTTAAAAACTATATAAAATAAACATAATAAAAATATTTTAATTTATTGTACTTTTTACTTTAAAAATATGATTATAAAAGGCTTAATAAAAAAATACTAGCTGGATACGATAAGCCTTCAATCTAAGGCTATGTTTGTATAGTCTACGACAGCTATGGATGCTACTCACCTTCTATGAAATAGAAGCAATTTATCCTACCCTGAAAGTTTTCCGTCGGGTAAATCATCATAAATCAAAATGACATATGACTTAGATAAGAGAATATACAATTTATATAGATATTTATATATAAATATTTAGTTTTAAATATGTTAGTTTATTTAAAGACAGAATTGTCGAAGCCTAGATTGTACATATATTCGTGTTGGGTGACGGAACTTACCGCCGCCTTATGCCTCGTTATCAGAGCGAGGAAATGAAAATATTAAATATTTAATTCCTCCAAATAGGAATCGAACCCAATAATCGCATTTACTATCCTAATTCTAATTTTGAAAATTGGCTCTCATAAATATTTTGTAAATACACTCTATCAATATGTTACCTTTATAATATTAATATATTTTTAAAGTAAAGTGATTTGATTTCTTGAATTCACAAAAATATGTAAAATAAAGGGCTGGTCCGAGGCCGGCTCCATTCCAATACGGCTAAGTGCCGGCCGGTGATGGATGGTGTTTGCTCTACAAATAGTTTTCAATTTTATATGTCGCCACTCGCCCGATATAGAGAGATTTCACTCACGAAAATTGATATTAGGGAGGTAATCTCAAAAATTCTAAGCTTAGACTTAAGTGTAAGTACTTAAGTTGGGGCTGACCAGATGTGAGGATATAATGATTTACACTTTGATATACAATATCTTATGTTTATATATTTCGGTTATAAACTCAACGCCTTTGTGTTTTTTAATCATAAATTATTTTGAACTAATTAAGATTTCATATAGAACGGTATTTTACAAGAATAAAAACTTTAATCACATTTTCATAGTTTCATTACTTAAAGAATAAATATATTATATTTAGTTCTACAGGTGTAGTGTACTTAGGTTTAAAAATATTACCCCTTAATAGATAGGATTCAAATTGACCGAATGAATTATTAAACCAGTCATCAATCGCAAATAGGAAAAAACTGCATAAAAAATACTGAAAGCTATTTGATACATTTAGTGTATTGAAGTTCTGGGTTCGATTCCTAATTCGACAAGTTTGTGTAAAAAAAAAGGAAATTATAATTCAAAAATAAATACCATTAGGTATATTCTTCTTTGAATTTATAACAGGTAAATTACAAATCAGCTTATTCTATTCTTGGAACTTTTAGAACTGTTATGAAATAATCAATGCAATAAAATACTTTACAGCAAATATTGTCTACCAGTGACGCCATTGTGCAATTTAGATGATTCTAACTACTGTTTTTCAGTTTAAGCTTTAATAAACTTAGTAAACTGGTTAAGTGCGAGTCGGACTCGCTTACCGAGGATTCCGTACCAATTTCAGGATTTTAGGTGAACGGAAACTTATAAAAATTGACAAAGTTTAATTTGCGGGCGCACGCACTCATTTTGTATGAAAACAACTACAAATATATGTTTGTAATGATTATTTTTCTATGAAATGCCTATAACTATTATTATTTTTGACTAATTTTAAATAATTTTTAAACTTTTCCAAAGTATTTTAACATGAAGAAGTTAAAATCTTGTCTTGAAAATCTAAGAAAGATTTATCTCAAAAGTTGTTAGCACTTAAGATATTTCTGAGAAGAGCAACAAACTCATACCGAGGGCAAACATCCGATAAGGCCAACACAAGCTAAAAAAGTTCCTGCACCCTTCCAGCTAACATGTTTAACACCTCTGCCTACATTATACGGATTCAAATATATGAAGTAAGAATGTAATTACACAAAGGGAACCTAGTATTATGACACTCCGTTGTCCACTTTCAGCTGAATTCTGGAGGCATTGTGTGGTGAGTGTCGGAGCTTAACGCTGCGCTTTTAAAATATAATCATATAAAGAAATTATTTGACTCTATATTCTTAAATACATAGGACTGGTACTTCTGGGAAACTCGCTAGCTAGGTTAATGATAAGTGATTTACACAAGTATTTATTCTTAAGATTTTTATTTTGCTCATCTAACAACTTCGATGAGGATATAAAGAGTAGAACGATATAAAAAATAATTATTTATTTTTTATTATCTAATAATGTAATTTTAAATCATGTATAATTAAATCTACATAAACACTTTGTGTCCGTTGCATTAGAATTTAATAAAATACATTTTTTAACCTGTTTTTTAAGGCTCTATCGTTCTTACGTAGAAATACGTTATACGTCAATGTTATATTTGAATAAGTCAAGCTTAAGCTTTAGGTAAGCAAATATTTTGTTGATATTCTTAGGAAATGTAGGCTTCAAAAAACTAAATATCGACGTCAATAGACCGAAGCCATCTCCACCACCAATTACAATTTAGTAACGGAATCTAACGCAATCGTTATAATTAAATAATTAAGACTAAAATACGAAACTAAATGAAAAAGCAATAAGAAAATAGGCATATGCTATCAAAAACGTAAGTAAAAGTATATTATCTATGTATATAAAATCAAAAGGTCACTCACTCATCACGAAATCTCAGTAACTACAAATGCTAGGAGTCTCAAATTTTGCATGGACGTCACTTATAGGACGTAGGCACTCATGGAGACAGAAATTCATAATAACGTAGTTCACACATGCGAAGCCGCGGGCGGGCCGCTAGTATTGCATATATTTGCGATCATTAAATAAACTGATGACAGCTGATATTATGAAGTAATAGGTTTATAATTTGCCAAAGTACGTTATGCAATCCTATAGAAACCAGTTCCAAGAGATTTGAAGGCAAGATGAGCAATCGTATGAGGAAAGAAAGATTAATAAATATCTTAGAAAAAACTTTGAAACATAGAATGTCAGCAAGTACAGTATAGATATATTTCTTTATTTTCTTTTTTATGATATACATATATAATAATAGAGATAATATACTTATATGTTTGTCTTCACATTTTGTATTGATTAAAGCAGGAGAAAGAAACTGACCTTGTTTTACAACATCTGTACTGCTTCTTTCGTCTGAATTCGAGATTATAGGCGTTAAGTAAGAACAATTAACGCTATATTTTGTCTACCAAAGCAAGAAAATTAAAAATCCCAATTCCCTCGACTGGTAACCGAACCTACAAACAAAGATTTCCAACAGTGTGACTACAGCATGAAGAAGAAATTATTAATATACGAGGTTATTTATAGTTTTGTTCTATTATACCATTACTTCATACTTGTTCTTAACCAAAAAGACAAGTAAGTACTTACTTCAACTGGTAAAATATTTCTTTATTCCTATGTTTTTTTAATGTACAATAATTTTCACGACGAATTTGAGATATTAAATAGACATAAAGTGGGGCACGGAGTGTCTTAACACTAGGTTCCCTCTGCCTACCCTGTTGTGTGCAGGATCAGCTGATTTAATTAGATTTTTTTGGAATTTGAGGAATTGCACTCTTAGTGACGGAACTCAAAACCGCCCATTGTCACGTAATTTTCAATTATAGTTGAAATAAATAAGATATTTTTACATCGACGGCCTTTGTAGTCTGTTAAGATTTATTACAACGGTGTCATGTCTATATTTAGAACTCATTCGCAATACAAACTACTCTTATATAAATAAATAATCATTTATATTATTATAGCTAAAACTATACAATACTAAAAAATAACATATTTATAGTTTATATAAAAAGTAGAGTTCAGTCATTGTGCAGAGGTACAAGCGTGCAACTGTAAACGCGATAAGAGTTGGTTCGATTCTTACTCGTGGTAATTGAATTGATATTTTATTTTATTATATTGTACTCAGTGCCGCCACTCCACACGCAATGCCTTCAAAATTTGACGGAATATAAGGAACGTTTCTAAAGAAATTTCTCAGGTTCCATCTAACCTATGCGGAATACAAGCTAAAAAAGTTATAAAAATTCTGTCTTCTCATAGGATGCTATCACACTATTTTAGTAAGCATTCTTTATAAAATAAAAGATTTTTCCATGTAATCGTACCTACTGACAACACTTAAACCTATCTACCGTTACCACTAACAAAGAGATTCATTTTTACTATAAGTGCTGACATAATATCACACGAAGACTGAAATTAAAAAATAAAATACAAAACTGACCATCAAGAGGTCCACAATAAAAAACTCTAACAACGATATAACGCTTAGAATATTTCAAAAGGGCTTCCATACAGTATTAGTTCTTATTAATTCGTAATAAAGACTTTAATATAGAAATGTTATATTACTTACATATACAAGCGTCTCTTATACTTGTTTTTTTGAATGGTTATAAAAGTGTTTGGACCAAGCCCGGTAGCTATAACAAGCTGAATGTAGTGACATATTAAATAAATAAATAAAAATTTCATTTCATCAACGCCCACGCGTTATTGTTAAACAAATACATTTAAAATAGAACCTGACTCGTATAATGGTACCTACAGCTATAATTGCATGTATAAAGCACGCAGTAGGGTAGGCAGAGGGAACCCAGTGTTAAGACACTCCGTTCCTCATTTTCCATCGAATTTTACAGTCTAAGAACCCCATATCAGTAGCTAATTTAAAGAAATATTTTTGTTAAATTATTTGTAGTGGATATAACAGATATAATATGACAATCAATAAATATTGCAATTAAAATACCAATAAAAGAAGTTAAAAACTAACCAAAATGTAACTACTTTTAGTGTTAAAACATTATAAAAACAAATAGATTATAAAAATACAATGAAGTGAGTAAAAGAATATGAAGTCGAGTCATTCATTCTTCATAGAAATCGACAGTGAGTGGTCACTTTTATGAAGGCAGTAAACCACCCGCGTGGTCCCACCTCGCTTTGGTATCATCTTACTTGAAACTAAACAATTTTATTTGTAGGTGATAATCTATACATTAATATGAGAAAAACGAAAACTTTACGTTTTTGTTTGCTTTTGTAATAGAATTAAAATGAAATTTATTAGATGAGAGTATCTATAATTGGTATTTTTATGGTAGATAAAGAAATGTTATATGGGTAAATTCAAAAAGTATTAAGCTTTTTCCCACATAGCAGGTTATGCAGCCAAGCTAGTGTTAAGACACTCCGATTGCCAATTTTCGTTGGATTTTTGAGATATTTCGTGTTAAGTGAAGCGAATAAAAATAAATATTCCCTGATCGATATCGAAGCCACTCAGGTCAGGAGTGGTTCGTCTGCGCGACGGATGCCTCAAATTGTATTGTGTTATTATTAAAAATTATATAAAATACTCAAAAAAACCCATCAGTTATAATATTCGTACCTACTAACAAAGCAAGGGGTATTGAACTTTGATATCTAATTAATATTTCATTAGCACGTCTTCTTATTCACAGAGAATATTGTACTCGAATGCATACTTCAAGCAATTCTAAAGTAAAAACATAACTTTATAATATATTTCTATATAGCGAAACTAGTGAACTCAGACTCTATCTATTATAAAGAAGTATTGCATAGGCTAAAAATCTTTAATGGAGTAAATGAAATATAAAGAAAAAGAAACTATAAATAACTATCTATCTTTTTTCATATAAGAAAATTTCGTAAAACCTAAATAACTCGCTGTTTTCTAACTTAGCAGTTATCTAAAGTATTAAAATAATATAAGCGTTATAAGAAATATAAAATAAAGTAACGTAACTTACCTTATATTTTTGATGAAAACTTGCGAAATTCATAGTAACAAGAATATATTAGTTTAAAAAAGTGTACCTATATATTTTACTTTTAAAAATCAAACAAATACTTAAATATCAATAATATATATTCTTGTATGTAGATAATAGAGAAATATAATGAAAAACAAATATAAATTCAAAAACAACCGTCAAAAGGACCTTCCCTACGACATTGCGGCTTATTAGCGCTAGTTTCGCAGCCACGTTTCCTTTAAAAGTTTATACAAATTAACACTAACACATGTTAACCCTTTTGTTTCTTTATTGCTTTACGAATGTCATTCCAGCCAGAAACATTTACATTTACCTTACGCAATGCCGACAAAAGTGAAAATAAACGATAGTAAAAGTGTTCAATAAGTGTTTTTATTCATTTTATGCATAAAAGGTACGTAGGTACTAGCGCCGACAGGTACCCGGGCCCAGACCTCGTGTTGACCGGAAGTGTTGATATTATAATTTTGTATGAAACCCCTGAATGGGCTCGCCATGGGAATTTTTACGACTTTGAATGGAGTGGCGTTAAGTTTATTGTTTTATTGTGTGAATGAATACAAATTGCCAAAAAAAATTGTAGAGATTATCTTTTATTATAATAGTTAAATGTGTTTTTGTTAAAGAAATTATATTAGCTTATTAAGCATTTTTAATTAAATGAAATTTAAATGATAGATTAAATTTAGATATTAAATTAAAATATCCATTTTAAAGGTCTAACATTAGTTAGAATATGTTTAAATTCAGACACCCCTCCTCTGGCTGCGGGGCTATAGCAATAAAAACATCAAATATTTTTGTAAACTTAATTTTATTAACTCTGGAACTAACAGATGATATTACAAGTTACCTATCTAGATTCAAGAAATACATAATATTTATTTATAACTACAAGAATTAATTTAGCATATAAGTTAAAGAAGCATTTGACAAACGTACGCTAAAAATATATGAAGCATGTAAGGTGTAAAATAACCATCCTGCTAATATCATAATTGTTTGCGAGTATGTATATTTATTTCATTTTAACACGAAAACTACAAAACAGAATAAAAATACCACAAAGACTATAATTTTTGTAAAGATTTCGAATTATTTCACTATAATATAATAATTTACGTAAAAATGTACAATTTGACTACAATATAACAAAAAATTTAAGCGGAAGAAGCCGCGTGTGGGCTGCTAGTAATACGGTGACATCTTAAATTGTCACTTTTAAAGGTCAAATAGCAAGGCTGGACTGGAACACGTCAGTCAAGGCGATCGTCGTCACCAACCAAAAGTATTATAAATACGTGTTAAAAAAATCTACGTATTTTTCTTCATTTGGCCTTATATAACGTAAAATTTAGCAACTTTGAACAATCATCATGATATAATACTCTGTGATATCGAAATATCATACGTATTCTATTGCAAAAATCTTGGTATAACGTAAGTTTACTAGTTATCGCGGAACGTGCGTACGTTTGTCTCAATTAAAATAATATTATTAATAGAAATGCTAAATTGAAACTTGCATATAAATATAATATTCGAATGGAATGTGCAGAAGCGAGATAGGTACCCAATTACACCAAACACCATTATTTAGAAGTTATTATATATTTTATTTTATTTTATTTTAATCTATATATACATGTTTTATCTACACTCCTAAATGCGATGGTCGTAGGACAGTAATTCCGTTTTCCTATCTATATTATAAATCAATAAATTTTATTTTATACACATTTGTTACACAAACATTGCACTGTTCATTCAACGATATGGTTACCTCGCGCGCACTCTTATACCAAATCTTTTAAATAAATATTTACAAAATCCGTTTAATTGTTCTCTCCGTATATTAACTAAAAGAGGTATATTATAACACTGCTCTCAAATAAATCTAATATTAAATATTTATATTTACATTTAATAATAATAATAACTTTCAATATTTTTTAAACTAACAGCGTAAATTATTTATAATTCGTTTCACATTATTAATAATTAGTTTTTCTTGCACATGCAATCTGTAACATTCGTAGATAAAACAACTGTCAATCGAAAGTTTCTACAAAAGACTTCGACGCGCTGAAAATCAATTTCTCAAAGCATCGATAGATAACAGAGATAAGGGAATCGTATTGATCGCATTATCGCCGCGATTATTTCAAGCATTATGTGATATGTGCTTATTGTTTTGGGCGGAAAAGTTTAGATATCATTGTTCATTGAAAAAACCACGCTATATATAGCTTTATATAGCTTACGATATTACGGAAAGTGAACGGCCCTAAGTATTGTTAAAACCGAGTATTCCGATCGTAATTCTAATTAGATTTGGTATACGACTGTGCTACAAACAGTTCAGAGGAGTCAGGAGGGCACTTCGCGTAAGTCCCACAGACCGGTTTAGGCCTAAGTTTGCCGACGCTCGGGGCGCGCCACTCGTGCATCGATAAACTACCTACTAAATTGCGCACAACGACTCTTAAAATCGAAAATATGTACACAAATAATTTATGTGCCCCGAGCGACGACTGTCGCCGTTTATATCACAAGAACACAAATCACGCTCACATGAGTCCGAGTTGGAGACGGGGGCTGGTCGGTGGCGGCGGAGTCACCCACGGCGCGGCCAGGGAGCCTACGCCAGCGGGTACTGTCACAAGGGCGGCTGCGCGTGTGCGTGCGCGTGCGCGTGCGCGTGGTGGTATAGCGGCGACTGGTAGTAGTTGTCCACCGGCGCGTGACCGTACCCGTAGTTCACGTCGTACATCTTCAGGTCGGACTTGGTGTCGGCGCCCGGCAGCAGCCGCGTGATGCTGAACGGGTGCGGCGCCGGGGCGTACCCTGTAGGTTCTTGTTTCAGCTGCGCGTAGTGCTCCAGCGCGAGCGGCGTGTGTTCCGGCAGACACAGCTCTGGGGCCGCGTGCAGCTGCGCCAGCAACTCATCGCGCATCTCCTTCTCCTCGCCGGAGCCCGCGCCTCCGCCGGACTTCTCGTGGCCATGTTCTCGTTTGTCATGTCCACCGTGATGTCCGTGGGTTTGAGCTGCTTTTTGAGCTTGTCGAATAGTTTCCTTCTTTTCATCTTTGAATCGTTTCTGTCGTCGCAAGAAGCAGCCGTTTTCAAACATGTTTCCGCTATCGGGATGCAGAGTCCAGAATGACCCCTTACCAGGCTTGTCGGGCGTCCGAGGAACTTTGACGAAGCAATCGTTGAAGGAAAGCGAATGTCGAATAGAATTCTGCCAGCGCTGCTGGTTCTGTCTGTAGAACGGAAATAGGTCCATGATGAACTGATAGATCTCCGAGAGAGTGAGCATTCGCGAAGGGTTATTCTGAATGGCCATAGTGATCAGCGATATGTAGGAGTACGGCGGCTTCGCGTGAGTGTAGGAGCGGCGGTAGGTCTTGTCGTTGCGAGCGCGCTGCAGCGCCGAGGTCGGCGAGGCGGCCTCCTGCTCGCGGGGCAGCGTGCCGTAAGGCACCGCGCCGCCGCCGCCCATGCAGGACGCCATGGTGCTGGGCGGCGAGTACCCGACGCCCGGCGAGCCCATACAGGAGCCGCCCGCGACCATGTTGTTGGTGTACAGGTTCGGATAAGGCTGCGTCGGCATGCAGCCCATGCCGTTGACGTAAGGGGGCGCGAGGCCCGGCGACAGCGAGGACAGCGACGCGGACGTCGGCACGTCGCCGTACGACAGCTTCTGCGAGATCATGGCTAGCGCATCACCCGCGCGTGCACGCCGGCCAGGGGCAAACACTCGCACTGATTGAAAGAGTAAATAGAAGCTAGGGGCCCGCGCGCCCCTCCACGCCGGCCATGAGCGCCGCGCCGGGGCGGGGCATCGTGTGGCCCGCCCGCCAGCGCGCGCATGCCCCCCGCGGCCCGCCCGCCGGCGCGCGCAGTCCCCCCGCCGCCCGCCCGCGCCTCCTCACGCCGCGTCCGCTAATAGCACCGCAGCGCAGCGTGGAAAGATAAAAACATGGAATAATCACAAGTGTGTTAGCGGGAATGTCTGGAGCTTTGGCCGTCGCCAGCGAGCTGGTCTCGGCGCGCGCTGGGTGTAACGCTGTCGGCCTCTTACTCTATCACTACATCCAATTAAGTCTATTTAAAACTTAGTCTTTGTGTTCAGTGTATATTTATAACGACTAAAAACGACTCTACTTTAAAAAATATTTACATATTGTTTCTATATTTCCAGAATACGCTTGTGATAATAAAGCTTTATTGGGTGAAAAATGTTCTCATATTTTATTCTTATATTTTTATAAGTACTTGCGTGTTGTGTCTTTCGTTTTTATACCTCTACATAAGAAGGCAAAAACAAAATAACCATACATATCATATTTCATAAAATCCAATATACATACGCATCCAATCTTGACAAGGAATCAAAAATAATGAAATAAGATTCTCTACAGACACTATTGAAGTAAAAAATCTTTAAAGAATATAGTTAATTTTAATATTCATATTTTTTTAGACTAACGGTAAACTAAGTAAGTAGCGCAAAACTTTTTTTTACCGGCGGATGAGAAAACAAAAATATAACACGAAATACATTAGTTTATATTATTTAATTTTATTCTATAACTTAATCGATTTCGAGTAGTATTATAAATAAATATGCACTTTAGTAAATAAATAATACAGCTTCACGCTCACATTAGGATAGGCAGAAGGAACCTAGCGTCATAGTCACTCCGTTCATTAGGCATTGTGTGTTGAATGGCGAAACTCAACGCCGCGCTTTGCCTCGATACCAGAGCGAAGAAATAGAAATGTAAATTTATATAAATATTTCATTTCCATGTTACAATTTAAACACGCACTTTAATGACATAGCTTAACTTCATCTATCTTCACGCTTTATTCCTATATAGGAATGCAGAGAGAAAGGAGAGCTAAAAAATAAGGTTCAATAATAATTTTGCTCTAGTTCCTAATTATAATATAATGTAGTACTTAAGATGTTTTTTTATTATTAAAAGGATAATATCAACAGATAAATTAAGCAAATGGGTAGCGTTATAATAAGCCTAACGACTAACATTATGTTCGTAAAAACAACACATTAGACTGTCTGTTCTGTTTTGTAAATAAGGTGATTACTACATGAAAACAATATTTGGTAAATAAGTTGTTTTTGTAGCTTAACACTGTGAACGCACAGCAGGGTAGGCAAAGGGAACCTGGGAGCCTAGTGTTAAGACACTCCATTCCCATTAAGACACTTCCGTTTCTCGTAGAGCTAAAGCTTCGATATTACTATTTCATTACCCCGATAGGGAATCGAACCCACATCTGTCGCTTTTATGTATATAACCTGTATTAGCTGTCGTATGTATATAACCATTATCACCCAAGAATAGAAGTACCTATGTTTCCTTTCTTTCTTTGCAGTAGCAAAATTTGAAAGGCACACAAATATAAAAAGAAACGATGACGCCAAAATGTTCATGTTAGAAAGAAAATACTGATATTTAAATCTATCTCCTTTAATTTTACATGAATAAAAATCTTTTCTAGGTTTCCGTAACCGATTGGCGAAAAAAGTAACTTTTATATATTTGTCATATGTCTGTCGGTATGTTACAGCCACTTTATTTATATATTTTTACTACCTATATATAATTTAATATATAATATCTCTATATAATCGGTTAAGAACTTATTCTATATGAGGCTATAGGTACTGCGTATACCTACAATGCAGTTCGTGTTACACGCGAGGGACAAGTAACGGCCATTAGCTCGGATCCGGTGTCAAGTTGCGACGAGTGTTATACACTTGGAACTGTTGATTGTTGTGAAAAAGAATGATTTCATATAATTAAAAATTAAATTAGTTTCACGCTCTATCCCGCACATGGTAGGATAGGCAGAGGGATCCTTTGAGAGGATTTTCCGCCGAATTCTGGAGGCATTGCGTATTTAGTGTTGGAATTCAACGCTGCGCTTTACCTCGACACCAGAGCGAAGATATGAAGATTGGCATATATACCTACCTAATATATGTCATTTCCTCGAGTAGAATTTATTCATAATATTTTCATATAATATTTTTTTATTAAGGTTCACCCCATATTTTGATAAAATTGAGATTTTTGTACGTATGGTATTGCTTTCGATCTCGAATTCGGACCGAAAGTGGAGAATGGAGAAGCTCCATCTGCCTATCCTGGTAAATGCGGAATAAAACGCTTAATTGACAGCAGATATTGATTATATATACTTATATTTATTTTCAGCAGAAACGCCAGATTATATTTAAAAAACAGTCTTTCAAGTCCGAAGAAATAGGAAATAGGCAAAGTAAAATCAGTAAAACAATTCATCTTCTCTTCTAGGGTCAAACGACTACTGTGAATTTAAAAGTCACACACTTTTTCATAGAGAAGATATTTCACAAGAAGATACGTAGTAGGACCCCAGTAGAGTGTATCGTTCCTGTGGCGCTCAGTTTCCGCTATTCTATTTAGTATTGGATAAGTATGTTTAATGAATATATGTTGTATGAATGTATGTATGATGAATATAAAAGTTAATCCCTATATGTATAGGTACGTAACGTACGTTAGTATATCCAATAGATATCTAAGGACTTTTTCTTGTTTTTCGAAACTATGGTCATATATTTTTTATGCGGTAACCTGGAAACCTAGTGATAAGACACTCCAAACCCATAAGATTAAGAATTTGTGACCCTGATGACTTAGCACTAGACTCTCTATGCCGATCCTGCTACATACGAGAGAGTGAAGCTGAAAAAATATATTTTAGAAGCAAAACTTGTATTTTTCACCGCCAGATCAGGAGTAATATAGTATATTAATAGAATCTAATGAATATAATAGAATTATTTACATTAGATATCAAAAATACAAAGTAAGACGTACAAGAGGTAAACAAAAGAGTTAATTAGGTAAACAGCCAGCGCCCGTCTCGGCAACAACGCTAATTACCGCCATAATAACGCAAACAGTATAGCTTCCCTACTGCCGACTGCATTCCGTTTTGCGAATGGAGTCTCTTTTTATCTCATTATTTTATTTCATTTGTGATGATTTTAACTATATTTTTGTACATAAACATTGTTCTAGAGGCCCAATCAATATTTTCATTTCTTTGCTCCGGCACCAAAGCAAAAGCCTGGCGTTGAGTTCCGCCACTCCACACGTAACGCCTCGATAATTCAGCGGAAAGTAGGGGACGGAGTGTCTTAACACTGGGTTTCCTCTGCCTGCTGCGTGCGTTGACATTGGTGTCGAGGCAAATCAAGCATTGCTTTCAAATTTGGCAGAAAGTGAGGAGTGGAAGCGCCTTGATGGAAACGGAATGTCTTAATACTAGGTTTCCAAATTGCCTCTGTCTATCCTAGCTATGTGAAGCTAAAAATTGTTATATTAAGATAACAAATTAACTAATTACAGCTTTTGTTTTTGTAACGTTATAGATCATTTGGGGAACCTAATGAGATGTTATTTTCTCGATCTTCGGGATTCGGGGCATTATATATATTATTATTTTTATATATATATATATATATATATATATATGAATAATGAAATATTTAAAGTTTTCGTTTTCTTTGCATTGGTGTCGAGACAATGAGCGGCGTCGAGTTCCGTCACTCAACAAGGGTCCTCTTACTCCATTCTTGTGAGATAAAGCGTAAAGCTAAAGCTAAAAAAAATTTAAATTAACAAGACTAGCACTATCATTTTTATCTAAAAATACGTATCTGGCTTAAATTAACAATTTAACAACACCCCAGAACTAAAACTTACAAGTCATAAAACACGTGCCAACACAAAGAAGATCGCCTTTAACCCTACATATTTATTTATCCAAAGCATAATTAGCAACAATGGGGCTTCACGGGTTATCAAACAAAAGGTACTGTCTTGACCACCTTACACCTATCCAGATAAGCCAGGTACGTAAGCCGAGTTGTACCAGAGCTGGCACGTCGGAAGTCGCTGTCTATCCCATTCTTTTGTTGATAAGATCGAACTGAAATTGACGTGAGAAATTGTTATTTTGCGACAGGAATAAAAACTTGGCTTGGAGAAAAAAACTCAAAATCAAAAGTCAAAATTTGTGAAATAATATAATAAATGATAATATTGCTTACGTTGAGTATATTTATTGATGAAAGTGTGCGGGATGATTGTAGGTTCGATTCCTACTTAGGGAAATATTTAATATTTTGATTTCCTAGCTCTGGGAAAGAGGCAAAGCTCGGCGTTCAATTTAGACACTCAACAAACAATGCCTAATTCCCAACACTCGATTCCCAGGTTCCCTCTGTCTACCCTGCCATGTGCGGGATACAGCGTGAAGCTAAAAAGAATAAAAATGTAATAAATATAATAAATACAGTTAAAATAAAGAACACGACAATTTTTTTACGATTTGTAGTAGTTCTATAATTATGTTAGCTCTACACGAGTGGCGCCATCTAGTGCTGAAGAGCACCAAGCTTGACTTTATAATTCTGTAGGTACTACATCTTGAGTAGCGGAACCCAATACCTCGCTTTACCACACCATGAGAAGAAAATACTAAATATAATATAATTTAATCATTCCATTCAGTGAGAAAGAACCCGTAACCACCGTCTTATTAGATATCTATATAACATTTAAAAAAATATTAGTTCACAGATCTATTCTATCTTATATATATATATCTTATTTACGTATAGTTTGCATGTAAACGTGGTATAATTATGTATCTTATTTCCCCGGAGGCCACACACCGAAGCCTTTGCCTTATAAGCATGATCTACAAAGAGCTGTAAGTTCGACCTAACGATTCTAAGCGTTGTTGTCCAGTTCAGTCTAATACGAGTGTAAGTTATATAGATATATATAGAGCTTATTATCATTTTAATAAATAATAATAAAAAAATAAATAAATAATAAATAAATTTTAATAATAATTCTTATTTTTGTTATATTTATACATTAAAAAAATATTAAATGTTAAGCTAGATATTACTTAAACTTATTTTTTTTTTTAAGAATTTTTTATGCATATAAGTATTATTTGAATGAAAAATATTTACTTACACATACCATGATATGTAGATAAGTATGTAATTCTGTTTTCTAAGAAGAAAAAAATAGTATACCTACCATCAGAAAAACAGAAGAGAACTTAAGATTTATATATAAAGAAAGAAAGGTCTTTAGAATCATAGATAAAAAAATTGACAGTTACCGATATCAAAGGTACCGATATTCGTTGGACAGCCAGGTTTCCACACCCACGGTACACCATTAGGCCGATGTTGACTCAGCGTCGTGATCGCGACCAACTAACTAAATTCCCTGCGCTTATGTGAAAATTGGTCGAAAATTCCTGTTTCGTCACGTCGCTGCGGCTTTGTAGAAAAAGCAATACGAATTCGACGATCGAAAGGAAAATGTATGCTTTTTCATTTATTTCATTTATTGCTAGCAGTTTCCTCTATTGTAGAATTAAATTAAACTAAAACGATACTGGGTTTTTTTAATATTACGATTGAACTGTTTAAAAGTTAAATACTTAGTTCAAGCGAATAATGGAATTGTTGAAAGTAAAAAAAAAATTGCAACAGTGGTGGAGTTGGGATATAATATGTAATGACAATGGAATTTATTGGTGCAAGCTGCATTGGAGGAGTTTTTTTTAGTTTCACGCTGTATCCCGGAAGCAGCAGGGTACGCAGAGGGATTTCAGCGTGAAGACACTCTTAAATCCCAACTCTCTGCCGAATTTTCGATGTATTCCGTTTTTACGAGAAGTCTCATGCTTCATCAGTCACATGCTTATGACACTGCGCCACTACGTCCTCTAAGAAATGTCTGTCTTTAAAATATTATCTGTCTGTCTTTAAAATAATATATAGGTTAAAATGTCTTTAAATTGTAAAAAAGTGGATCTTTACATTCTGATCTTCAACTTTATATTCTTCCCACCTACTTCAGCATGTACGGAAGTACCAATTGTGTGACTATAATGACAGTCTTTATTATTTTCTTACCGTTTAATCGTTTTCATATAAATTAAAATTTAAAATATCTTTGTTCAAATAAACTTTTACAAGCACTTTTGAAATGTCCAATGAACATGAATCTACCACCGGCTCGGAAGGTACTTCTGTTGATAATAGGTATAATTGTATGTTGAACAAGTGTACATCTATGGTTTTTAGTTATTACACAAGTTGTACAGGTGCAAATCTAGCAACATTCACAAATAGCCTACAATTTCGACAGAGACTTAAAACACATTTTGAATGCATCTTGTTCACAGTGAGTAATGCAAAAGGAAGAAGTAAAAAAATCACACTTTATTATTTCTGTTTAATATTTTTTATATAAATACAAAACTTATACCTATATAGTAGGTAGGTAGGCAGGTTCAAAGTATACAGGTTCAAATCCAGCTACATTCACAAATTTTATTAACAACCTGCAATTTTGAATGCATCTCGGCTATAGTAAGTAATGCAATAATAACTGAAATAAGTGTATGTACGTACGGGCAGTGGCCCTCTCACCGTCTGTACATACTCCACACGAGAGCACTCGCCGTACAAACACGCGATACATGTTTAACTTAAAATGGATTCGCTAAAAACAGCTCGTGTCGACGTTTTGGTAAGGTTAATTATTTATTATAAATCAGCTTCACGCTGTATCCCGCACACAGCAGGGTAGGCAGAGGGAACCTAGTGGAAAGACACTCCGTTCTCCACTTTCTGCCGAATTCTGCAGGCATTGCGTGTTAAGTGGTAGGACTCAACGCCGCGCTTTGCCTTGACACCAGAGCGAAGAATTATACGTAAATAAATATAAATATAAACGTAAATAAATATTTCACTTCCTCGAGTGGGGATCGAACCCACAAACATCGCGTTACAGTTATACCCTAGTGCCGCTGCGCCAGAACGGGCTCAATTATTTATTATGTTAGCTTTATATTTGCTGGGGCTTGTTTTGGGTAGGTTGCCCTAGCCTGGGCTTTAGCTTTAAGCTTATATGTTTGTGGAAACGGTTTTTTTTATTTTTCAGAGCTAACTATTTGTTAGTTAAATATTTGGAATGGACCCAAGTCTATGCGTACCTTTTCTATTTCTACGCTCATGTACAGAATTTTTAAAATGCTCTATTCTATGATAATACAGTTACTTATGCGAAAAAAAATCACTATAACACGATTTCAAAATATTTCAATTAAATATAATAGTATTATAACACTAGAACTAAACTTTTAATGCAAACGTAAAAATACATTCTAGTTTAGATGCAAAAAAATTAGATGCTATTTGTATGTATTATCCTAACATTAACATATAATAGTAATACAAAATAGTCCACTTCATTTTAAAGTAATTATACGTATCTATCGGACTTGTACAATAAAAAACGACTTAATTTTTAAATTTCTGCTACTTCCTAGTCTTCCAAAAACTGCCCACAAAAACATGATTTATAGATTTTCTATAAATTAAAAGTTTTTAAATTAATTCTTACGTAAGCATATGATGTACTTATATATATAGCTATTTCTATTTTCTCTGCATAATCCAACGATAATAAAAGTGTAGGTTTTCCCGACGCCGCGGGTGGTCTCATCATGCCACTTAGCGTGTCATACAAAAAACACCATCAAAATATGAAAATATCATACTTACAACAGGTAAAGTAGAGACGTCAGTGGACATCCCTGTGTAAACTTTTTGGGTTTTTTTAATAGTGGGTAAATACGATTTTTTTGTAATATTCAGTATTTTAGTTTTCATATTTTTTTTGTTCTCTATATGTTTTAATGATGTTATAATAATATGTTTATAATTATTAAAACTTTGCTTCAATTTTGTATATTTAATTTCGAAAAAAACAATCTTATACGCACTTATAACTAAATATTAAAATCGTCAACAAAAAAAGCAAATAAATTAATATAAACTGCTTTTATATGATATTATTACAGCGCAAGCATTTATTTCTATATTTGGTAGAGTCATTATAAAATATCTTATCCACTCTATACTCTCTCCACGTTTTGTTTTCCTAGGCCAGGTACGGTGCGCCTGCGCAGGTACGGCGGGGCCCCTCTTAAGAGTCCGTTTCCTTTCCATTTCAGACATTCATGTTATAACATTTCAACGTAAATTGAATACTACGTGCCTTTGAACACTGCTCGTGGTTTGTTTATTTTAACAGATCTCCATTGGCACTTAAAAGTTATCAAAATATTATAATTATTGAATAGTTTTTATGTCACATTGTTATTATTATGTAAAAAATTACACCAATTTTGCCTTTTTTGAGAATAAATGTTAATATAAAGTACTTATTGTGAAAATAATAAAAAAACCAATCCCACACACAGCTTTTTAAGTCACTCCACTTTTCCAGCAAATTCTGGAAGCATTGCATGTTGCAGAGCGAAGAAATGATAATAGATAAATAAATAAATAAATAAATAAAATGTTTATTATTCGGACAACCCATGATCCATATATGTTAGTAATAATACAATAAAACTGAATATATAGTGTTAGTACTTAATAACTAATAGTGACATTCCCCACTCGAATGGAAATCGAACCCACAAAAATACAGCAAAGTATCATTTTGAACATTATAAGGCAATATAGAATATAAATTATAATATTAACTTATTTTTGGGAAAGCGTGGTTTTCACTATCAGGTAGAAAGAAGTTCAGGTCGGTCTGTTATTAACACGAGTTGTGGTAGCAGTACTTTTTCTTTAAGTCATTCCTCACACAGAAGAAGAAGAGGATTCAATCAACATTAGTTTCGTTTTCTGCCCCACTGCTCGACTGGCTTCGACCTATTACTTTCATCTATTAAAAGTGAGAGACACATGTCCATACATGCCAATGCTAGTACAGTGTGTTCGTACTTAGTGTCCCACACTCGCAAAGCCCTTTTAAATCATGAATGAAAGCAACCGCGCGTACGCACTTTAAAAACAATTAAAGTTATGCCACAGACCTCTGGATAAGGGAGGTTTATATGACGCCATACATTTTTTAAAAAAAATATAGTTTTAATAATAAAGAATATAATAATTAATCACTGTTTTTTTATGACCCAGGGATGAAGTTTAAAATATTAAATTTACATTTAAGAGCCATTATGCCTCATTCAAATCAAATACATCTCAAAATACATCTTAAAGTATAATAATTAAGATAAATTAATATAATAAATAGTTCATACTTACATATAATTCGAAAACCTATTTTAATCTGTATAATACTTATAAGCTTAAAGTAATATAATTATTTTATTATAATAAAAACTAAGGCACAGATCCGCAAGCATTTTCTATATAACATCATAAAAACCAATCTACTGTCGCCACGCAATTCGCAAACCCGCGTAATCCTGGACAAGTGGACCAGGGGACGTAGGGGGACGCCAGGGGACGCCTGGGAACTTTATTACCGCTGCCTAATTCCCTGCTAGTGGCTTAAGGTGGAGATAGCTGTGGGAGAGGAATAATGCAACCAATATAATATGTATATATTTCTATAGCTACAGTATAGCTTATCACTTTGAATATAATATTAAGTATTAATAAAAAATTACACAAAATTTTTATTGTATTTTATTAAATGATTTGTTATGTAAGTAGATTTTTTTTATCTTCGTGATATAGAGGGCGGTCGTAGAGTCTGCGCTAATCTGCGCATAAGTGCAAAAACAGAACAGGGTATGGGTTCGATTTCCATTTGAAGAAATGAAATATTTAATTGAGCTCCGCCATTTATCACGCAGTGCCTCAAGAGTTCGGTGGAAGTGTCTTAATGGAAACAGAGTGTCTTATTTAGGGTTAGTTGCCAGATTCTTCCTGCCTACAAACACTGCTATTAGGCTAAAAGAAACCTTGCATTAGTTGTAATGTTGCAATCTTTCTACAGAAACTGAAGAACGGAGTGAAAAAGCTGAAAAATAAACATAACTAAAAGTCTGTTTAGACTAATTGTGAACGTGGTTTATGTTAACCTTATTAACTTAGATAAATCATAAAATTCTAAATAAACTATAAAATACGAAAATTGATAAAAATGCAAAAACAATAAAATATTATGTATTTAATATACTCCCTCTCTACCAGTAAAATTAACCTAAGTAATATTAATGAAAAAATAATTAGACATCGCCCCCAAGGAAAAATACCTTTGGTTAATCCTGTGTTTAGCGGTTATCCCACATTATAAGGCTAAGGGAGGGCTCCTAAAACATCGTTAATCTTTACTATTGCTTTTTAGTTGGGATGTTTTTGGAGTACGTATCAGTACGAATTAAGACAGAATTATTATTTGAGGCCAGTCATGGCGCTGCGGTACAAGTATGTATGTAAATGCGATAGGTCGTAGTTCGATTTCCATTTCGAGAAATGAATGTCATTTTCTTCGCTCTGGTGTAGAGGTAGGGTGCGGTGATGAAAATATCCCAACTAGAAAGCAATAGTAAAGATAAGCGGTGTTTTAGGATTCTTCTCTCCGCGTTATGATGTGTAGTGACTAATACCTAATTAATCTTAGATATGGCTTTTACTTTTGCTACAGCTGCTTTTCCACACCTTATTAGGAAATATAATATTTGTGGGATGCATCCGAGCTGGGGTGTCCGGGGGAGGGGAGAGGGGACACGGTAGCCTCGACGGCGTTAAGTGGCTCTCGCACTAAAACCATCATAAACTAGTCTTGCTATGAACGTACAGGTGAATGGGATATTGGAACTTTTTCTATTTGACTGACTGAGACGCGAGGGGTGTAGGTTCGATTTCCACTCGAGCATGATTCATTCCGAATTACATTTCCTCGCACCGGTATCAAGACAAAGAACGATGTTAAGTTCCTCGTCAATTCACAATATCTCGAAAATTTGACGGAAAATGGAGAACAGAGTGTCTCAACACTAGGTTTCTTCAGCCTAACTTGCTGTATGTAGGATACCAAGTCGAAACTCTATATTTTATGAAATTTTTATATTAATAAAAATGTCTTTGTAGATAATATTGTTTAATTATTGTTATTTTGAATACAAAAATTAAATTTCAAAATGTTATTCGAAAATTGTACACTTTATTTTGGAATTCTTGCTTAATAGTCGATAGTTTTTATGATGTTTTTTAATTATATATCATACATTTCTAAAATAGTCAGAATTAAAACAAAAATCAATTTATTATCATATTTTAAAACAATTTCTAATCTTCCAATATATTTAACAGGAATATACCCTCCGCCTGTACTGGACCACCCGAGATCGAGAACACTTGAACTCTTGACTAGTTCTTTCTAGCAGACACTTAAGTAAGTTCGACTGTCCTTAGTTTTAGAAAAAAAAAATCTATAAGATTTACTTGTCTTTTACGTCTTCTTATATGAGAGTAAGGCAATGGTTAAATATTGAGGGGAAAGAAATATCGTTAATTTTATGTTAATGATTAAATATTTGTACAAATAGATAGAATTTCTAAAACAACGTTTCCTATATATTTACTAGGTAGGTAAATAAAACAAATTAACAGTCAAATAAAATACTTATCTATAACATTATTTTTCTTTTGAATTGAAAATGGAACTTAACGCCGCGCTTTTCACCAGAAGAAATGAAAATATTGCATAATCCATACCCTCGAGTGGGAATCGAACTCATAACGTCCCAGCCCCCAACGAAAAAAAACATAAATGGAACCAATATTAAAAACAAAACACCAATCATTTGTACCTATAACAGAAAACCAAAACTCATATCTTTAACAACGCCATAAAAGGGGTTGTTTACTCAGTCTGACCATAATCAACCCCTGATAGAAGGTAAGAAAAAGTAATAATTGTTTGTGTTTATATTAAACGGGGGCTGGTACGTAAGCACTTCGTGGGTGGTCGCGGGTTCCTCTCCCCGTAGATTTGGAGGCTGTGAACGTTGAAATTTGTTAAGCTAGTGTTAATTATTTAAAAATGCGCTCAACCCATTTCCTTGTAGGTATATATTTTAAAACATCTAGGTGTAGTTTTACATTTTTGTATTAAAATATTTTGGTTTTTTCTCTAATTATTGTTTAAAAATTGGATTATAGTAGATACTTATCAGTTTTGTGCGCTATTTTTTTTTAGTTAGAGAACTCTGGGTTATATTTTAATTATTGATGAATATTTTAGTCTAGTGTTCTAAAAGACCCACAGCCAGTCGTTCTACAGTCACACATTTGTGCCTGTAGAACGACTGGCTGTGGGTTCGATTCCCACTCGAGTAAATGAAATATTTACTATTCTCACTTCTTCGCTCCGGTGGCGAGGTAAAGGAAAGGCGCGGTGTTGAGTTCCGCCACTCAACACCCATTGCCATCAAAATTCAGCAGAAAATGGAGATTGAAGTGTGTGACACTATGTTCCCTCCTATCCTGCTATGTGCGGGATACAGCGTGAAGCTAAAACAAAATATTATAGTCGAGGTAACCAAATTGAACAGTATTATTTCTCTCCTTTGTATAGTATCATTCCTCTCCTTCTTTAGGTACTTACTTACATATCGGTGTACTGTTTAGAAGATGGTCAAAAGCTAGCAAAGATTTCAATTTTACTATATATATCCTAAATTTTTAGATTCTTTTCTAAATAATGGCACTCAATATAGGAAACAATACATTCATATCTAAAAAATATTTTTTGTATCCATCCATCCATCAGCCTTTCAACGTCCACTGCTGGACATAGGCCTCCCCTAATTCTCGCCACTCCGTCCGGTCCTGCGCCCTTTTAATCCAGCGGATTCCCGCTGTCTTCTTAAGGTCGTCGGTCCACCTGGTTGGAAGGCGGCCTGTATCTATTTGACTACTAATAGCTTAGGATCTGATATGACTTTTCTTATCATCTCGGAATATTAACAAAATACTATCATTCAATTGCTATGGGAAATATATAAAAAAAACATTATAATATTTATTTACACTAAGGGAACATATAAGGAAGTATTGTACTGATTGAATACTCAAAGTGATTCGTCACAACATGATTAATTAAATTAAAGCCAAACAAAAAATATAAAAACGCGTGGCGGGCGCTTGCCCTCTTCAGAGTTTACGGACGACCGATTTCTGAATGGGCCGCACTTTTGTACTACGTACAATATATATTTTTAAGTATAAAAATAACATATCTTTATTACTATAGAAATAAGACCTATTTTGGTCTTTATTTATCTGTGGTAACAATGTCCAAGGGTCGTAATCGAACTACAATTTGTTTATATTAGGGACTTAGAAGATAATAGCCGGCGCTTTGATTAAAATTGGACTATGAAAGTATTTAATTGAATTTCCCACGAAAAATTGCAATTCCCAGTTGTTTGGGATTTATAAATTGAAGTGTGCAAGTAGATAGGTATTTTGTACAGTGTTTATTATAAGTAAATATTATGTAGATTGAACCATCCATCAACCACGATAAAATGTATAAAAATAATATCCAACAGCTAAACGCACTATTTAATAGCAATTAAATCATCATAAGCAACGCATCGCCTTTAAATCGCCACCTGGTTAAGGATACTACGACTCATCCTTCAATAAAATAAATTCACCCTCTCGATCCCACGCAACCTTATAAAAATATAATTATAATATGCACACGTATTGCACTTCCGACATTTTTTAACGATAGGGTAGCACCACTATAGCTGTCATTTTGACGTGCTCTTTTTAGTGTTGCCAGTATTAATATGTAATTTGGATGGTTTTAGGGTGATTGATTAAATAAGTGTGCGGGGAAGATAAAGCGATGAATGTAAACGACTCGATGGTATCATTTAAGCGAGTCACGCTCGGCTTACGCTTGGACTGTGCGACTGGTGTGTGTTGCAGTTTTTTTATTTTGTTATTTTTTCTTCTGCATTTGATGGTATACCAAAAATCTTGGCATGACAGTTTATTCTATTCCGAATTCAGCCTCCATAATAAGTTATTGGATTTAAATGTTATTAAAATTTCTAATTTCTGCAGTTCTATTCACTTATTCGTCACTCAAAGTTCAGAAAAATATTGCTTTAAAATTATATTATATATTGAAGTATCCACAGATGAAACCAAGCAAAAACTATCCTAATTAAAAATCATTACAAAATTAAAATTAATGAATATTCAGATCTGTGGTGTGCATAATAACAAAATGATAAAAGTGAACTCACGGCCATCACATACCTACCTCCTGTACGAATCACCCTCGTGGAGCGCACACAGGTGGGCTTAATCAAATTATACAAATTGCACCATACAATATTCATGGATAGGGAGGCACAGTAATCGATAATTTTAATAATTATCTATAAACGCGTCGACACTAAATTGTCAGCTTTAGAACGTAGTGTAGGCCATTGTTATTTTTTTGCGTAACCAGGCAGAAGTTTCTTGGGCAGGTTCCCAACTTTCCGCCAATTTCTCAAAGTGGTACGGTTAAGCGCCTACGCCCATGACGGCCTTAATTAAAATTACTTTCTTCGCTCTGGTAAAACAAATCAACGGCGTTGAGTTCCAACAATCAGCTTTCCATGTTGTTTCCGTCAACTGTGTTCATATTGTCTCGAATATCGAACGGGGGAACGGAATGTTATAATTTTTAACCTTAACGGCGCACTTTGTGCAAATTAATGTTTTTTTAATAAATAATACAACATTTTAATTATAAACATTTGCACGAAGACACCTTTAATTAGGGTTTATTCCAATTTTGAGATTTTTATTAAGTAAAATTAAAATTTGGATATTAACACATTAATAAATAATAACCCATTTCCCCGAGTGGATCTACAACTGACGTGTTACATTCACACCCCAGTCCCAGCGGTACGACGGTCTTAAGACATAAGAAAATGAACTATAATTCTCAATAACACTATCGACTGGAGTGTATCCGCAGCACTAGGCACAATCGACAAGTGTGATTAATTCATGTTCAATAATGAGGTCGAGCTTTTTAGCTCGCCGCGAGCGACCCGCCATTGATTCGGGCCCAATTTGTCGCGCTGCGGTCCTGAATATTTGAACTGTCTGCGTAACGCTATATTTAATTATTTAAATTATAAGTGGAAAATGTCCAGAGTTTATTGTGCGGTTCATTTATTGAGTTGTCGTATTTTATAATCCCATCATCTGTGGCATTTAGCGTTTTATTATATGTATTTTTTTATTATTTTAAAATAATGTTTAAAATATTAAAATAATTTTAATTAAAATCAAGCAATGACAAATTACCACATGTAAGGAATATTATTTTATGTTGCCAATATTAATATGTAATAATATATATGTAATAGTAATAATCTCACACACAAATCATAATAACAACATAAAACTAAAAACGCAATAAAATATTGAAAAACCAAAATTCCCCCTAATCAGGGAAATTATTAAACAAATCATCTTCATTCCCACCGACGAGCGGTGCATGCGTACGGAAGTTCCCATCGCTTCGCACGCAAGATGGCGCACGCGGCCGACACGCGCCTCTCGTACAAAAACACGTAAAATAACGGACACAATACCCTATGTTTTCTCACAATACAAATTAGCCTCGGGCTAGGGTTAAAAACCAATTGAACTATCATTAACCGTATTCAAAATAAAAGGCATTCTCTGGCGTTAAAATTAGACACAGTGAAATTTTGAATGATTTATTAAAACCTTTACCAATCGAGTATATTGTGACATATCAGACATACATACATTTTAATTATTATAGTGAATGAGTATTACAAATGAACCACGCACCAAGTATCGTGCATAACTAAATCTAAATCTACGAGACCTTTTTTGTTTGGTAATATAGCTTATATTTAAAAAGCTAATTTAATTTTTAAAATAACAAATTACTACTAGGTGTGAGAAAAAATGTCACACATTGTTTAATCATATGTATTGATCATATTTAAGAAAAAACAATATTTTCATAATTTTTGTTTAAAGAAAAAAAAACAATTCTGAAAGTTTTCGTTACAACCTATAATAATCGATTAATAACAATATGTGGCATCTTTATAATATGAACAAGTATGTATAAACTTTTAGTCAATAGGTAATACAGGGATGTCAACAAAAATAAATATTAAATTAAAAAGATCATTTTCATAATACAAAATTAAAATAATTTTACTTACGATATATTATTGTAGTCAGACTGAATGAAATTATTATTTTTAAGTTTTCTTTTCCTTTTGTCAACATCCCTATTGTAGAAGTCCACGATGACTTTAAACTATAAAAGAATCCTCGCTGACTACAGTTCTAACACAATTTCTTGGCATTTATTTCAATATTTTAATGAAAGCACATATTAAACAGCATTAAATGGCACAGAGTATATAACAGTTTCAACTACTCATGGGCGGACATGATTACGAATAAGGCACCATTATTTATTATAATTATATAAATATAGTTTAATTTTAGTTACTCGTATAATATATAAATGTCAGTTATTTGTGTATAAATAAAAAAACAAATATATTTTTTTAATATAATATTATGTCAAAATAATAAAAAAGAAATAATCAAATCTGACAAGCTCTGACATTTACATAATATAGTTTAATACAAAACAATAAGTATGAATAATTCACAAGTTATTATATCTAATGCAATCTAAGCTATACTTATTTCAATTTGGTATATAACTTACATTTAATTAATAAATAAACGTCAGTCTATTCTAATGCTGTCGGTGGTTAGTAGAAAAAGCATAAAAAAGACCTAAACTGGCGAAATATTTCAATCTTAATATATTTATAATGTGTAGTTTAGAAACATTATATTTATATTTTTAATCTATATTCATTCTTATAAAAGTTTTTGATTATATTATTTTAGCTTTACATAATACATAAGTAGAAGCGTCATTTATTTTTATTAGTTTTTTTTTAATATATATTTTGTAAAAAAAATATGTAAAATATAAATGTTATGGAGGTATTATAAATATTAGATAGCACACGGAACAGGTTTTAGTTAGCATTTTTAATAATTTATTACGACAATACATAATAGTACAAGTATTCAGTGATCGTAAAATATAGTTTTTTTTTATATAACGTTTCCTTCAATATTTATAGCAATTATTCTTCCAATATTTCTTGACTAAAACTATGGTCTTCTAAGTAAAGCAATTTTAATTTAAATCTCTAGCTAAAATATATAATTTTATCCTATTATACGATTTAAACGAAGTATAAAACGGTAATTTCAATACAGAAAAGAATGTATACATCCTCATGATTAAAAGTGAGAAGTCACCATCGAATTTCAGAATAAGCTATCAGTTAGCTTTGAAAAAAAAGTGAAGATACTATTTTTCACATATAAACCACTAATCGTAGAGTAAGCTCTTGATAATGAATTTATATTTAAAAAAATTAAAGTTACATATTGCTTTGAGGTCCTTTCATTTTAAGGTTGAGATGAATGATAACTATTCATTAATTCCAATACAATCCAATACAGAGTATATAAATGCTGTTTAGACTAGATGAAAAAAAGGCAATACATTAACTAGATTATAGAAGAGCTACTTTAAATACCTAAGCTAAAAATTATTTACTTTATATTTTTATAAATATACATTATTCGTCGACATAAAAAATGCGTTAAGCTATTGCTTGATTTTGAGCAGAATTGACGTTTGTAAATTATAAAAATATTAATAGTAAATTTGTCGACATAGTTTTTTTTATATAGGTAAACAGATTTTTTTATAGAAACGGAAGTAGTCAAAAAGTTCCCAAACGGAAGTCAAATATTATCTATTAAAAATTGTTTTATTATTTTTTTAAAAACTGAATCCTTATAATGAATTGAATTAAAAATTAAACATTTGAATTATAAATCATGTATATTATATAAATTAACGTGAATGTGTAGACAGACAAACATCAATAACTAGTGTTTGAGTATTTAAACAATGTATTAGTTATCTGGCGTTATAACAATATTCACACTTTATTCGTGAAAAAACAATACGCCATAGAGAGCAAAGACTTATTTATTAATGACACTAATATAAGAAGTTTATTAAATAATAATAAGTTGTTATTTAACAAATTATCTTTATCATCTATACTCGTATTTATAATGTCAATTTGCCATTAAAAAAAAGTATATCAAAACGTCATTTAAACACTGACATGTATTTTTTTTTAAAAGTAGAACAGCAAAAGCAATTATTTTGAGCCTTACATTCAATTAAAACGATAGCAGAAAAAGGAAAATGATTTAAATTAAAGGTTTAAAAAAATCATTTAAACGACAAACAAATATTTCATGATAACCGGAATGACCGTAAAACCGAACGACCTGTTCGTGTAACGAATGTCAGCAAATAAACGGTGACCTTAGCGAATGTAATTGCCGCGATAGATATACAGTACGAATATTGACAAAAAAAGTTATTTTAAAATTGGGTTTTATTTTTAAGGCTTTATTATTTTTTTACAATTAAAATTTGATTTATATAGTGTAGAAATCGTACACGTAACTATATGATAAATATATTAATAAACAAAAAGAATTATGGATTTTTTTTACTAAATCTCCTGTTACGCATAAGATATATTTTTTTTCTAAAAAGATATACGAAAGAGAAACAATTTGTTTCTTATAAATTATCATAGAATGACATGTAGGTAAACGCAAATATAGTTATTAATTAGAATTAGAATTAGTAAGAAAATTCAAAAGAATCATCCGTCTTATATATAAACAAAATATATCAGTTAGTGCAAATAAAAATCACAGTCCAAAAGTGAGCCATTCTACAAAATCTTAATTATCAATAATTTTGTAAGTACACAATACCATGCAATTATAGGAAATATTAAAGTGAATTGACAAAAACTAAATTATGATCCTAAAATAGATGTGATGAATAAATGTTTTTGTGCTCGTTTTAATGCTTGTCCTAATCATTTCAAAAGTAATAATTTAATAAATCAAATAATCACTCAATAAAATTAATAATGTCAAAATAATTCGCAAAAATAGATGAAACAATTTAGCCACACTGAGATTCTATAAACAAAACCAAAAAACACTCATCAAGTTTCACTAACAATTAATTATTGCTTATCTATTTCCCAAGTCTATATTTAACGGATTTAATCAAATCCGTGACCGCGTAGCATATGAAATGCCCGAGTTCGTTTCGCTACAAATCCGTTACGGGTCCGAATACGACAGTTGGGTTCGAATTCGAGTTGGTCATGTTGGCCAAATTGGTCAAATTAGTCATGTTGGCCAAACTGTTGGTCGAATTTGTTCGTCGCGTGCGAATGTCGGTCGTGTGTTCGGGTTCGCTCGGCAACGAATCGGGTCCGTTCGTTATTTGAAGACCGTTGAATTTTGAACGTAGCTGCGTTACTAGACGTTCGAGTCTGCAAGTGAGGTTAGCCTTAAAATATAGTAAAATATTGCTCAATAAAAATAAAAAAAAGTGGGAGGTGATAGGTGGGATGTGTTGGTGAATGGGTGGATGTAAATTAAAATGTGCAATTTAAATTTGAAAAATATATTAAAGCATTGTAAAAGAAATAGTAACCAGTGAGGGATACCAAAAACATTACTTTATTAACAATGTTAAAGTACCTATGTGTAATAAGAAACATTTTATATTCCCATTAAATACAAGAAAAAAAAATTAATATATACATATAATAATAATAATTAACACTCATTTTAACGCAAAAGCCAATGTTTAAGTTCAAATTACATTACATTATTACATTAACATTACAATAAATCCTTATTTCCAAAAACTCCACTAGCTATAAAATTGCAATTATACCAGTAAACCAAAAGAAACATACTAAATATATTATTAATTAATTATTAATAAATCATTCCCTAGGCTAAAAATAAGGGACTAAGGGACTCACTTATGGGCATGCTCCTCCGCACCCTGCTTGGCTCGACGCGCGTCCGCCAGCTCCTTGAGCAGCCGCAGACGGTCGCACTCTCCGTCTTCCACGTTGCCGTTCATACGAGACTCGTTGGTTTCATAGCTGGTTTTAAAACAATATGTATTTTGAAGACAATTGTGTGGGTTCGATACGCACTTCAGGAAATGAAATATTTAATATTTTAATTTCATCGCTCTTGTGTCGAACCAAAGCGCGGCGTTGAGCTCTACAACTAAACACGCAATGTCTCCAGAATTCGGCTGAAAATGAGTAACGGAATTAAGACATTCAACACAACCAGTCGTGTTTTAGTCTCACTCTTGTGCTAGTATTCGACGACTGGCATTTTTTATTTGTGTATTTCATATAATAATTAAATACCTTAATATAATTAAAAGAAAAAAATATTTATCATTCAAAACAACACGTCTCGTGGCTCTCAATCTTACCTAGTGGACAACCTGAGGACACGCAATTCGTCCTCAAGTTTGACAATACGATCCATCATCCGTCTTTTATCAGCCTCGGAAGCTCGTAGGGCGCTCTGTAACGAAATAATTAATTAGAGAATATGTTAAATAACGTTACATTATTACAATATAAATTATGAAGTAAATTTTAAAGTTGTTTGCTTATTTATAAAAAATATTTATTTAAGGAAAACTAAATAAATGTAAATGAAAATATATATTTAAATAAATATTTCCTTTCCTCGAGTGGGGATCACACTGGGGATACATTAAAACATAGTACCTACTAAAATGAGTATCATATGATAACTTTCGAAATACAGCGAGCTCTACATGGGTAGAGCAAAGTGTTTAAGCAATGGGATGTACTGGCAAAAGATCGCTCGACTAATATATGCGTCGTCACGGACGGGACTTGCTGACCGTGTGCATCCAAAGGTCCTATAAAGCACCCATTCCTCCCTAATGCCCCAGAAGACTAGAATTGCAGAATAAACTTGAAACATGTCTTATATAATATTGAAGTTTATATAAATAAATATTATGTATATTTTTTTCTCCTTTACAACAATTTATGTACATATTTACCTATTACCTGCGGCTTCCCCTACGTGGATGGATGAACTAATGATCGTGTATGACACATGACACACTCAATTCTCTATTTAAATAAAAACCATGAGCCTATAACCTTACTCAATAAATTCAATATATAATACTAAAAGAGTTTAACAATCCGAATCAGTAATTCCAAAAAAATGACGAGTTCAAGTAAACATACACTTCAGCTTTATTATATCAATATACGTTGACAGGTACGCAGTATTAAAAACAATGACCATTTTTACTCGTCCAACTTCTACTCAAATTGCTTTCAAAATACCTAATATTTTGAGAGCATATTGAGACCACTGCCAAAACAACTAGCCCCTAATATAACCTACACTAACACAAACACTCCTTCAGGAAACAATAAATTCCTCGACCTCGTGTATCAATGTCGCGCAAAGATTAAAAGAGTCCACGGCAATGTCTATATACGCGGGCAAACAGACGGACGCTCGTCAAACCGGCTAATTCTGTTTGTATCTCTGTATATCAGCGTTGACTGTAGACATGTTATTTTTTTCCTTTAGCTTCACGCTGTTTCCCGCATATAGTAGGCAAAGGGAACCTGGGAACCTAGGGTTAAGACACTCCATTTTCCCATTAAGAAATTTCCGTTTCCCATTTTCCACTAAGTTTGTGAGGCACCAGAGCGAAGAAATTAAAATATTAAATACTAGTGGACCCGGACGCGGCTAGGCCTGCTTGAACTATAAGAATATTTATTAAATATATTTATGAAATTATTTTCAGTTTTCAATAGAATTAGTTAGAAAATATAATCAAAAAAATAATAATAAGTAGAAACAAATTATTAGAAAAAATATCTGAGTTATTGAAATTAACCAACAAAAGAAGTAAAAGTAACTAAGGGATATTCTTAATATTAGAAAAAGTACCTAAAGTTTTCCGTGCGTGCGTACATACTCGTAGATATCGACTCTATGAAATAACTAAACATTTTTCTATATTAAACTAGCGACCCCCTCGCGGCTTCGCCCGCTTTAACTACTAAATTATTCATATAATGTATGTTTGCAAAACACTTAAGATAATGTGAAAATTAATTAAACCCTAATGCAACCCGCATTTTCGTAGTTCCAATAAGGATTTTCCAATTATTTTAAAGTAAACACAAATAAATAACACAAACAACAGAAACCTTTAACGAAAGAAATTATAAACAACAGACTACGTACTATTCTCTTACCCAAAAATACTTAAACGTAACCAACCAACCAAATGTAACCAACTCGCGCGCGTCGCGTGGAAATACATTATAATTATTGGATAACTCCAAAGTACGTGCAATCACTTCTAAATTTACTTTCCCAGTAGTAGCTCCGAACGACATTAGGGCCTTGGTTCTCTGACGGTTAATGCTGTTAGCCCTATTGGCTTTTACAGCGACACCGCTTGGGTACGGAAGAGGGTACTCTGTCCCTGTTGAAAAGCAAGCACTACGTGGCTACCTGTGAGGAAAATTAAATAGAATGCATCGGCCGGGAATCGAACCCAGGCCGGCCGCGTGACAGCCGAGCATTTTACCACTGAATCACAGATGCGTGTAAGGTAGGCGGGCGCGGCGGACGCAAAACGTCGCGGGGGGCGGAGGGACGCATTGCGAGTGGCGAGCCGTTTCGCAGCAAGGATTTTTTGATTTTGTAACAACTTCTAAAATACTTATTAAAATGAAAAACAGTAAAAGACAGTTTTGGTCTATATTAAATGGCCAACGTAACTAATATGCTTATTTATATGCTGAGAGTAAGGGATAAGTGAAACTTGAGTAACATACAGCTGATGCGTCAACGGCGTGATGTGTCAACAATTAAATGCGTTTTTCTCTAAAACTATTCGCAATTTCGAAATAGTGTAAAAAGCAAATTTTATCTTCGTTTAACGTAGAAAATTAATAAAGTATTTTAAAGGATAAGGATTAATACCATTATGGAAAAATATCCCTCACAATAAAAAATATATTGAAATTACTTTTTTTAGACAGAAATATGATCACTACACGTTATCCTTAAAAGATACGAATATGCTGTCGCGGACTTTTTTGTAGATCATCTTATTAAGAGGAACAATACTCCAGTACATTATTTTCATGTAGTACTTACCATTAAAGCAGCGCATGCGAGAAAGTGTATCAACGGGTAGGACTTTATACACATTTATCTTATTTATGTTAACTTATATAAGAATGTACAAATAATAAACCTTCCCTGAGAAATACTCGACTTAATGGTGAAAACCGCATCAAAATCCGTTGGGTGGTTTAGAAGAAGAAGAGTTAGAAAGTTGAGACAGACACGAAAAGCGACTTTGTTTTATAAGATATAGGATAAGTTATTTTTTGCGAGCAATATCAAATAAAATAAGAACAGAACCAAAGTTTAGCTTAAATAAATTATAAACAGCAAATAATTACATAAAAATTAATAATAATTCGAAAATGTATGAAAATTTATAAAACCGTCAACATCATCTGCCCGTTCGCGTCGGTCATACTCATACTATGCCGCCCGAAGGCTAGGTAATTCCGAATCAGTGACATCTCCTTAATTATGTATTAGAATGTTATACAGTAAACTATAATTTCAATCTAGATAGAATGCTAAAAGTGACTATTATATTTATTTTTATAAGAATGAATATCAAAATATAAGTTCATTTTGGGTGACGTTTTCTTAAAACAACAAACTTTGCAAACAGTTGCTTAGCAATGATGGTTGTTATTAACATGGCAGAATAAATTGCATGTCAAATTAGAAAGAATTTTAATTTGTTAGTATATATGAGTAATGTAATGTTATATAGCCTATAGCACTTCTGAAGAATGCAGCTTTAATACAAAACGAAAACAAAGTAAATCGGACCAGTAGGTTCAGAGATCTTAGCGTTCAAACAAACAAACAAACTCTTCCGCTTTATTATATTAGTATAGATTTTATTCCCTCGAGTGGGAATCGAACCCATGTCTACATGTCGTGTTTACAGTCCCACTCTTGTTCCCCAGCGCCACGAATGGCCTTAAGACAGACAATATTATTGACACGTCAGAAGCAATATTTGCGAGACACACGTCCTCCTCAATGGTAAAATGACAACGTTACTTAATTGCCTTCAATGTAAGACAAACAATACAAGAACGTAATAGAATTCCTGTAAAGATAAAAAGACAGGACTTTCAAAGACGTTTATTTGCTACCTATGTCATGTAGAATAAATTGGGGACTTGAGATACCAACAGTCAAAATTTCGGAGATACACTATTATTTATATATTTTTTTATTACTTTAAATCTTGTAACACTCTATAGACATTCGATCCGTACCCTATTTTCCCAAAAAAGGAAAGAAAAAAGTTAAAAGTGGGAGAAAACACTGAATATGATTCCTAGAACTATATTTTTTTCTTTTAATCTTTTCCATTAACGTAAAGTTACTTTTCTACGTTGAATATTGAAAGAACTCGATTGATCTTTCCAGCAAACAGCGTTTACTTCCATTCAGGCTCTCAACAGCGAGGTCTGCAGTTGACATTTTAGCTAGCATTGTTGCGCGACCGGCAAACATGTGAAGTCACGTCTAAGAATTCTCCATTTTTATACATGGTTGTATGAATACGATATTGATAAGCGTAAAAATAGGGGGAGCCGAGTTGGCTGTGCTTATCTAACAAATTTTACTAACAAAGAATTTGCTCCAGAAAATTAAAAAAACAACTTTACACGAACATATCCGCTGAAAGTTGAAGTCCAGGCTCCCCCCAGAAAATAACTCTAGATACGGCCGTGCTGATATGATACTAAATGCTTTTAATTTTTTTTCGTTAAATAATTTACATACATTTTAGATTTAATGCAGTAATTCGTTGAATCAGATTTTTCGCAAAAAACGCTCGCTATTTTCAATGAAACTGTTTTAATCGGACTAAAAAACGTTCGTCGTTAACGTATTTTCGGACACAAAAATATACTCGATTAATCCGGATAAGTGTAAAAATAGCGAAGACTAAAGAGCTTATTTTACATTGATTACGTAATAGACAATAAGTAATAAGACTTGCTACAGATTATCAAATCTGTTGATATGAATTACTTAAGTTCAAATTAGCAGATAACACCCTAAATATGTTTCTTCCTATGATTCATTTAGAAATATATAGCTTTTTTTATAAAACTATTATATATAGCATAGAAGAGAGCTACGACTTCTGAACATATTCGAGATATTGCACATTTTATTGCTAAACTCAACGACAAAATAATTAATATACCAGGGTGGCGATCGAAACTGCGAGCATCTTTATAATTAAATTCAAATTTAAAATATTCTTTATTCAAATAGGCAATTATTATAAGCACTTTTGAATCGTCGAATGAACATATGAACAAAAAGCTACCACCGGTTCGGAAGGCAGTTCTGCTGAGAAGAGCCGGCAAGAAACTCAACAGTTGCTCTTTTCAAAATCAATGGTACAATCTATAAACGTTAGCTGGCAACTATCCTTCATTACATTCAATAGACATTAATTCCAGACATGCTTATCCTCTAAATATTCTTGAACAGCGTAATACGCTTTACTTGTTAGAATTTTTTTTACAGATATTTTAAATTTTGGTAGTGGCAAACCAAGAATACACTGCGGAATTTTATTATATACACGTATACTCAGACCCATAAAGGATTTACTAACTTTTGGAGGCGAAAACTTGGTGTAACAAGCTTATCTTTATTTCTCGTTCCTATCGTATGACTGTCACTATTTTTGCTATGACAATGTATATTTTGTCGGACAAAAAGAATGTTATAATATACAAATTGGCAAGCAACTGTAATAATACCTGCATCTTTGAAAACATCTCGCAGAGAATGTCGAGCTCTTAGATTATAAATATATCTCACAATTAAAACATGTATTCCCAAAAAAACAACACAACCAAAACCAGGAACCCCAGTAGTTTCAGAACAGGTACAGGATACAAGACAGGTTCACTTAACACACAACCCATAGCGTGGTTTAACGCTACAACCCATTACTGGTGTGAAGTTTTCGCACAATTAACTTATTACGATCTCTGCACCACTGGCGCTAATGAGACGGACAAACTCGCCTACGATACCTTTGGTTAGCGAGTGATTATCAGATCTCAGACTCCAGAGTTAGGTACCCACTAGGTATCTGTAGGTGTAGAATTGCACTTAAATTTACATTCCTTTAAGTGCTGTTATTAAAGCTTTTAGAGATTTCAAGAAATCTCAAAGGAAGCTAATTAAAATATTTACACGGAACGAGAGTTTAACGTTTTAAATGGTTAATATTTGACTATGAAAGAACAGGTCCATTTTAATCTTTTAAATAAAAAGATGAACTTTTTTGAAAAATGAAATATTAACTTAAAAAGAACTTTTAAAAGTCTTGACGAAGAGACAAATGCGTGACTGTAAACGCGACAAGTTGTCGGTTCGATTCCCACTCGAGGGAATGAAATATTCAATATTTTCATTTCTTCGCTCTAGTGTCAAGGCAAAGCGCGGCGTTGAGTTACGGCACTGAACACGCAATTCCTCCAGTATTCGGCACAAAGTGTCTTCACACTGAGTTCCCTCTACCTATCCTGTAATGTGCGGGAATACAACGTGATACTAAAAAAATGCAGCTCGACGCATACAAAGACAAGTATTATTTACGCATATATGAAACATAAATACAACTGAATGCTCTTACTTCTTCTCTACAATTAAAATATCCCCGCATATATCTAAATTCAAACACCAAACACCCAGTGAAATCCCAACATAAAGCAGGATAAAGTCAGTTAGGATTCAAAATCGTTGAAACGTAGGTATAAGCGGGACGTCCTCGTTGCCGCGCGAGGTGCGTACGGGGTGCTTGCGGGGTGCGTGCAGGGTGGCGCCTCGCTGCAGCCATCCACTCACATCTGCCAATATTTACACAACGCCCCTACCTCCTCCCCACCCCCCACCTACCCGTACGCACCCGTTCATATTTCAAATGCCCGATATGGGGGACGGTAAAAGACTACAAAATACAGGGTAAGGTTCCCGTTACACCGTCGCCGTCGAGTCGCTTCGTATCTATCTTTTCACATTTGCTGGAATCGAAAATGTGATCTTTTGATTCCAACAAATGTGTGGAATTTTCATGAAGACTTTGGTTAATGAAATTAAATTTAAAGGATTTTGAAAATATTGTCTAAAGGCAAACATATGGATGTTTAATTTTAAGTTTACATTGTATTGAAAAAGTTGATTTATTAGAATTACGTCATTAGGCAAATCTCATTCATGGTGTTTCACATTACATTTTTAAAAAAATAATTAGTAGAGAGACAATCTCCAAAGACTCCAGATTATCCACCTCGTATATCTTAATTTCTTAGCTGGTCACTGTCTATATCTTTACCATAATTTAAAAAAATATTTGACATCCATACACAAACAAAGCTTCTAAAACATATTTTTCTAAATTTTATTTATAACTACCCTCAACGTCTCTAGCAAAATAGTCTATCGGTGTAACAAGCAGTCAGTCGAATCAAACTATAGGACGATACGCGTTCGGCTGAATCGATGTACCTACCGCTCTTTACCAACTCACGGTGATTTTATAATCCGGCGTGAGCTACGAAAACAACCCTCGGTTATATACGATAATTGAATGAATAAAAATACAATTATTTCATAAAAACTTAACAAAACAAGCGACACTGAACGGAATTGTTAGACACTTTCATCTAAAAATACAAACTAAAATATGACTCACTGATGTTTGTTTTTAGTTCCACATAAAGTAAGGACAGGGCTACATCGATAGGTAGTAATTATAAGATGCACAAAAGTAATGCAATGAATCAAATTAAATCAGCTTCACGCTGTATCCCGTACATAGCAGGATAGGTAAAGGGAACGTAGTGTTAAGACACTCCGTTCCCCTTTCCGCTGAATACTGGAGGCATTAAAAAGAGAAAGAAGTCTTACAATACACCTAGATACAAGGCAGACTGTTCTTGGTCAATGCCCTAGTCTGGGGCGATGGCACAACTTCGTATCTTTGCTGCCAATTTTTATAATTTTTCAGTTGATATTGAGTATTGGACATATACGTAAGTTCTCATAAAGAGAGAGCTTTATAAAATGACAAAACTAACCATACTTAATATATGAAATAAATTTTAAAAGGACGGTTTTTTCATAATTACTATAGATATTTGATACACATATTGAAGAATACAATTTACAAGGACGAATAAAAAACAAAATAAGTTAAATATATATTTGAGGAAAAAAAAAAGGAATTTTAACCAAATAAGCAGTTCCAAATCTACGTACACATAATATCTCAGCTCTATAATACCACAAACACAACACAAAACAACACAAACACAACACACACAACACAAGAAAAAACCATAATTCCGATAGAGTTTTTCGATTCGGCGCTATTAACAGTTTATTTACACGCGCTGGGTGGTCGTCGAGTGCACTCAACGCTCTATGACGTCACCTCGCATCTTACAATGTTTGTGCGAAACGATTCGCCCGACGCGCGGTGATAATGCGAAATTGAAAAATTCATGTGTTACTGTTTATGTTGGTACAACGTTGTATGTGTGTATATTGAAGGTAGCGCTTGTGTTATTATTTCTTTTTATTTGAATCTAGTTTTTATATAAGGCTTCGCCTGCTTGGTTAAATGGAAATGTGTAATATCTGAACGTGGGTTGGCGTAGGTACAATTAATTGCATATTTTTTATTTTGATTAGAGGAAGAAGACATTCACTTTCTTTCGAATTCTCCAAGCAGTGCGGGTTGAGTCCGAGCGAGGAAAATATTATATATATATATCTCATTCCCCCGAATAGGAACGAACCCACAATAGTCACATTTACTTTCAGCTTTTGCACTTGCTCCAATAGAGTAAAATGAGAGGATACATACTTCATTCAAATTGGAATAAAGTCTTTATCATTCTTTACGAATGTTGGTCAATTTTGTTTTTTTTTTTACGCATCTACCGTATTCAACGGAGTACAGTTGTGTATTGGAATTGTGTCAGACGCATTATCAACTTTGGCGCAGTTGATAACGGTAAAAATGCAGGGTCACAGTTGGGCATACCAACAAGTTTCGCCATTAAATTTCATAAAAAAATTAATAAATGCTTTTTCATTTATATGTAACTTATTATGTTTGAAAAAAATCTTGCATTGTTGAGATAATAGAATAAGGCATTTTATTATGTCAACAATTAAAGAATGTTTTCAAGTACGTTTTAATTTAATAATATAAAACAAAGCTTCAAACTTTCATCGTTGTTTTCAAAAAGAAACACCGTTAAGTAGCTATCAATAATTATTTTAAGTAGATTAAGAGATTTTAAATAGACTATATGACTAACAAGAAAATTATACGACTCCACCTAGCGAAAAAGTCTGTAACTAGGTGGATATCATCAACTCATAATAAATAGCGTTACTAGTATTTAAGAAACTAGTACTTACACTGTAACAGAGATGGCGCTGAACGAAAATAAAAAAAGCCCTTATATTAATATTCCCAACCAATTATATAATACTAACTACTCGAAATAAAATTATTTTCCCTTATTTCTTTTCTTTTTTTCATATTTCTGATGACCTTTTTATAGTAGATTTTCTTAAGAATTACTTACCCTAATTTCGTCTAAGGTTCTTTCTGCAGCTTTTGATTCCCCTGAAGATAGTCCACTCTGAAAACAAATCTATTTTCAATTAAGTTGTATGTAATACGAGAAAATATGCATAACCAAAAACATAATTATTGCAATGGCATAAATCAATCAAAACTTAAATTTAAAAAAAAAAGAGTATTTTTAATACTTTTGTTTTATTTTTTTTAGTTTAGAGCAATAAATTGTTTTAAAATAATGACATTGGAGAACGAAATTGCAAGTAATAAACTAAAATATTAATTAATCTTTCACAATTCTCATCCAATCTGATTAATAAGGCATAATTTATTAGAATGTATGAAAAGAATGTCCATTTATAAAATGTTAATAATCACAATCGTGATATGATATCTAATTCGATAAAAATAGTATTATCTTATATAATAATAGCATTTCGGTGTCTACTCTGAAGGTACCTCAATAAATTTGCTTTAAAAATTTTACAATTCTATAATGTAGCTAGAATCTGAATATTAAATTGTACGTTAAATAATTTGCCAATCATCTCATCAAATCCGGTAATTTTCTGCTAGACGCCTGGCAACCGTATTTACTGTTATATCTAACTACTAAAGATAAAACAAAGATATACAAAAACAAGTACAAATGGTTTTTATGTTTTATTGCTTAGTATAAATATACATTGAATAGGTAGTAAATTTAAATGGATCTTCGCCATTTTTTTTAAATTAAATGTTAATTCTCATTGTACATAAGGATTCTTGGTTGAGAAGTTTAATCTACTGATATTAAAATAGGTTCGTTTCTATGGACTCTAGCCTAGAATTTTTTCACAAATTATTTAAATCTACGAAAATAAATAAAAGTAAGTACCTAAGGTTAAGCTTAACATAACATTTAAAAAAAAACAATATACGTCAGCCACACACACACATTCGTGATCCATTATATACTTGACACTTAAATACAACCATACAAAGTGTGCACAGTACGGTCAACGAGTTGTGGCCACCCTGACTTTTCTGTATACTGTATAGAACACTGCGCAGGTTTGATTATAGGATTTTTCTTTATTTCGATTATTCTCTTGAATGTTCAAAGTTCATAAAGCCTAACTAATACCACGACGGCCACAACTCGTTGACCGTACTGTACCAGCAGAACCTGATAGTTCGAGATAAACTTATCGTGTGCTCTATTATCTACAACGATATGGAGATAAAACACTTGCTATATTTTGGCAGTCGATCACGAAATAGAAGTTTGTAGGTAATTCCTTCCTACAAAAATTAAAAGGTCCTTTTCATTGTCAAACATTTCACGCTTTTCACTAAAATTCCATCGAAAATCACTAAGACATAGAAGGTTTATTTGCATATATCAATGCTGCATTTATTTAACTAGATAATATACTTAAACGCGGCTTCGCCCATTTATTATTATATTAGAACCAAATTAAAAAGACGACGGAACTCACCGCCGTACTTAATCAGCCAACGGAGAGAAAAAAGAATTAACAATCTTCAGATAATAATAATATATAGACTGCCTTGAGAATGTCCATATGACACTGTTGCAGCGAACTAATGACCAATAAAAAATGTATAAGCTATCGATTCATATGGGATTTAAAATCGAATTTGTTTAAGTATCTAAATGTATAAATAAATGGCCTATTTCAATATTTCTTGAGTCATTATTTTCTAGAGTAAACAGAGAATTGAATCTAAAATTACGCGAAAATTTAAGAATGGAGCCTAATTAGGTCAAATTTACACATTAAGTCACATATTCTTTTTTTAAATTTCAAACTGTATTCCGTACATAGCAGAGTATGCAAATGGAACCTAGAATGGCGAAACTCAACACCGCACCTCGTTACCAGAGCAAGAAATTGAAAATATATTTTTTTTATTCCCCGAAGTGGGAATCGAGGCCACAACCGACGCGTTTACAATCACAGACTCGTGCCCCTGGACCACGTCGGCCTATTATACATAAATATTATTTCAATTCACATTTATAAATATAAACACACCTTCCTCATTAGTAAGAAGTGACTTCCACATGTCGATGAGCAAATATAATGCAATCTTGGTGAGTTGCCAAGTTATTTTGAAAAGGACGGACGGACGGCAATGAGAGCAGTAGGTAGGATACATAAAAATATTTTTACATGCCGTTTTGCGATTTGGCAAAATGGTTTCGGTATAAAGCTTTTTTTACCCACCAATAAACAGTATATAAATATATATATATATAGTTATATATAGTTTTGTTTTCTAAAAATGTCTTTGTAATAGTCTTAATAAGTTATCTCCCTCGGAGAGATCTCCCTCGAGAAAATGAAATATTTATTAAAATTTATATTTTCATTTCTTCACCCTAGCACCAAGGCAAAAACCTGGCGTTGAGTACTGCCACTCATCACTCAATGCCTCTGGAATTCGGCGGCAAGTGGGGAACAGAGTGTCTTAACACTTTACTTGGTCCCTCTGCCTACTCTGCTGTTTGATACAGCGTAAATTTGTTTTTATAAATTTTAATATTGTTCATTATTTTATTACAAGGAATATAATCTGACCATAAAAGATATACCTAGTCACTAGTGCCAATAAACATTACGTATTATATAGTTCATATAAGCACTATCTTTATACGATAAGATTTTTTATCAAAAGAAAGGCGGTAATCGTTTGAAGTTCATCAAATAAAATATCATATTTTTGTACGTCAACTCCCATACAGCTTATTATTTATTGTTACCACATGTGGGAAACAGAATGAGATCGACTGGGAGAAAGGTAATTAAAAACTATTTATCTGGTCTTGTGTGGTCCTTACCTCACACAACATTTAAATATGTCAAAGCTTTTTGGATGTTTCTTCATTTTAGGCCCAAATATGATTATTTTCTATTAAAACTGAATAATACAAAAGTATACATTTATTTCACTTATAAATTATAATATCAAGTTTTATTCTAAAATAAGAACATAAAAGCGAAAAATAGTGAAGGAGAAAAGAGAGAGACATCCTAGTTAACCTCGAAATGTATTCGTTCATATGTATAGATAGATGACAGTGGACGAGGCGAAAAATTATGCGGAAGTCGTAGTATTTGGCGCTTCCTTTACTTTGACTGTCCCCAATAAAAATAATACACAAACTATCTTGATAATACATGTACCTATGGTATGTAAACTATCGGACAGGTCAAGATGCACTGGGCCGACGTCTGTAAACGTATTTGTTGTGAATTCGATCCCACGGGGGAACGACCAAACATGTCTCGAATTCCGGTGAAAAGTGGAGAAGCAAGTTCTCTCTGATAAAATGTCAAACAAGAAATACATACATCAGTCCTTTCCAGCACCATAGCACGGATCCGCGAGTACATGGCATCCTCACGCATGCGCGCCGCGTCCCGGATTTCGCGAACTAGGTCCGTCACGAATCCTGGGGAGTATTGGCCACCTATAGAACAGATTAAAATAAATTATTATATTATATAATTAAATATGATATCACTATTAATAGTTTTCCCGGTAGTATATTAAACGGGTAATAATGACTGATAAAATAAGCATTCACTTTTAGTTTTCAACATATGTAATATAAATTCAAATTCAACATGTTCTTTATTCAAATAAACTACAAAAGCACTTTTGAATCGTCGAATGTACATGTCAACAAAAAGCTACCACCGGTTCGGAAGGCAGTTCTGCTGAGAAGAGCCGGCAAGAAACTCAACAGTTGCTCTTTTCAAAGTCAATGGTATATTTTACTATTACATTAGCTGGCAGCTATCCCGCCTGACATTCAATAGACATTAATTCCATACATGCTTATCCTCTAAATATTCTTCAACGCTTTACTTGTTAGAATTTTTTTTACAGATATTTTAAATTTTTGTAATGGCAAGCCAAGAATACACTGCGGAATTTTATTATTTACACGTATACTCAGACCCATAAAGGATTTATTAACTTTTTGGAGGCGAAAACTTGGGGTAACCAGCTTATCTTTATTTCTCGTTCCTATCGTATGACTGTCTCTTTTTTTTTCTATGACAATGTATATTTTGGCGGACAAAGAGAATGTTATAAGCAACTGTAATAATACCTGCATCTTTGAAAACATCTCGCAGAGAATCTCGAGCTCTTAGATTATAAATATATCTCACGGCTCTTTTTTAGAGAATAAATATTGAATTGATATCTGCAGCACCGCCCCATAGCAGCATTTCATAATATAAAATACTATGAAAATAGCTAAAGTAGACTAGTCAGGCAGTTTCAACGTCAGTCATTTGTCTTACTTTTTTAATTGCGAACGCGGCAGAGCTGAGTTTATCTGCAAGTGCTTCCAGATGAGCGTTCCACTGGAGTTTCGAATCTATAGTAACACCTAAGAAAATAGCTAATATCGACACATTAAGAGGTTCTCCTTTAATTGGATAGAAACTAAGTGAACTCATGTAACTATCATTCTAAAGGTGTGATATTTTATTTGCGTATTTTAGTCGTATAAGATAAAATTTATTATTAGCATACATAATATATTTATCTATAGCTACATATATTTAATTTTTCGATATTTCTCGTGTCCAGTTAAGACAAAATACGGTGTTTAGTTCCGCTATACCCCATTGAGTATATGACCCCACCCCAGAATGAGGACAGTTGTCTCATTTTGTTTTTTTTTTTACTTATTTTATTAAAAAAGAAACAGATGAAATATTAAAATATTAGCAAGTTTCCACCACATCATAGCCGAGCGAGGTTATCTGACTGGGTCGGGCGGAGCACGCAACGCTCGATGGTTTCTTACAATTAGACGATAACCGATACTAAAAAGCAAATATTGAATATTTAAGTATATACCTAGCTATTTTATTTCCATTGTATGTAAGGAAATTGTAATAAATTTACTGCTGTGAGATTAATATTTAGATTTTGGGTGTAACTCTGTAACTTTTAGTGTAGTGGTGTTTTTAGTATTTACTAAGGATCACTAAATAAAATTAAAAATGGTGACGAATTATGCAAAATATATCGTACATATTTAATCTGCAAATAAAGTTATGAAAATTTAAATATTTATTAAAAATGTTATGTTTTTTTAAATATTTTTGCAATTAACAGCATTTGAAGGCAAAACTTGTAATGACTCCTATCTTCTCTCATATGTGTTTTATCAAATGAAAATACCAAGTGCGCAATAAATAAAAATGTACATCCTTATACAATTAAAATCCGCAACGGTCTTATTAAACCAGGCACATTTAATATTTGCGACGACGAATTACAAATATAATATAATACCTAACCTTAACCTAGTGTTAAGACACTCCATTTTCCGCTGATTTCTGGAGGCATTGCTTGCTGAGTGGGGGAATCCAACCCAGCGCTTTGCCTTGACACCAGAGCGAAGAAATAAAAATATTAAATATGTCATTGCCTCGAATAGGAATCGAATCCACAATCTGTAGGCGTAAACAGACAAATTTTGCGCAACTTCCCCACACGACTGGCCTCATAAAAATAATATACGAATATTTAAATAATTATATTATATGAATATTTATAACTTTATTTCACTTTCATTATGTCTATCGTATTATTTTCTTAATCTTCATTGTAATACGTGTTACGATATAAAAACAACAAAAACAAGAATCAACGTGCCGGTTGTTTAAGTAGCGTTTAAAATATTTAGGATGTATTCGAAACAAAATACAGTACGACCAACATGTATTGGCCGTCCTAAAGTTAGGTTTTCTGAACTAATTTGTTGTGATCGGGAAGAAAATATTAAAATTATGTCAACTTCACGTTGTATTCCGCACACAACAGAGTAGGCACTGAAAGAACCTCGTGTTAAGATACACCGTTCTCCACTTTCCGAGGCATTACGTGTTGAGTGGCGGAATTCAACGCCTCGCTTTGCCTTAATACTAGACCGAAGAAATGAAAATATTAAGTATTCAATTTCCTCGAATGGGAATTAAACCCAGAACCTGCGCCACGACTGGCCTAATAGTTAGTATAATACTATACAATAGTTGTACCAAACAATTTAACTATAAACTAAATAAATAGTCCTACTTACAATAAAACGCTATTAATTCATGAATTAAAACCAATCAGTAGCTTTTACCAATACTAATATGACCATTCTTTGTTCGGCTCAAAAAGGGACATTGGTTTTACAATTTCAATTTAAATTATTGTTTTTTAGAGGAATACTTTTGTTTTTTTAAGTGTTTTTGTTTTGTTAGAAATCTGCCTACTATAAATGATTTAAATAAATGAACTATTTTTTTTTAGATATATCGCAGCGGCACAAGGGTGTGACTGAAACGCGGCGGTAGTAAGTTCGACCCCTACTCGAGGCGCGATTTAATGTATTTACGTTTATATTTCCATTTCTTCACTCTGGTGTCGAGGCAAATCGCGGCGTTGAGTTCTGCCACTCACGGACACGGAGTGTCTTAACACTAGGTTCCCTCTGCCTATCCTGCTGTGTGCGGGATACACCTTGAAGCTCATTTATAGATATATTTAACAATTTTCAATAATACCATCACGCGATAATGGCGGCGAAATATGATTCCACCGAAAAAAAAATCCTGCCATTTCGAAAGAACGGAACATTTTGTACATCCGTTGTTTCGGGACGCCGGGACACACAAGCGAAAAACGGAACAGACCCGTTCAAAACATCCCGCCTGGTCACGTCGCCTATTACTTTCCAATTTAAAACACGCGCTTTCCTTATTCAGTGCATGAGGAACTCCAGTTGAAGTTATACAAGTGTTCCGTTAACGCGATACGCCGTTGAACAAAATAGCAAAAAAGAATTGAATACATGATAACTATAGCATAGAAGTAATATACTGTAGCATAGCTATTGGTTAATGATCGAGAAAGACGCAATTATATCTCTTTGAAAGTAAACATTTCATATAATTGACAATAGTCATAGTCATTTCTTTCTGTATTTTTTATTTGCAACAAAAAAAATAGTATCCCCCCACGAAAATATCTCTAGATATGCTGCAGAAGGAACCTAGTGTTAGAGTACATGTAGTAGCGGAACTCAACGCTGCACTGTAGCTCAACACCGAAGAAATTACAATATGAAATATTTCATAAATATTTTAGAACAAATCTCATAATAAAATATATTTTTATTAATCAATTTAAAACTAGATGTCCTTTACGATCCACCTACATAGGAAACAGACCTTTAAAAGATATTGTAAGGTTATTTTGTGGAGTATGTTGAAAGTCTATAATTTATATGTAGGGACATATGCAATCTCAATAGCGGTATAATGTTTCGTTATTATATAATCAGTGACATATAAGTTCAATTCATATAATTGAATGTACTTGAGTCAGTCACTCAAAACAAACGTTGGCTTCCTTTATTATGTTCCCTAAGGAAAATATTTTCATTTATTCTAATTAAGCTTATAAATTATTGGAAAAATATATATTATGATTTGAAACAGTGAAGGCTAAGTTGTAAATCCATAGATAAATTATATTTTAACATCTTAAAAGATTATGGTACAATCGAAAAGTGGCCTTGCTGAAGTTAGCTGTAGACGGCTGTGCAGATTTGATTTTAGGATTTTTCCTTATTTTTCACTTTTCTCTTTCCGAGTGTACAATTTGCAAAATTTTGTAGACTTCAGTCACGTAAAACTTAAAGACAAAATTATATTTTTTAATAAATCTTAAAATCTGAAGTATTATCAGAATGTGTCAATCTTGTGGCCTCATAATGATTCTTTCTATGCATGAGAATTTCTCTACAAGAAATCAAAGATTGCTACAGACACAAATTAAAACTTAGAACATTAGAAATAAAAATGCAACATTTGTAACCTAAGTTCAGTTCAGGTTTGAACAAAATATTATACTTAAAATTAAATTTTAAATTTAAGTATCATACTTAAAATTCAAATAAGCAATCAAAATAATGATAACTTTTGGATATTTACCATTTCCATTTAGATTTTGTGCACCAAGGTTTGGGGGTACTTTGGCAAAATAAGTGTTGTGATGTCTGACAGTCTCCAGTTCCGCTGGAAAATAATAGTATGAATTAAATGTAAATGATTTATTATATATTATTGTAAGTAAAAAAAATTATACCATTGTTTATATTTTAATATAAGAAGTATGGACTAAAGCATTTGTCATGTCTTTAGTTTAATAGTCCCAAATATATCAGTGTTGTTATAGGAGTGTTTGCAAGAATACAGAAATAAAATTAATTAATGCAACAGGCCGATAAAAAAAACCAACAACTATTTGTATAGCTATATACATTCCAACTATAGTTACTAATTTATGTAAATAATTATTATAATGTATGCCGTTTAGTACAACATTTTCATATGAGTATTTGGATTTACATTTAGAAATGACACTAAAAATATGTTTTTACAAAATATTTAATATATTTGTACAACCAAATATAAAAGGTAGATCACCTTTATAATTTCGAAATAGTGTCGAAGATTTTATAATAAATGTAACATGATAATGACAAACTCCTTTGAGTCATCTTATGTAGGTGTTATAATACTTGAAAACGCTTATGGCCTTTTGTAGGAAGCAAGGTTGCATGCACCTGATCAAATGTTATAAAAGAATGCTTAAACTATACTTTGGTTTCATATTACATTTTTTATTGACAATATTGAAATAAACATTTTCTTAGAATGTAATAAAGATATATCGTTTTCTGAATATAACACTCATTTAGCTCACATTTCTTCAGAGGTTCATGGTTATTGACTATTTTAAATGATGATAATTTATATAAATGTATATATTTATTTCAATAGTATTTTAGACATTGATTTTTTTAAATGATTACTACAGCTCAGTCTGACTATTAATTCACTACTGAGTTCTATTTCCACTTGGAGGAAAGGAATTATTTTTGTAACTGTTTCTATAAAATTTATTTACATACATATATTTTTATGTATGCATATAATGCATACATGCACCTCAAAAAGAATAAATACTATTAATTAAATTTTCATTTATCAAAAGCAAATATTGTGTATAAAAAATTTTCCTCTTCTATTCAAATAATTTGTCTATATTTAAGCAAAAACATCTTTATGCTTGTCAAAACATTAAATTTCCAACTAATGTAGGAATTTAAATGTTGTCCTAAATATTGACAAATGTTGTCCTAAATATAGAGTAAGGAAATGAAAATAATTCATTTCATTGAGTGGAGATTGAACCTAAAACTATTGTGTTGCTATAACACTATGACATCATCAACAATAAAAAAACATTATTCAAGTCATTATTTGAAGTTTTAATCAGCATTTATTTATTATTATTTTAGAACTTACCTCTTGTTTCCTGCAATTCTTTATTCAGTCTATCATTAGCTATTTTCAGTGCAGATATTTGGTCAAGTAAACATGTTAAAAGGCGACTGCCAACTTGGCTACCTGACAGGCCCGAGCTGCTATCAGAGTCTGAGTCCGCATCACCATTGGCAGGTCTAGCCACATCAGGCAGTCCTCTAACACAAGGATCACTGAACCTCCTTGTATTACTACCATCATCTTTATCATTATTTTGCAAATCACTGTTAGAGTTAGTATCTCCCATGGAGGCAACAATTGGAGGAAGACTAGTGAAGTCTTGACTATCAGAGAAATTCTTTGGTTGCAAATAATTAGTTTGGTTTGTGTTTACTGGAGTACTAGACACTTCTACTGCTCTGTTCTCGCTACTTCGTCGCGGTCGAGGCCTCTGGACCTGTATACTTTTGTTTTCATTGTGATGCATATAACGATATTCAGAATACGGTGGTGGAACTAGTGGATTATAATAAGTCGGTAACGAAGGTAAAGACATAGGTTCTGTTGCGCAGCTATATCCATTATATCTATAAAGATCGTAACCTGGAGCAAACTGACTACCCATTGGCCAGTTCAAATTCGAATTTAAATACGAATCGTATACATCTGTACTTGGAGTCGATTCTTGAATGTGATGCATGGTTTTATCCAGCCACTTCGTTAAGTAGTTTCCTTTACTACCTCGCGATTTTTTCCGCTTTCCACCGGAACCGTTGTTTGATGGCAAATTGCTATTCGCTTGTTTTGGTGTAGAAGCCATGATCACAAGAAACAGGAACGGACTTTTCAATGAATTAAGTGAGAATATGCGCTTTTCAACACAATTTTTATTATTTCATTCTTAAAAATAACAATAGCACAAACATTTAAATTTGCATATATTAAATTTCGTTACACAGTTCCACACTCCACTGATTCGTTTACAATGTGACGTTTGTGAACAGTGGATTGTCAGTTAAGTTTGTCTATGGACATCTAAAAATTTAACTGTCAAACGACAAAGTAATCCATAAGCTCGCAGATATTAACCCACATATAATATCATTTTTAAATAAAAAATATATAATGCGTAAAATTTTTTGTTCATTATATTAAGAAATTCTTATTCTCATTCAATATATTTTTTGTAACTACATAACCGAGTAGTTAATTATGGTGAGCTATAGATGTCGCTTTAAAATATGGCCTTGTATACTATATTTTCTAAGACATCATTTCTCGAAACTCTTATTCCCAACTGTTAAGGGTATAAGCAATTCTTCAATCAATTAAATATTTACCAGAAGCCCCGCATATTTTATATTCATTAGAGGTCCCGACTGTTAATCCTAATAAGCTATCGTCGTTACGTTACTACTCGTTTTTTCTTCTTTTTAGTTTTATGCAGTCGATTTTTATTTTTTTTTATATATTTTAGTATTAAATAAATATCTCATAACAATTATGTACATTTTCATAATCCAACTGCAATCTTCGTATCTCGACAGTAAACTCATTTTTTAACTTGGCTCTATTTATTCATTTCTTTTTCACTATTATTTTATACTAATTACGAATACTACATTATTTTTAGCAAAGGTATGTTTGTCATATGTCATGTAAAAGTAACATACAATGTTCCTTGCAATAATAATTATGCAAATAGCATTTTAATCGTAATAAACAATAACGTTGTTTATATTTATTGTACAATACTCAAGCTACCGTTATTCAACCTTACATTTCTGCATATAATTATAAATATTCTTATTAAATATTATTCAATACAAAAGTTAGTGTTAAATAAAACGACATTATTAATGACAGAACTTTAATTTCAAAATATATAAAATAAATCTGAATTTATATGTATATACAATTTTAATATCATTTTCAAGTTTAAAATTTATACGGATGAATATTTAGAAACATACTGTATAGATTAGATTTTTTTTAAAAGATAGATAAAACTATGGCACAGTGACGATCATTCAACACTTAATTTATTCAAACATATCAATGAATTCGATTGGCAGTAATGTAGTATAATAATAATAATAATACATCTATAATATAAACTTTAAAACAAATAAACATTTAACTATTCACCTATTAATGTTTAGCGGATTATAAAATGAGCCGCCATTTTATATTGTCAAATAAGCAACTCTTTATTGGGATGTCGATATCGAAAAATTTATATTTAATACAAAATTTCGAAAATGTATTAATGAAAATAATATAAGTCAATATAGAAAAAATATTTTCAACTTTGATTAATTTTATAAAGACATAAATATGTCTTTTCATTTATACGTAAGTAATTAAAATAATCATAATTTCAAATTCTTTTAGCATCCCAAATATATGCAATTTAATTTTTGATATAATACAACAAACAAATAATCTTAATATAATACTTAAAAGTTATTTAAAAACTAAAATATTTACGCGCAGACGTAACCTAACGAGATTTTATAGTAATGATTGCATTTAATGTCGCCATACCATTTGTGTAACAGTTAATATTGTACTTGAAGTGTACGATGATGAATTATTTATTTGTCAGTTATTACTTATTTAGTCTATGTATTAGTAAAATAACTGTATATAGAAAAAATAAATACATTTATTCGAGTACAAGACTACTGCTATACTTATCCCGTGAAAGAAATGTTTTTATGTAAACGATTTACAGTCACACTCTGAGATGTCAATTCGCTATAATTTGATTTAAACAGTATAAATGATTATAATTTAACGAATTAATGTCAGTTAAACGCTAAACGGCGTCTCAGAGTGCCAATAACATAACTCTACAATAACATTAAAGATCCTGTAATTAGATTATAATTTTACTCGTGTATTGTTAATTCAAACGTCATGATATAATTAATAATAAAAATAATAACTTGTAATATTATTATTATTTTGAATAACGCTATGTAAGCCTTCGTAGAAACGCACCACAGAGTGCTGGCTATTCAATTTCATTGTTTCTTAGTTTCTAGTTGAGTATATATTTTTGATCATAACAAAAGCAAACTATCATATTAAATTAAAATTAAACGCGAGAACAATAGGTGTTTTAAATTTTTAACTTACGTTCGTAGACCACCAGAGGGCATAAACTTATAAAATTACAAAAACGAAAAGAAATATTTTTGTGGCGTAGCACTATACAACTAATGTAGAGAAGAATGATAAAAATAAACCAAATGCGCCCATAATTGCCATAAAATTTATTGTACCGTCTCTTATATTAAAGTTACATTCACACTTACATCTATAATATAATAAAAATCCATATATAATTTTATGTACGATCTTCGATTAGTAAAAACATTCACTCTAAGTCACATCATTGTATCACCAAGGATTCCACTAAAAGCCTTATTTACGTACATATTTGTATAATATAGTTATAATTATATAATTTTATAAAATTCATCAAAAAAATGTCAATATATTGTATCTTACAATTCGTCAGTTGTTTCACTATAGTGCTTATGAAACATGTTTTCGTATAAGGTAACCATGTGGAAATGTGGAACCCTGTGGGACTATTTAACTATTTGACCCTGCATTCATTCGAGTGATTTCCAATGAGAGAAACTATTCATATATTTCTAGCACCATTTCTATTGGAATGTTTGTGTGAAAAGAACAATACGAAATTGTAAAAAAAATAAAGGGACATAAAGAACAATTCGTTTTAGTAAAATTTAAAGAACAGTTTGTAGTCAAAAAGTATTCAGAATTCCCACAATTTTCCAATGGAGACGAGAAATCACTCATTTCATCAAACATTCAAATCTTAAACTAGCTTTACGTCGTCGAAGGCTGTGAGCAGATCGGTTGTGCCTTGCAATATTTCCGAGTCGGGCCAGAAGTCTGTCGAAGTCAGTGGTATATTAGAATCGAGGAGTATATCCGAGGACTGCAATGTGAATCCAGGACTCGTCTGCATTTTGTTCGTCAGGTATGGATCGTAACCTTGCATTACTCCAGTTGGGGATAGTAGTCTATTAGGGCTGTACATTTGGTAACTGCCAGTAGGTGACAAAGATTGGGGGGTGGAGTAAGGGCTTAGCACGCGGTCTCTAGGTGCAGGGCTGATGGCTGGACTGTAAGTGGTATTTGGGCTCATGCATGGCGAATACATCGTGCTCCCTACATTTAAAGAAAGAGGAGACATTGGGCTAGGGACAGTACGACCTTGGCTCGGAATTGGCACATTGGCACGCATCATCTGTTTATTTGGTGCAGAGTGAATGATGTTTATGACGGGTATCGGGATGTTAGCGTTGACGGGGCTCAGCGACTGCGCTCGTGGTGTGTTCATGACGAGCTGGTAGTTGGGACGAGGTTGGGGCTGCATCTGTTTGTCGTCTGGATGGATGTCCTGTAATTTAGAATAACACATTTTAGTATACAAATATGTAAATATATAAAAGAAAATATATAAAAGTTAGCAGTAAAGATAGTGTACATTGATATAGTTATAATTAAAGGGAATATAGGAAGGGTATTAGCTTTATTCATGAAATTCACTTAAATATGGATACCAAATTTTAATATCTACATTTTGCGTGTTATTATTATAATTTATCTGTTTTTTTCGATTCGTATCACAATTTTTTTTGCCTTTTCATTGTTTAATCTACAATTGTCTCAAATAATATGAATAAATGGCTCAAGCAACTTAGCAACTGAATGTATACATATATTTGTATCGTTACGACGGAGACCAGAACAAATTCCGTACAAAGGTTAAATTGACCAAGCTTTATCTTTATACTCGCTTCTTTTCTTTATTCTTTTATTTGTTATCTCCCCGCTTATTACGGCCCCGGCCGCCGGGTGTCGCACAATACTATCTAATAGATAGCCTTTTCTCTAAAACAATCAACTTTTTACTACACTACGTTCGTATGATTTGAATTTTATTTTCAGTGATAATATATATATATACTATAAAATAGTTTAGATTTTTAAATGTAGTAGTTAGAATAATTTGTTAATGTTAATAAAATTAATTTATATATATATTTCAATTAGTGCTTGACAGGTTTAATGGCCACTCCTCGCAATTAAGTAGTAATATAAATAAATATTGGCTTCAATACTAATACTAATCTTGTTAAAGATTTAATCATATTAATACTAAAATTTTCTAAAAGCGATTTAGAAGGTTTCATTTAGTGCTTAGCTAAATTCTAAACCTAAATTGTCTTTGCAGTAGACCAAGCCAACTAATGGTTTTTTTTCTCTAAAGACGAGGTAAATAAAAAGATAATATATTAGAAATATGTTTTTCATAATATTATTTTTTGTTTATATATATTCACAGAAATGCGTAGGATTTATATATAACTAAAAAAATACGAGATTTTTTGTCTTTTTTGTATTTAAATATTTCATATAAGTAAAATAATTAATTATAATTATTATATTTTCAGCAATTTCAAAGACATTTGGAGAAATGAAATTCTAGAATATTATGCAACAATTCTGTGAGATATTTACTTCGAATATTATTAGATAAATAGTGGAATATTTTTATTTAAAACTACATATTTGATATTTATATATTTAGTAGGTAATGCCATTTATATTACTTACAGTTGATTTTGTTTAATAATACCGTCGCTTAGAGTAAGCCTTTTAATATCCTATTCAATTATATCAGGAGAGACATAAAAAAAAATTAGGAGTATATGTATAACATCAGGTTTTTATAATATGACTAAAATGAAGGTTAATTTTGAATTTTTGATATAACGACAAAACAAAACTGATTTAGCAGATTTACAGTCTATGCCAACGATGATTATACTTTATAATTATGTGAAAAATAATAGCTTAGAAAATTTCTAACGATGACGTTTCACTATGAAATGAATATGAATATATTCATTCATATCATAATTATATTAATATTTTCTCATTTATTACCATATTTATTATAGAAGTTAAAAGTAAATCAAATTTGAAATATCCTATTTTTTTATACAAACGAAAGTAATTAAAGAGGCTTACAGGGTTAATAATAGCGACTTCTGGTTATGGCGTTTTAGCAATAAGAAGTAAATTTAAAAGTAAATCAAGTCTGATATATGTAAGTTAATTAAGAAGTAAATCAAATTTGAAATATCCTATTTTTTCTATACAAATGAAAGTAATTAAAGAGGCCTAAAGGGTTAATAATATCGACTTCTGACTGTGGCGTAATAGTATTTAGAGTGCCGGTCTCACTTGTGTTATAAAGGGCCTTAAACTCAGCCCCGAATATTGACCATAAAAGTTTTTACTGTTCCTAGTTGATTAAATGGCTACAAATAAAAATCCATACAACTTTACTTTTATTACCAATAAATAAATCTGGTAATAAAAACGTTACTATAAAGTATAGTTAATTGACAAAGATTTATCTTATTAAGCCGATAATAATAATTTTTGTAACTTTTTGTAACTGAGAAATATAGGATTGTTTTTGTTAATTTAATAATTTTAAATATATAATTTTTTATTAATATTTTTTTGCTTATTGCCACATTAAGTAACTAAAAATTATATTCAATGAGAAATATTTTTTTCAATTACGTGAAAAATGTATTTTTTACAAATAATTTTAAAATTCTTCGTGTTTTATTATGGTTGTATTTAATCGTAACAACTGAGTCCAATTTGATATCCTATTTAAAAAGAATTACACAAGAACTATAGCTAATACTCAGGTCAGAATCAGGATAAAGGGATAGGAGAGAATAGAAAGGTCATAAATAAAATCAATGTGCACCAGTTCACCTTTGTTCATGTTTTTTTTAATATCGAACATTTATCAATTTCATTAGGCATTTATTTCGTTCAAGAAAAATAAAGATAAAGATATATTCATCTAACACATCGTCCCTTTAGACTATAAATTTAAATAACAACGACGATAAGAATTAGATACAATTCTACATACATAGATTTTTACGTCTCTCAAATATAATATGTATATTTAAATATAAACGCTGTGACAATTGCCAAGCACATAAGGTATTCTTATTCGAGTATTTCGTAGCTGCTTAGATACTTCTTATGATAAAAGTACAAAATTAATGCATCTAAACGTAAAAAAATACTAATAGCGGGCTGTCCATTAATCACGTGATATTTTAATTAAGCATTTTTACCCCCCTCTAGCTTGGTGATATGTGGTGACACTAATCTCCACCCCCCCCCCCACTCACGTGTATTTTTTAGTACATATTTCCAAAGAAGAAAAATATTTGTACTAGTACTAGTATTTAATGTACACGTGAACATGTTGTCCTAGGATCACGGATTAGCAACACACCTTGCTACCATCTTACTACACCCCTCCCCCTTCCCCTCCCATCCACTATATCTTCCCCTATATCTTGATTTTGGACATCCCCTAAATCGAACGCTACGAATACATAGGCATTGACGAACAGAACTCATATAACAACACATCTAAACAAGTCTAAGTTGTACTATTAATGATTTGGCAGTGACGACAGTTTCATAAATAACAAATCGTTTTCACAAACTGCCTTAAATATACTGATGCTACAATAAACTCTGAATTAATTTACACAACGGCATACAACTACAGATCGTAGTATAGAGTAACCTAGGCATAAAAACAACAATAGAAAGGTAAAAACTAGACAACTTAATTAGGAATAAATAGTGACGACCTTCCAAATCAGGTTTAGGTATAGTCTTTTAAATTATGTAATCTAAAACATAAGACTGAAGGCGCGGCGTGCCTTAGTAAACCTAAGAATCCAAATAGTTCATAACCACATCGATATGCGCACGTTCTAACTTAGTACTAGAATATGACTAAAACAATTGCTTCAAATTTCATTCAATCTTAGAAAAAAATGTCTTTAAAATTCACCACTAGTTCAAATTATAGGAGCAAATGTAAAAATTCAATCGTAATTTTAAAGTAGCCGCTTTTAAACATGTTATTCTGTAAAGAGAACTCTATTTGTTCTAATTCAATTCGTGTTTTTGTATTTGAAACATTAATTAAAAACATTAAGCTTGTGCTTTATAACAGACCAAGCCAAGGAATCAACTCAAAGAGCCATGGGGTACTCCATGTTTTGGGCAATTTGGACAATTAAATTGTCTACATACGTTTTGATTATTGTCATAGGACTGTCTGTGTCTTAGATTTTGATCGTGTAAAAACAGTAGTAATATCACAAGTATTGACGGCACTGTTGTGTAATTCGTATTCTAACCAAAATTAATGGTCACATAACGACATTTTTCGTAATTCGTACCTATCGTAGAATAGAAGCGAAGCGAAAAGTCGAACTACTCGAAAATATATAACAAAAGATCGTATTGGGTTGTTTTGAAGTGACTTCTCAACTTAACTAAAGCAGTTACTTTTTAGACACGACCTCATTCTACGATAGCCGAACAGCGCGGGGCAATTATCGATCACTGGACGCGCATTATCACAGTTTATTGAGTAGAATTTAAGTTTTTTCAGGCTTTTGTTTTTTGCCTCGGCCGGATCATACAAATGTATCCGGACTCAACGTCACAGCCGCTCACCAGGAGGTTCATTAAGACGCTCGAGGATGGAGTGTTCACTGGAGGTGACTGTGTGTTCAAAGACGGGGATGGACTGCGTTTTATACGCTTCGCGATTGGCTCCTCGTCTTGCTTTAACACTCGTTTCACGCCTGTATCCCACGAGGATACACTTCTGCTTGGAATAAGACCTAAAACGAAAATTATATTTAAGACATCATAATAAAGAAGTATTAAAACAAAGTATATTACCATTACATAATAGGTGCAAACCTTGGTCTGAATATATATTAGTAATGAGATCTTGTGGCGGTGGACCAGTCGGTGGGGCAGCGAGCAAACGCTGCAGTGCTGGTGCCGGACTCTGGAGTTCCGAGGGCTGTGGTCTCGCTTGCCTCACACTGTCTGGGAGTGCTCCCCACATAACTGCCGGCTCCAGGAGCGGAAGCTCATCAGTAGTGGGGATAAATGGCGAATTTCCATCATCAATGTCATTATCTGACCTACTACTAAATGCATCCAATGACAGCTCTGTCAAGAGGGAAGACTGTTCGCAAGACGATTCTGTTTCCTGTGAAAATATTGTTTTTATTTCATTTAAATTCTTCAGCGGTAAAAGTCATAAAGTATTTATAAGCAATATGATACATGTATCTACAAACCTGTGGTTCAGGAGAAGAGAGTAAGGAATCTCCAATTAAGGAATCGACAGGAGATCCATTACCCAGATCATCGCCTAGCAAGCTGCAGTAGTTATCGCTTAGTATAAAATCATCGAACATATCGAAAGGACTGTTCTCTAGAGGTATACAAGCGTCACCGGCAGTGGGTGCCAAATGAGTCAGATCTTCCGGCTCGTCTTTAAGCACTGGAATATTAAATAAAATTGAAATATGTTTTTAGTAAGTTTAATTATTCGATTAAAGCAAGCAACGGATACCTAAGCTTTTGCCGTTCAAGTGCCACTCACTTGTAAGTCCCTCTTGTGGAGAGAACATGAGAAATCCCTTGTTCATTTCTTTCCTTCTGGGTGCAAATATCAGTTCTGTAACAGGTATAGGACGCTCTTCAGAAATCACTTCTTCTGGAAGAATGGTGGCCACTATGGCACCGTTAGCAGGTTCAGCGGGTAGTTCAGTGGGTATAATAATTTGTACTGGCACTGACGCAGTTGATGCCACTGTCGGCTTTAGGTCTGCGTGCTGCACTTGATGTGCAGCAAATATTTCATCTTTGCACTCGATACCGCTGTAACAAATAATAGAAATATAGAAATCAAATCAAATTTATTTAGAAACATGGTCTATCGTTAAGAAATATTTAAAAATGTACTAAAATGTTTATATTCTAAGTTGCAGCCATACAAAGACTAGAGTGTTAATAGATAAACATTAGTGCGATCCTAACAATATATTAATGTCACAATGTTAAACGTATGTGGAAGCGACTAATAAGCCAACAATACTTCAAGGCCGATTCTAAACTAGTGTACATTAAGAGATGTGCAGCGTAGAACGTATATCTTTAGCTTTTGTCTAAGATTGAAAACGAAACTTCCTCTTAGTATAATAAATACTTTTTTGCTTACCAAAGTAAAAATTAAATTAAATTTGTACGTACTAACAAAAATAATCACATCTGTAAATATTTTTTGTGTATAGCGTAATATTGTGAAAAGTTAAATTTAACAAAAAAAAAATATTTTTTCACAATTAACGAATAATCAACAAATATACGGACGTCACTTATAATGGGAAACGTGTACACTGTCGCGCCGCTAGCTTCATTTTAAATCATCCAATCGATATTCTCATACAAATCATGTTTACTGCACTAACTAGCAGTACAGGACTAATTAATAAATGTCAAACGGCCAAGATAACCCGAGAATTGTTCCTCAGGGATATACTTGCGTCAATGAGTCCAAAACGTTAAAACTATCCGATCTAATGAGATAAGAACTGTTGACAGTAAACTAAAGTTCAAGTTTTCATTAACCTAAGCTAGATAATATTATTTGTCGTTTCAACGGAATTATTCATTTCCTTCTTAATTATTATAGATAATATGTTATGTAATTACATTACGTACAATGCGGTATTATCATTAATAGTAACAAGGAGTTATATAAATAAATTTAACTATTGTTTAATGAATGTAAGATTACATACACAGTAGCCGGTATGAGAGATACAAAAATCTTATGAAAGAAATGGATATTGGTTATATCATATGAATAATATTTCTTATTTACAAGTTTCAAACACAAGTAGTGCCGGAAGGGTTGGCAAATTAATAGCAATTTTCGTGACGTAACAAGAACGTTGCCAAAAACCTGAGTCGTCCTGAGCCAGACATAAATCGTAAGAGGGTGTGTTTTGGTCGTTGCATTTACGTTGATTTCGAAAGTGAATTTGTTAGAGGAAGACAGTTGAATGGGGGGCTGCAATGTAGGAAAGAGATGTATAGATGATAGTAAGTTCGGCCTTGCTAACGACCTTGTCCTCTCACCCCCCAACCAAAACCCCCATGTTTTCGTTGAAGCGGCCATTCACTAGGACGGTAGTGAAACTGAGTGCGCGCGCATATTTCCATGCGGTACGTTCCGTATCGATTGCCGTTTAGATACAGATCCGACGTCTTGTCTACAAAGCCTATCGAGAAAGAATTCCAGCTCATATATTATGTACAATTACATTCTAAGCACAACAAATCGTCTTTGTAAAACATACTAACCTCAAAATTACCAGAAAAATATTCATATAATAAAAGTAAAAGGTTCTTATCAAAGTAAACAGCCCAAACTTATTAACAAGTCAAATTTGAAATACCTTAAGATGTTAACAACAAAAAATGACGAATATTCATAAATAATTCAAACAAACTACTTCAGGAAGTATTACATAGAATCAAAGCAGATGTTCAAGTCTGACCTTGGCCGTGATTCTGTGGACGGGCAACACAAACCAACAATTATATCTGCACGGTCGAGGGCACTTGTATTAGGTCATCTCATTATAGCCGAAAAATGGTATTTTGTAACACGCGTCTGTCTGTCCGTCTACTTTGTGATAACGTCGTCTTTTATTACGATTTGTACGGTTGCTTTATAAAGCGCATTAAGTGTTGTTATGCTCTCGATTATCTTTATTAGTATCGACTAAAAAGAGATTATTAATCTGTGAAGCGACACTTTACAATCGAAATTGAGAAAAAAAGATATTAAAAAAAAACCTATTTGACTAATATAATCTTTTATTTCATTTCTACACTTTGTTTAAACGAAAAGTGCACCAGCGCTTATTAGTGCATCTCGCTATATGTTAATTTGTATACCACCGTGTGACTATTAAAGCGTCAATGCAAAAGTAAACTAGGCGATGCTGTAAACACTATGAATATTTACGCACAATTCAAGGTCGCTTTTGATAAGATTTACCATTACAACGGAACGGAACGGAACGGTCCGGACCGGCACGTCTGATTGATAAATGGGTAATGGTAAACTCACTGATAATAGCGATAACAATAAAAAGAAACAACGGAAAAGTTTGACGCTATTAAACAAAAACATGGACATAAGCACTTAATAATTATGCATTAGGTATGCAACTGATTTTGCTATTATTTTAACATTTAAGAGCTATATAACATTGTATACTTGTAGATATTTATATTTAAAATAAAATTAAAAGAAAACATACGAAGATTTATGTATGAGAACGTAATTTTTTATCGATATCGATGCATTCAATATAGGTTGCATATGAATATTGTAATAAGCGCATCGGCAATGGCGTGTCGGTGTGATCGGCGCGGGAGTCAAGGCCGGGCCGGGCCGGTGGCGCGGTTACATAACCGCCGGCTGAGGACAGCGGGGGAAGTGTTCGCTAATTTTAGCACATCTCAAAAACAAGTCGCGCTTCAACCACAAGCGCAGTACACCGTACTCGGACGCGCCTGTCCGTCCGCTGACTTGAACTGGTTTCAATATATTCTTTCAAATTATAAAACATAAAATATATGACTATGAAACAAGAATGTTAACACTATTATGTATAATCAATATGATTTCTTTGCGTTTGATATCGTTTTGAATATACAATTGTGTAATTGATATCACCGAGTGAATTTTACACACCCGCGGCGATAAAACATTTACAGAATTAAAATAAAGGCACTTTATAATATGAAACACTAAGTTAATAATTTATAAGTATAACATAAACAATTCAAATCAAAAATTTTCCGAAATTAAAAACAATAAACTCCATTTATTCGTCTACCGACTGAATACTCCGTATACCGGCCGTAATTACCATAGCACTTAGAACGACATATCCACAAAATCACTCACAATTCACTATATTATACACAGATGTACCCACTGCTTACCATTTTTCGACAAAGTTGACGACAGCTTTGGTACAGAAAACGAACACAGTTCGTGAGCTGATTGCGTGATGCGTAAGGAGTTGCCGGGTCGAACAGCTGATCGAGACGTGAAGTTCCACGTGAACAGTGGGAGGCAGGGTGTACGCATGGGGTGTACGCTTGCCGTGAGGTCCGTGGCGCGAATGATACGCGCGGCTGTTGGCGGCGACGGCGCACTCGACAAACTCGTGACGCGACCGACCTAAACACACTGCACACTGGCACGTCCAAGCGACATAACCAGATGTTATATTTTAGAGGGTTGCCGGTACGCTCATTCGGCGACCACGCGGTAACACGCGGCAACACGCGATAACACGCGATAACACTCCGCTTCTTCACCTGTGAACTGCTAATCACGGACAGGTTGAATCCACATCATTTTCGAATGAGTGATTTTCACATGTTTTTATGGCACTATTATCGTACACTACCTACCTACAGTTAGATATGCGCTGCAACTACTTATTGGAACGGCCTCGATAAAAGATGATTATGTGAGTATTGAGATAATAGTATTTACATTTATCGCTAGTAACCGAGTGGCTGTTATAATTTATTAGTTAAACTTAAATATGGATAGATGAATACAAAAGTACCTACATATCGTTGTACGCGGTGAGAAACGAAAATGTTATTTCTGCAAAGGTCGACAACCGTTTGAAATTGGGATACGTGCTAAATCTAAATTTACCTTTTGCCTTACGCAAATGTGAACTGTAAAATATATTATATGCAAATGAAAAATAGAATACAAGCATGTAGACATAATCTAAAGTTATAATATGGCATAATACAAATAACATATACCCCATTCAGCGAAATATTTAAATAGAAAGACAAATATTTTTATCTATAATAAATATCTATAAAGAAACACTATTCCTTACTAAGTAGGTGCCTACTGCTTAAAACCGCAAGTATGACTTACGCCAAGTATAAATTATTAAACGTATAGTTTCGTAACGTCATCATTTATATTAAACATATAGAAATCCCAAATGATTGTTCCATTAAAACAAATTCATATGAAATCATTGAAAATAAATGCTTTTTAACGTTTATACAATTTAAAAACTGTAAATTTACCAAATTCGAATGGAAATATTTTTTCTAAGATCCATGACGACATCGCTCGCTAATTAAATAAAATATATAAAGAGCTACATATATATTGCGGCATATAAAAACCAAGCAATTGCTACTTAACATCAATTTACAGAGAACTAGTGGACCCGGACGCGGCTTCGCCCGCTTTAACTATACGAATATTTATTAAATATATTTATAAAATTATTTTCAGTTTTCAATAGAAAGATGCATTAAGCAAACTCATTTCGGGTGACGTTTTCTAACAACAAACTTTACAAATCGTTGCTTAGCAACGACGGTTGTTATTAACATGGCGGAATTAATTGCATGTCAAATTAATAAGTATTTTTATATATCGAAAATATTACAAATATGAGAAAAAAAGTATCCTATGTTCATCTCGAGACCTTCAAGTATCTCTGTATGAGTATTTTATCAAAATTAAATTAGCGGTTTGGCCCTGATTGCGTAAAAGACAGACAGACAGAGTTACTTTCGAATTTATAATATAGGTATGGATATGGCATATATTATAATCCATCATAAATCTGATATACGATATAGTTGGATGAAGCAACGTTGTTCCACAATTTAGCCGCGTAACACGATCCAGCCGCGTTAATGGACCGCGTTGAGCTCAGCACCTACCTATAGTGATATAGAAATCTAGATTCTAGACTTCCACTATATATAGCGAATGTTTAAAAATATAGATAGTTACATCACTAAAGTATACAACAAGTGTACATATCTAAAATATAAAATTTACTTACCTACAGGAAATATTACTTAAAAACCTAATAGTTTTTTAATATCCTCGTATAACATAAACACTTTAACCATGAACATAAGAAATATTATTCCATTATCATTATATTAAAGAAATATATGCTGCTCGAAAAGATTGTGAGGAAATACTGAACGAAACTCATAGTTTTTTATGCCGTACCGGATACCGCTGGAGGATTGCACAAAATTCTTATAACTATCGTCATCATAGAACTGACGCAATGTTGTAAATAGGGGTTGAAATTTTAATAATTGACAAAAATTGTTAAAATAAATCAAACATAAATGTTAATATTTGCTTATATATAATATAAACATTTTAACTTGTAAAATATTCTCATAGCAGATTAAGCTTCTTATTCAGTTCATAGACAGACTTAACAATTCAGATATCGTTGCATAATATAAGATTCAGTTCGCGAACTGCGGACTATTATACCATTAGGGCCGCGGGTCCGTCCGTTGACCCTGGCTCCACCCCCATTTTCGACCTGCTCGAGAAGTATACGTGACTTTAGCAACGTCGAACAATCTAGATTACATCACCTGCATTTGTAGGATCGTCACAGTAAGCTTTGCAGCATATAAACATAATCATTAGGCATATAAGTATGAATCAAGTTTCAAAAAAGAGCTTTGATTGATTCTCATTTAATACTTACTTTGTAGATTTAAGATATTATGTTTAACGCTTGTTAGTTGAAAAATCCAAAGATATTTTTACTATTACATAAAAAAATATTAGAATTATTAAAATAATAGAAAATAATTAGAAATTAGATAAAACAAATTCATAAAAAAATATTAGACAAGTATTTGGCGACGTTTAAACCGTAGTAAAAAATACTAAAATCAATTATTGAATACATATATGGGCATACATTTTATTTAACAACTACCTACATCCAAAGTAATTGACAACACAATGTATGTATTGAAATACTGTAAACAATATTGTTTAAATGCAAATTAGTTTAAAATCACTGTTCGTATTATTTATACTAATTGCAACGTTACATTGTTGGCGTGTGAAGTAAATTTCATAAATGACCACTTTATGCATTTTGCAGTTTATGTATATAGGACCCGGCATTAATATTTAAACAATATAAACATAATTCAACGTAAATATATATTAGAAGTTTTTTTAAATCATAAAAACACGTATACTTTATGAGAAATACTAAAGTAAATATCTATTCAATTATATTGGTAAAAAAATTACTCATATTATAGTGATTTTAAAGTGATATAACAATGATTAATAATAAACGTTCCCAGAAATCAATATAATCAATACAGTATATGTCTCATATATAGGAAAATTGGAATTAATTTTTATTTTACATTTCGTAAAATCAACAATTATTTAAAAAATGCATAGAAAATCATATAGTATGTTTTATATTATATGAATAAATAACCAAAACGAATCTTGACACAAAAAACAAATCAATTAATAAAAAAACAACCTTATAAGGTCATCGTCATCGATGACGTCATTCTTATTTATCTACTATTAGAGCTACACAATCATCCTTAACAACTGTTAAATACAAATTTGGTTTACGTGACCGTCCACACGAATGTTTTACCGAATACTTAGAAAGGAGGATTTCCCTTTACGTATGCTAGTCGACTAACTGAAAGTATCGATCGCAGTACAGAATAGCACCGGAATAGCATCCACGCTCGATTCTCATGTCAATCACGTGGCAGCAATGGGTGGCAACCATTAAATTAATGGTCTTTTGATTTATAAAGTCAAGTCCGTATTTTAGTTGTATCTCTTGTTGACATGCATTCTCCTATTGGTCATATTGTCTCTTACTTAACGTACTCCTTCGTGGAAAGTTATTGGTGCTTAACTGGCACCCTCAAAACAGAATTTATAACATAGATTGTAAGGACTCAAAATCATTAAATGTTTCTTAATTATATATTTTTGGTTAAATTTATCATAAATATGTATGACGTTTAAAACACAATGAATATGTAAAATATTATTTTTATCAGCGACTACTTCACGCTGTGTGTGCATAAAGAAAAGTGAAAAGAGGAACTTAGTGTTAAGACTCTCCGTTTCCTACCTTACGCCAAATTGTCAAGGCGCAACGCACGCAATATTAAATATAAAAATCTATAAGTAAAATATAAAAAATAAAAAAGTAAATAAAACTCAATGTCAAATACTTCACAAATCCTACATTACGTATATATAATCGTATGATAAAAATCGGTGTCATTGAACTTGAACTCCTAGTAGGTATTCGGCAGTCTGCAATCGTAACTCAGTTATATTTTATTAATTACGTACGAAACTCGTATATATAATCACGCCACAATCGCATGTTTGTTATATTTATATTACTTTTTAACAATTTTTATCAAGAACAAAGTAAAGCAAGCTTAAAATTATTGTTGAAATATAAAGTTTAATTTTCCAAGCAATTATTTATATTAAAAAAAATCAGCTTTAGGCTGTATCTTGCACACAACAGGGTTAACAGAATAACTTAGCGTTAAGTTACTCCATTCTTCATTTTCCGCCGAATTCTGGAGGCATTGCGTGTTAAATGGCGGAGTTAAATGGAAATGTCAATTTAAATAAATATTTCATTTCGTCGAGTGGGGATCGAACCTACAACCAGTCACACTTTGAGCCCCTGCGACATGACTGGTTTCATTTATTCATATAAATAAATTTAGAAAAAAAAAAGAAATAATTTATACACCTATTATGAAAAGATCCAATAGAGAACGAGAACCAAATATCCATGTAATCAACTCTCAAGGCCTTTGGGAGCCAAATGGGAATCTAACATCGTAATAGGCCCGAAGACGTCACAGCCATTGACCCTCTCCAAGTGCGATACTACCGCAATTTATCATCCAATAAATGGTAATCAAACTATCAATGGAAATAAAACAAGAAGCGTAGCCAAGGAAGTGGTATTAGAAGTTACATAAAGCTTGAATTTGAACTTATAAAAATTGTATCGATAGAATTCGGCGGAGATTGGGGAACGGAGTGTCTTAACAGTAGGTTCCCTCTGCTTAACATGCTTTTTATAGGACGAAAAGCTTGATGCTGATTTAATTTTTTTAGCCAGTTATATATAAGATTGTTAAAACAACAGATGCAAGTCAAGCAAAGTGAGATTTTCTCAAAGTTAACAGAGGTATTCTAGCCGCAAGCGGGACAATAGCCGAGCACGCCCACTACTCCCATTCAGTTTGAAACGAAAACTGCAACGTTCTACTTGGGTAGGTAGTAGGAAGGAGTGAACGACCGAGGGAGGTAGGGGGAGGTAGGGGGAGATTGCAGTGCACTCCGCTTGTATAAACCCAACGCCGCGTGTTCAGCGCAGACGGTGAACACGAGTTAGCTTTTATTATGTAATTGCAATGATGTAGCATCCAACTTTTGAATTAGGTATATGAAGGTATTTTATTTTGAAATGTTATTTTCAAAGCTTTTTAAAATTATATTAACTTAAAAATTAGCTTCACGCTATATGCTGCACACAGCAGGGTAAGCAGAGGGATCCTAGTGTTAAAACACTTCGTTCCTTCGTTCGTGTTGAGTGGCATAACTCGCCGCGCTTTGCCTAGACACCAGGGCGAAAAAAGGGAAAATATAAATTTAAATAAACACTTCATTTACTCGAATGGGGATCGAGCCCACAACCTCCGCCACGACTGACCTCAAAACATACTCATACAGGTATATAGTAATTTATTATTATTATCGTATATCCAATGTCTGCCAATCAGGTTATTAAATGTATTATTTATGAAATCGAATATTAACAAAGGCATAAGTAGACCGTTGTGAGAATAATGAAACTGAAATTTATTCAGCTTGCTGTGAATATTTATCATTTACTACAGAAAATATATTATAACTAGTGGAAGCGGACACGGCTACGCCCGCTTGAACTATAAGAATATTTATTAAATATATTTATGAAATTATTTTCAGTTTTCAATAGAATTAGTAAGAAAATATAAGCCAAAATAATCAAGAAAAATAATAAGTAGAGACATATTATTAGAAAAAATAACTGAATTATTGAAATGAATCAGCAAAAGAAGTAAAAGTAACTAAAGGATATTCTTAATATTAGAAAAAGTACCTAAAGTTTTCCGTGCGCGCATACCTAGATATCGACTCTATGAAATAACTAAACATTATTCTATATTAAATAGGTTAATTTTTGCGAGCAATATCAAATAAAATAAAAAGAGAACCAAAGTGTTTAAATAAATTATAAGCAGCAAATAATTACATAAAAATTAACAATAGTTCGAAAATGTATGAAGATTTATAAAACCCTCAACGTCATCTGCCCGTTCGCGCTAGGCCATATACTATGCCGCTCGAAGGCTAGGTCATTTTGAATCAGTGACATCTCCTTAATTATTTGTTAGAATGTTATACAGTAAACTATTATTTCAATCTAGATAGAATGCTAAAAGTGACTTTTACATTTATTTTAATAAGGATGAATATCAAAATATAAGTTCATTTTGGGTGACGTTTTCTTAAAACAACAAACAAACTTTGCTAACCGTTGCTTAGTAACGACGGTTGATGTTAACATGGCAGAATAAATTGCATGTCAAATTAGAAAGTATTTTAATTTATTAGTACATATGTGTAATGTAATGTTATATAGCCTATAGCACTTTTGAAGAATGCAGCTTTCTTACAAAACAAAATCAAAGTAAATCGAACCAGTAGATCCAGAGATCTTAACATTCAAACAAACAAACAAACTCTTCCGCTTTATTATATTAGTATAGTTAATCATCCAGTGATTTTTAATATTGTATTTTAAGAATTATAATTGTAGTACGAATTACTGGAGGCGATAAAATCTCATTTTTATCTTAGAAAAAATGATTTCTTTTGGTTTAAAATTTGAGAACTAAAATAAAAAAAATATATTTATTATAAAACTGACATTAAAAAAAACAAATAATCAGTTATCTAATTACGTTCCTTGTAGCATAACATATTAGGCATTAACTATTGAACGTGTTACATAACAATGTAACACGTTCAATAGTTAATGCCTAATAAAAATAATTTAGACACGCACAGACACGCAAAATTAATTGTTAAATATGCAAATTAATAAGTAATGTGTGTAACTATCTACTAATATGGTTTTCTAATTTATTTTATCGATAAAAAATATTTTGAAGGGTGTAAAAGAAACCTGTTTAGAATAAATAAAATATTATTCTATTCATATATAAGTTGTAGCTTCGGTTCCCACTTGAGGGAATGAATTATTTATTAATATTTTCATTTATTCCCGCTCTATTCCCCTCTAGCGCGGCGTAGAGTTCCACATAGCACACAATGACCACTTTAGAAGTCAACGAAAACGGAGTGTTTTAATACTAGAATCCCTCTGCCTATCCTACGCGAAGCTGAAAAAAAAAAGAAAATTCTACTCATAAGTTATATAATATAAACAATATAGATTCGTTTCTTTATATTACTCGCATACACCCAGTCAATGTTCTATTAATAGACAAAACAAGTGGTCGGTAGCCTTTTGAATGCGATATATAACATATATATAGTGGCATGTAATTGCATTGACCTACATATACTAAGTTAAAATAAACGATATAAATATAATAATTTCGCGCAGGTGCCACCTATAAGTGTATTGTTTTGAGGTCAAATATGGTAAGGTTAGTATTGTATCCAGTAAATGAAATTTAAAAAAAATGTGAATATAGAAAATGAAATTCTTTCAAAATCAAAAGGTTCATAAAAAAATTCAAATAAAATTTAATAAATTACGATGTACACATAATGATGTTTTATACAGTAATATCTTACTATCTTACTAGTTCCTTCCATTTTTGCACAAAAACTACTGAACGGAGTTAGACGAAACTTTACAGTACAATAAAATTTATACGTCAGAGTAACACAGAGTAAGCGGTAAGTTAAAGCGGACGAAGCCATGTGGGTTGTTAGTGTATAATAAAAAATAAACTCCTATATCTACAATTTTTTTCTTAATATTAAGTGTCAGAATCAAGTATTTTAGTATGCTATAATTATAACATTTTTATGTATTTTTTCATCTTTGATTAAGTAACTATTATATCATTGAATTGGACCACTTTTAAACCGGATGGACCATTAGGGAACGCTATCGGTATTGCTATCTAATGCAGTTACAGATAACATTCACATCTCGTGTTATCAATTACCGATAACAGATTAATGTACACTTGTGTAGAGATAGTATTTAACTATTATTGTCAAATTAGTATGAATTGTTTGCTAATACATACATATTATTATAATAGAGAAACCCCATCAAATTTTATTGACACTGGTACCATAAATAGGTAAAATAATCGTTCTTAAATTTTCTGTAAGTTTACATCTATTTTCTATACTTAAACGATATTCGCCAGAGGGTCAATTTCAGAGTATTTAAAAAAATATCCTATAGGTACTGCAAAGAAAAAAATCACGTACAAGGTAAATTATACAAGGTTTGTGTGCTTATGAAAACTCATAAATATTAAACATATTTTCAAACAGACACAAATTTCAACTTCAAATGAATATAATAAGCCTTCAGTTTAGAAAAATAGCCTATACATAATTAAAAGCCACTTACGTATGCATTGAATACATGTAACTTGACAATTGACATATTAGTTCATGGTTTACTGCACTTAATTATATCCTTTCACTGTATAGCTATATACATTACATATTCTATAATAACATATTATATATGAGGTCCTGGCGCAGGTCTCTTGTCTCTCATAGTAAATGCGACAGGTTTTGGGTTCGATTTCCATTCGAGGAAATGCAATATTTAATCATTTCTTCGCTCTGGTGTCGAGGCAAAGCGGAATGATGATGTTCGGTGGAATGAGCGTAGTGTCTGAATACTAGGCGCCCTCTACCTACCCTGCTACATGCCTGATATAGCGTATTTCTTTAAAATACACTTTCATTACATGTAACATACAAAATAAGTACAATTGTATGTTTGTACAGTTCTTAGATTACATAAAATATGATATCGTGCAAGTAGAGTACGAATTTATCGTGACTCACACATATATTATGTCGGTATATTAAAATAAGCAAATAAAGAAGCAAAGTAATTGTAAATATTTCATATTATATCAGAATTTTTACTCGTTAAACGCATAATAGTTAAAAATGACTGACTGGTCTACATTGGACAGTCTAGAATCGATCGAAATGTAGTTTGGCATATAAATAGTCATTGTGGCATTAACAAAAGTTAAACGATTTTTCATACATATAATAAAAGAGAACGTTCTGTCCATACAAGAGAATTTAATAACAGTAATAATAACAACGAAAATATTTTAGTTTAAAAAAAACCTTTGGATTGCCAATATTTAGGGGTGGCTCGTGTAGCGCCCGTGTGCAATGATATCCTGGTGCCCTCTAGGAGAAATCACCAAACCACCAAAGTCTTAAGATCTATGGATAAGAGATCCAAGTATAGCAGCTGGGATTTCAGACACGCGTCCTGTCAAGCGATAGTTACTGACTTTATCCGGTTCTTGATCTAACAGTTACCAAGCCATTCGAGATGTGGCTGCGAGTTATCTTTAGCTATTAGCCCGACAGTTAACTATAGTTGCAATATTAAATCCATAATACATAGCAGCCATTATGTTATTTTTTCCGTTGCCTATCTTTTTAAGTTATATACTGCTATAAAATTTTAAAACCACAGAGTATTAGAAACTTTGATTTTTTTGCCTTTTAGAGCAAATCAATGGTAAATTATTAACTCGCCTGCCGTGGTTCAATATTAACCTCGTTAATTTACATCAAAATAATTAACATTCTATAGCGTGACAAAAGTTTTCAATGGAATTAAGAAAACTAAACAAATAAAAAAATGTATAATTTAGTGCTAGTTAATAATGCAAATTTAGTCAAATTATTTGCATAATTATCAGGACAAAAAACCTTACTGTAGTAGCTTAAGATATAATCTAACCATCGATATAAAAAACTTATATGAATTTTCTTTAAGTAACTCCATGAACAAGTAATTATGCTATTGAAATATATTTATATATGCAACCTAGCAACCATGAAGATAACCCATGGCTTTAGATGCATCTGGTGTCAATGTGCATTTATCAAATGTCAACAAAGATAAGATAAATTTTCCTTTAATAATTATTAATAATTATTGGTTTCTTATTATGTAATGAAATATTTTTCTATTATATAGCATCCTGTATATTATTACTGTATATTAATACTATATATTAATACTAAGATTACTTAAGAAATGTGAACACATTCTACAGTATTGTAGAATGTGTTCACATTTCTTTTATTAATAAAGTTGTAGCATTCAATAATGCCTTATAAATCTAACTTAACTTAGCCTCACGCTTTATCTCTACCGGAGTGTCACCTACCTCTACCTCTTTCGCCTCGTCAACTGTAACCGAGGTCTCCCCTTACCTCTCTTACCACTCACTTTTCCATCATAATTATTTTTGCCATTCTTTCATCACTCATTCGTTGGACGTGCCCAAACCAGCTGAGCACGTTCTTCTTCATTCTAGTCTGAGGAGTCTTAACTGCAGATTTACAAGTACATAGGATAAGGCGGAGAGAAATTACAAACTTTATTCTACGGGACATTGCCTGTAGTAGCGGAACTCAACGCCGCGCTATTGTATCAAGGTGTGAAAATGAAAAAAATCGTGATTATTACTTTTATTTGTGAATACTATATTGGGAAATCCAACAAACAGGAAATATCAAAATGAAGTCCACCATAAGCAATGACGACCAATTTGTTGCCAATATTTTTCAGCAAATAAATCTAAGTATAAGTATCTACTAGTTCAATATAATTTTATGAAGTGTTAAGAGAAGCGTAGTGTAGTTTAGTTAAATATATATTATTTACTTTATATAAATAATTATTCTGTTTACTTTATAAATAAATAACAAAACATGGCAGGCGTCGTTAACTTTAAAGGCGAAAATTATCCTCATATTATTATGCCACGAGGATAAATACTATTTGTAGGCGTGCAAGTTGGGAATTATTAATAAATTTAAAACAATCACAACTCAAAAGTGTTCATATACTATTTAAAAAAACAACTTCCAAATTATATTTTATATTAACAAATATAAATCAAAAATAAAAAGCAGAAATTAATATGTTAATAACTTCAAATTACACGTAATTATAGAAAAAGTAACGATACATATAATTGATAATTTTTATAAAACCAATTCTATTTAGGTATTATTTAGAATGCACTAAACTTTTAAAATTATTAGATATTTGGAGTTATTTACCTTAATATATGTAGATCTAAATGTTAATTTCCACATTCAATAACGTTTTAATAAATTATTTTATCTAATCGTTCTAAACGTCTAATTTTAACTATTTCAGTTATGAATTATTTAAGTGTATATATGAAAGGAAAAACAAAAAAAAAAAAACGGAAGACCAGAACGATTCGCCTAAATCCGAAACAAATATAAGACACGAGTGTCGCTTGATATAAACAACCTTGAACTTCGTTGGTACGGTATTGTCAAATTATGCGAGAGAAATAGGAAGCAATAAAAGAGATTTATGAGGAGCAGCCGCAACGTAATTTTTTTCTAGTAGAAACCGTAATCAAGGTATTTTCATACAAATAATTGAAGATATTTACCTATATATAATTTGAAAATGATTCAATTATTAAGGGAACTCTAGTATCGTCATTATTGGTTCATAGAGACCGCCTATTAACTTCTTTTATTAATTTTATATTTTATTATTATGATTTTTTTTTCGAGCATGTGGATAATGCTGCTAGCCTTATTGGCTTTTACAGCGACACCGGTTGGGTAGGGAAGAGGGTACTCTGTCCCTGAAGAAATGCAAGCACTAAGTGGCTGCCTGTAAGGGAGGGATTATTATGACAAACTATGATGATGTACCAAACTTTCCTACACAAAAACATGTTATGAATCATTTTATTAGACGATTCCATTAGACTACTTGACACCTCACGCCATTAACAAAAAAATTGTGTAAAATCGTAAAAGTTCGCTTTAAGCTTTCTTAAACAACATAAACTTAATTCATTTAGATGTAATAAAACCGAATGTAATATTCATAAATTTCTACGATACAAGCAAACGTTAACGCCTCGGGAAAAAAAACAAGTTAACGACTTCAATATTAAAATTGCAAGGAAAATTGCTTTTATTTTTTACAATTTTTAAAGAGGTTACAATAATTCATATTTGTTATATTATATGTTTTCAGGCCTTTCGGTTATATTCAGGTGTCAAAATCTCGTATAATTTTATAGGTATATGGTAAAGTACAAGGTATAGGCTGTATGGTAAAGTACAAGCTATAAACCCAATATGACTTTTGAAGCATTTTCAGGCTAACTGATACATACAGCTTTTGGTGACTCGATGGTAGCAGTAAATAAATTTATTAAAGAATTGAAGTGTTCATTTTATAAAACATTTTTTTTTATTTATAAATTTAAATTACGTTCGTGTTCTAATAACATTTGCACTTTTAGAAGGTTCATTGGAAAAATGTTTCAGCGAATTCCATAACAAATATATTTAGATCGATATACCGTATTTATTTATGAACAGATTAAAATAAAATCCACATTAAAATATTAAGTGAAGTTTGCAAAAATACAATAATGAAAACTGAATTTAAATCTGTTAAGCCGTTCCGAGATTAGATTTTCATATATACCCTCCATGTAAAGACAGCGATCAGTTACAATTTTATTATATGTATATATTTCGTCATTTTGTTGTTTGTTGTGAGAGACTAGACAATACGCGTACACCCTAGCTAAGATAAAAAAGGGCAGTTGGTATTTTACGATCTGTCGTAATACAATAGTTACGAAGTTTCAATCAGACAAGGGATAAGTGCTTTAACACTACGACGGCAGTAGCAGTGATAACGTTAAAGTAAATGGTAACTGATCACGAAATTAAATTTATGTAGTAATACAAGATAACACGTCTTATCTACTTTACATACCTATTTAATACTAGTATATGCTTTGTAAAGATAATAAAACCTAACCAGAAGTTGTAATGAGATAAATAAAAATGGCGCCACAGCGTTTGACTGTAAGCGCGGCAATAGTGAGTTCGATTCCCACAGTACCATAACACTAGATTTGTTATGCTTACCCTACTACAAGATAAATGTAAAGCTAAAAAAATTATGACTATCATTAATAAAAAAAAATAACTTCCCAAGAAATCTGTTCTTCCCCTTACCCACTTACAATCGAAGATTAATGAAATAAATAAAAAGGAGAAAGAGGCTTAGTGGCGGTCTCGAATCACTCCAATGACCGGCCTCAGGGTAAGAGGTTACATAGGGAGCCGCGTTTCACGATCAAAGGATTATAGCGTACGTTATTTTATTACTTCTTGTTACTGAATCAAGAAGATTTTTTGTGAGATTACTTTATTTTTTTTACAAGGTTTACCCTGTATCCCGCACACAGCGCTATAGGCAGAAAAAACCTAGTGCTAAAACACTCCGTTCCCCAAGTTACTTGATTTAAAATTATAATATAACACTAATACCATTTTCTACATAAAAATAATTAGTTCCCCCAAATTGAACAGCCTCAATAATTGAGAGTGATATTTTGATTCTAATTAAGAATGGTAACAATGTAATAGTAAATCGTAGTAATAAGTCAAATGATATTTTCCATTACGCCACATTTCCATTATATAATAAATACAATAAATAAACTTGATTAAACACACAGCCAAGTTATCACAAATACCAACTAAGATAACTTGCAGAATAATAATAATCAATAAATAGCACCATGTCAAAGTATTTAAATAGAAATGTTATCTTAATACCTATTATTAATAATCATTTAACAATAGACCATGTTCGGAGCAAATTATGAAAAAAAATAATTAAAATTGATACTCACCGAATCCAGTAAAACGTGCAAATTTAATGAAAGTATAAAATCCTGAAAATTATAATAGAATTTGCAAGAATGATTGCTGAAGACAAACCCGGCTTAAGTCTACACCTACCTGATGACGTAGTTGACGCAGATGACGCTGATCGGCTTTTGTTGTTTGTCCGTGATGACTGTGGCCTGGGTTTGTACCCAGGCGTAACCACCACTCTTGGCCAGGAAGCGGTACTGTCCTGTTTCGCATTGTCCTTTTGAGAACACTGAAAAAAAAATATGAAAATAAGTAACTCAAATATTACTGAACTATACTTGGTTAGATAATTTTTCGAAATAAAAGAATAAAATTATATAATTAAATTAAGTTTTTTTTTATGAAATGAATCGTGAATTAAATAAAAGAAAAGTATACTGTCCCACAAGTTAGTGCTCGGACAGGATTATTACTCTCGCGTAAATTGAATTGAACGCAAATGACTTGAGAACGATGAAAATTTTTTTTTGGCTAAATGAAGAAGACCTTTCTCCCTAAATTTAATTTACTATTTTTCTATATTATTTTTTATATTGTCTTAATCTTTTAATACTATGGTTTATAATTTAAGATGTTTAAGAAATAATATTAACAACAAGCAACGATCAAAATCGATCAATTTAAAGATTTTAAAAATTACCATAAAATACAGGTTTTTCAAAGAGGTTGAATGTTGAAATATGAGAGCCTTTCTCGAAAACATTAATAATATTCGGAGACGGCATCCGAAGATTAATGGCTCTACAACAAAGATAGGGAAAGGAACTCTAACTTGTAAATAAACCTAAACATTTTACAATTTCGATAATAAGAATCTTTTAATATAAAATAAATCAAATAAATCAGCTTCACTCTGTATCCCGGAAACAGCAGGGTAGGCAGAGGAAACCTAGTGTTAAGACACTTCGTTCTCCACTTTCTGCCGAATTCTGGATGAAAAGTACGGTGCAGGGTTCTGCCACTCAAAACGCAATGCCTCCAGAATTCGGCGGAAAAATGAGGAACGAAATGTATTGACACTAGGTTCCTTCTGGCTACACTGCTGGCGATTGCTGTGCGAGATATAGCGTGACACTAAAAAAATTAGAACAAAAATGATAATTTGTAGTTAAGAAGTATATGACATAAAATATATGACTGTAATACAAGTAGTATGAGTATGTCAGCCGTCACTCCGAGTGTCCGAGAACATAAAAACTGAAATGTTTATTAGCGATAAGTCGCGTGACTATTGCTAAAGTATTTCTAGTAGTAATATAATGGAATCAAATTACGTTAAGTGGCCACCGGTTTCTTGAATTCGAAGTGCAATACTACCTATATATGTTTTTGCAACCTAATATTTATATGAAATGGAAATAAGAGGCTGTAATAATATTGACAAAAAGTGTTTTCTTATCATTCATAACACATTCCCGCTCGCGGATTCGCCCGCTTGAACTATTAGTAAAATTCAGTAATCTGCATTTTTTAATAATAAAAATATTATTTCGAAAACAATATCTACACCAATATTGAAAAGTGAAGTTTCAGCCAATTCAATAAAACAGTTATTTATAGTATTTTATCGAAATCATTTATAAATATAATAACGTTTTTTATTTCTAAACCAATTGAAATAAAAGAGATACCTACTAAATACTAAGGAAAGCTTGACAAAGTACAACAATGAAAACTGTAAAGAGATCCGTTAAGCCGTTTCTGAGATTAGCGAGAACAAATGCACAAAGAAATAGATAATAAATTAAAAAAAAACATTGTTTTGGTTTTATTACGATATTAAATATCACCAGTAACATTGTCTCAAATATCTTCCATGCACAGACACCCTTCCGTTACTATATTATTCTAAGTATAGATATAAAAATATCAATCATAGAAATCAATCAAAAATAATAAATACGCACACGTATTTGCAAGCGATAACTAGCAGAAAATATTACGATAATAATATGAAACAATTGCAGCCGTTCTACATTTATAAGGAGGAGGAGGAAGGAGTATCTGAGACCAACAAGTATGTAAAAGCAATAGAAATTTCCAAAATCTTAAATTATTTTAAATATCATACAATATTTATAAGTTTGTTTATTTTCCAATGTTGCTAGCCGCCCAGCTGGCATTGTACCAAGCCGTCCAGGCTGATTAAGACTTTATTGAAGTAACAAAGGTGTGAGTATCTGAAAGTTTGTAAGGTGTAGAGTTCTCTCAACCGACGATTATTTGGCTAAGTATGAGGAAATGATTTTTTGGAACATTATCACGCTTAGCAAAGTAAACACAGGTTGGGACAATACTCAGCTACCCACTTCCAATTTTGGAAGCAGTGCGTCTTAGGTGGCGGAAGAAAACGCCACCCTTTGCCTAGACACTAGTGCGGAGACATTAAATATTATATTTCCTCGAATGGGCATCGAACCCACAACGACGAATGGCCTCAAACTGTTTCACAAAACCAAAATATTTTGGACATCATTACAGACCACTATCAGCTATCGGGTTATTCATAAAAAGTAGAGTATAAGAGTATTGTACATAATATAGGTACACGAGGTATATTTACATTAGTTAATATAAAAATAATATAATACTGTCAAATAAATAAATTAAGACTGTATATTTTGAAACAATATACTCTATCTCGTATTCAATACTTAAACGAATGTTAAGTTATTCATTTCAGTGAATTGTACCATCGACCCTGAATTCAATTTGGGTTTTGAGTGAATGATAACAACAGGAGTTCAGAAAATATTGGTTTATTTTCAATTCTAATAAGAATATGGGTGGAAACAATTTATTTATTATGTTAATTGTGTATTCCTTTTTAGGTACACGGGTATTACTTAGTAAAATGTACCACTTTGTAAGAGAAACATTTATTTAGTTCAGTTGTAAATAATTTATCGTTTCACTTAAATTACAAGTAAACAAATTATACATGTCATGTTTTTGTTAATATTTAATTTTTAACTTTCAAAACTATTAAATTCAGATAACAGTTAGATAATTAAACAATTCCCATCATAATATGGTTGAAAAGTTGAAAAGACTTTTAAAAGGAATACTTAAGTAAATAATAAAGAAGTTAATAAGGCCAATACGTTTATAGAAGAAGCGGCTTATTACAAAAAAAATGTTCACAAGCAATTTTAGATAAGCCTAAAGTGATATCTGGTGGATACCCTACTGTGTGCGGGATACAGCGTGTTTTTTTAAGTGATATTTTTATCTCAGAAGATATAATAATCTTGTACAGATACTAAAATCGATTATAAATGTCTCAACTAACAGTATATATATTTAAATCTACACAATGCTTAATAATTTAAAGTAATTAAATTAAAAATCAGGAAATATGTGTGTTTATAATATTATTATGGAGCTGTTGCTAAGAAACGTTAAAGACAATAGTAAAGAAATGTTACGATAGCGTCCTTGTTACTTCAAGAGCAGGTCCAATGCCATTTTAAATATATCTTTGATATGCGATGTATATTTTTTTAAATATTAAATTAGGTTTCCAATTTTATAATGTTATATTTTAAAATCATGAGAGGCCAGTTATGGCGCAGGGGCACCACACTAAACCAACTGGAATTAATTTTATTTTCAATAAAAATGGAGATAAATTAAAAAACAAAACTATTTAGGTATTTTATGTGCAAAAATATATACATTCTTTTATAGCAGTACTCTTCATATAAAAAAATGTCCTCAAACAGCTATAAAAAGCAGTAACTGTCCGGTTCATTATCACGCTAATAAATTTTCCTGTATTCTATTGGAGCTTCGGTTATATAAATCAAATAAATACTATGGACGGTATTTTACGGAAGAGTACAATATTTATAAGAATAGAAGTTATTATTGGCGTTTATTTCTGCCACTCAACACGCAATACATGCACAATTCGGCAGAAACTGAAGATCGGAGCACCAGGTTCCCTCTGTTTACCCTGCTGTGTGCGGGATACGGCGTGAAGCTGACTAACAATCAATCAAGAATAATATTTCTCGTTAATGCATTAATAACATCATAGTCATGTATAATAGTTATCATTATCCAAATATTTCGTTTCATACTTGGAAACCAATCAATATTTCAGGGCACTTACATATTGTTAACATCACATAAATAAAGCAATACTGAAATGTAAACTATAAAAAGTATAAGAAGGGAAAGATCAGTACATTGGAAATTTCATCTTACGTTACATTTATTTTTTCTTTACATTTCCATCTCTAAAATTTCAATAAGATTTCGTTGTAACCCTAACTCACTGTAACTGCGGTCAAATTTACCTTGGGCACTGAGCCATAGAAAACTCTTAGCTATTCCCATTTCACCACGACCGAAGCCGCAGGCAAAATCCTATACATTCACAAGCATATACGAGACTTTAGGTGAACTTGTCAACCTACTTTTTCTTAGACATAAAGATTGCGGTAGCACGCCACTCTCGGTGGAATAAGAAAATAATATTGAAAAATTATGTCAGTCACGTGTACGCTGCTGTGGCTGCGTCATGTTTGAATATATCAAAGCCGGTATCGTACGATATAGTACTAGTATCAGTAATAGGTAAATTTACCTTTCAAGGTAAATTATAATGTATTTTTAATCTATTTTTTTTAAATACCTAATATCCATTATAATGAAACAAATTCTATATAGTATATGGATTATTGAGGTAAAGCGCGGCGTTGAGTTCCTCATCACACAATACCTTCAGAATTCGGCGATAAGTGATGAACAGAGTGTTTTAACAGGGAACCTTCTCTCTGCCTACCCTGCTGTGTGCTGGATACAGCGTGAAACTGATAAAAAAATCTAACAAAATATCTCCTAAACAATTGAGTGGTCGTAAAACTCGCCGCTTATTATCGTTACTGGGACTGACAGTATCGACGTAGCAACTGTCGTATCGACCCAATGTTTTAGAAAGCATATCTCGGGAACACTCGTAATGGACGATTACAATTATAGCTTTTATCATTTATGCTTAGAGAAACAATTTTAATTAAATATTGTATAGACAAGAATATTACAGATCTATTAATCTATTAGGTTTATCAGAGTTTCGGTGTTTTGTTATCTGGCTATTTAGTGAATTGACATTTAGGCGACATGAACTGAACAATGAACTGAGATGAACGACTTCCAGGGAGTGCATAATAAATCTTCATAAATTTATGTGTTTTTTTTCAAAGCTAACAATAACAGTATATTATAGCATAAAAATATATTAAATTCATACGAATATAAAAAGTTTTAGACCAGTGACGCGTCACTCGCGGACTTTTCACGGTGATGCGACCATTTATCGGTCGATAATTTTTAACAATATCTTAAAATCTCCACAATTATTTTCCTTTTAAGTATCAATTATCAAGATTTAATTAAATCATTGCTATTATTATAGAAAGATTATTTATAATTTTTCATATAATCATCAAAAATAAACTGAATAAAGATACTTTTTGTATAAAGACTATTTTAAATTTTTATACATATATATAAATATTGAAAAAGAATCCGAATTAACAAAGTTCATTTAGGTTTTTTTTAATTAAGATTATATCACCCATAGTAGGAAGGTTCAACTTAATTTGAATAAACCTTTTGAGGCTGGAATGTGGATAATGCGAGGTTTGTTCGGTCAGGCACGTATTTTATTCTCTCGGACCCTGTTCAAATAATACAATGGACAAAACGTTTTTGGTAGTATGAGAATATTTTTAAATGTTAAATATTTTCAATAACTTACGAGGCCGTCATGGCCCAAGCGTGTGACTTAAACGCGATGTTTGTGGGTTCGATCCCCACTCAGGGGAATTACTTATTAATAATTCATTTATTTCGCTCTGGCATCAAGGAAAAAAACCCGGCATTGAGTTCCCCCACTCACCACGCAATGCCTATGCAATAATGCGACGGAAAGTGGGCAACGGAGTGTCTTAACACTAGGTTCCCTCTAGCTACCCTGCTATATGTGGGATACACCGTGAAAATAATAAAAAAAACTAACTAACTTAATATATTGCAGTATAATATTAAACTAAATGTAATAGTTTTACAATAATCACAATTTTTGTTTTATTCATAGAATTAGTATGTTTCCAACGAGTGCACCTCTCTCTACATACTTAATTTATTTTATGACGTGATTTCGTACATTCGCATATTTGCGGACAGTTTAGGTGCCAAGCTTATTTTAATGTGCGGAAAGTTTTTTATGACCTTCAATCTTTAAAAGAAAAAGATAGATTTAAATAAATTATTATCATTGGAAAATTTACTTGCTAATGCTTCGTTGTCCTGTATTGTTCCAAAGTATGTACACATACTTAGTATGATATAATGAATATATACGTAAAAAAAAATTACATAGATTATTGTTATTTTAGTAATTATTACAGTAGATATACATATATAAGTCCTAACAAACATTTTTATATATTTATTACAGTTTCACTGTATTCGCAAACGGCAGGGTAGAGAGGCAGAGAGAACACAGTTCCCATTAAGACGTTTCCGTTCCCCACTTTCCGCCGAATTCTGCAGGCCTTGTGTGTTGATTTATCAGTTATAAAATTAAAATACTAAACATTACATTTCTTCGAGGGAATTGGAAATTGAGCCCACAACCTGTCGTATTCACAAAGTCATTTTAAAATTTTAATATAAGAGTAGCTTTAACAAAAGCGAAATAAAATATCCACCTAAGCTAACAATTTTTAATTATAACTAGACTACAAAGCTAAAAGCTATACTTTGTAGCGAAATATTTTCACGTAAATTGCTTTTTTAGTCATTGAAGGGATAAAGTTTTACAACAATACGGGAAAGGTCGTTGGTGGCTCAAGGTGTGTCCTTGGCATGTGACTTTAATTCGACAGTTGCAGGTTCGGTCCCCACTCGTGGGAACGAATTATTATTTATCAATATTTTCATTTCTTCACTCTGACGCCAAAGCAAAACCTCGACGTTGAGTTCCACCACTCAGGTAAGCGGGGAAAGGAGTGTCTTGACCACAGCGTAAAGCAGATTAATTATTTTTTTTATTTAACAATACATGTATGTAATACAAGTACCGCGAACGCAATATTGAGTGGAACTTGTTGAACGATGTAACAACATCTTATAGCCAGGAAGCGTTTCATTTCCGTACTAGCTTACAGTCTGTAGACGCAAATATATACGATTAATATATATTATGATGCATATTTTATACAATATATATATTAAACTGTAGTTTATTTATTGAAATATTAAATGTTTTATGCTGGGTAAAGTATATATTATATAAAAGATTTAAGCAGAACTCAACGCCGAGCTTTTGCCTTGGTATCAGAGGGAAAATAATAAAATATTATTGAATTATAATTAATTCTCTCGAATTAGGATCAAATTCACAACCGTCCTGTTACAGTAATACCTTTATATCCATGAGCTACAACGACCTGTATATTATTTAATATATTTAATATAAATTGCGCTTGTTTAATATTATATAATATTATATGCAAAAGGATAGACAGATATTTTGATAGATAACAAGCATTTAATTATTATTAAAATTAAAAACTTATACCCAATATAAAAACAGTTAGTAACAAAGTAAATAGCTCAGTCAACAAATGCAAATGTACCAAACGTATGTAAATCTATTTATAATGAGGTGATTTTTCGTTCAAGTTCAAGGCAACGCAGAAAAAACACGAACCTGGCGTGAATGTAATTAATAAGCGGTCTTAAATTTCTTATATAATCAGTTGGTACGCTAATAGTTTGTATACAAGTTTTATATAACAAACATGAAGACGAATCGTGATTATATTATTATTATTTATAATATGATAGTTAAAACTTCAAATGGAATATTTAAAATATTATGTGGCGATGTTTTAAAATAAATATAAAAACTTGTTTGTAATTTTAGTGTTCATGACAGAATATGTCGGGGCAGTTGTCTCTCGGGGGAATATTAATTAATTATTATTTATTAATATTTTCATTTCATGTACTGAGGCCAAAAAAAATCTTGAAAATTCGGCGCAAAGCACTGAACGGAGTGTCTTAACGCTAGGTTTCCTCTGCCTACCCTGCTATTTGCCAGACAAAGGCTGAACTTAAAAAAAAAATAAGTAAGCATCCTTTTTACACATTTACAGAATAAAAAGGCCCTTTCAAACAGCGCAGAATTTAAAAAGCCATTTGTATTTAAATAATAATTGGTTCAAAATGTTAGCTGTGATAGATAAACAAGTTGAAAATTTGGCAAGTCAGCTGGATTCTTCGATGGTCGGCCGTCACGCCGTGGTTTTATTTAGCCGTGCCGACAATGACATTTGCTGTATTATCAGCCATTACGCACGTGATTATAAGTAAATTAATGTTTACTCGACTATTTAGTTTATGTAAATTTCTTAAAAATTACAATACAATGAAATTTGTTGTAATTTTTTATAACGTATAATAATTTTATTATATATATATTCACAACATGCACTGACTTCAGAATTCAGCAAAAAGCAGGAAACGATAGCGTGTTAATGGGAACGGAGTATCTTAACGAGGTAACCTAATGTTACCACGTAATCCCTGTCTAATAATAATGAATTCATATAGGTTTTGGTCATTACATGAAATTTCTACTTCAAAATGTCACAGGTGAAATTTACATAAGGTCAAACTGATTGGGACTCAGCTGTTCAACCTAGCGCCATGGCGTGTTTTATAATGGCCCTGGTCGTGACCTAAATACGACTAAAAGTATGACGTACAGACATATAGATTAACTACACACCTACGCAAAGCTCGCGTAATTTTCACAATATACTTGTAGATTGGATTTGTTAATACGAAATTTATTTCAATAGTATATTATTACAAACTATTACAGCTTAACTGTGTAATAAAAGTATATGAAAAGAAAATGTAATTTAACCATAAATACAAATTTAAGCGCAATTGGAACATGTATTATATAGTGAACAACATTTCAAGCTTATCAATACAAAAATCACACGACGCCAGTCGTAGCGTAAATGCACGAGCTTGCGATTTTAAACATGACAGGTCGTGGGTTCGATTCGCACCGAAGAAATTAAATATATAATATTTTAATTTTCGCGCTCCGGTAACGAGGCAAAGCGTAGCGTTAACTTCCGCCACTGCAGGTATATTAGTTAGGTTAGAATGCGGAGAATGCAGTGCATTCAGCTTAAACCTCATAAGATACTTATAATAACTGATAACACAAGATATATATGATTCTTATAGATTTTATAATTTTAAAATGTTCATACCTAAACGAATATTTTCTTTAAGTGAAACCAAAATTTATAAAACAGCTTACTTTTCAAAACGTATTATTTGTTGTACAATTTCGTAAAGCGAGCTTACAAATATCTTGTTTTACTTTCGGTTGACAAGTGTAGCAACAGACACCAATGAATGAGAATGGAATCACTCAACGCGCGTACGACCGGTTGCTATGGGGGCTTATTGGGTAGTTTATAGTGATATAATTGAAAGTTGACATCCAGAATGGTCACTCTTAAATATGATTTACAAGAATTGTTTAAAACGAACAATATATATTTAATATTTGATAATACATGCGGGAATATATGAAACGAGAAAAATATTTAAAAAAGCATAAACATACATTTACTTTGAATTGTGATGTGGTTAAACTCGTGGTAATATTTATATCACGCTGTATCCCATATGTACCAAGGCAGAGAGAAAAAGAAATTAAGACACTCTGTTCTCTATTTCCCGCCGAATTTTCGAGACATTGCGTGTTGAGTGGCGAAATTAATAAAACAATGAGTCGCGAAATAATGAGTATCTATCTATAAATGATTATCTAATTTATCAGCAATTATATTCATAATTATATCAAAACGGTAGTTGTAGTTAATTAACGTATAAAGATTTTCCTTATAAAGTTGTTCTAATTTACTTAATGTAAATAATTTATTTAATTTAAAACAACATTTAATCGGGTATGGGTTCTATCCCTACTCGAGGAAATAAAATATTCAATTAAATATATATTGTTGTTGGCGAAGAAAAGCGCTTCGTTCATTTCCCGCAATCAATAGCAATACCTCCAGAATTCGGCGGAAAATGTGGAACGGAGTGTCTTATCACTACATTCCCTCTGCCTACCCTGCTGTTTGCGGGATATAGATTTAAGCTGAAGCTTAACAACGTAAATCTCATTCGAGAAGATTTATATAAATAAAATAGAACATTCGGATCGTTGGCGACTACAGAGTTGGGATTGCAGAAAATTACTTGCGATCCAACAGATTAAACTTCCGTTGTGAGGTTCTGTTCTTGGTAAAGTTAGAATAGCTGTGACTAATTCGACCGCAACTTGAAATTCACAATGCAATATATTTATTTATATATTAGTATTTTCGAACATATACGTAGGATTAGAAGATTGTTTTAAGCTTAGCGATGTAATCCGATTCATAGGCAGAGGGAACCTGGGAACCTAGTGTTAAGACAGTCCATTCCTATTGAAACATTTCCGTGTCTCATTTTCTGCTCGATTCAGGAAGAATTGCGTGTTGAATGGTGGAGCCCAACGTAGCGCTTCATTCCGAAACCAGATCGAGTAAATGAATTTTATAAACGCAAATTTCAACTGGTCGAAAATATAATTAAGTATTACATAATTATCTCGACGGTTTTAGTAAAGTATTATTAGCTATTATTAGGAGATCAATATTTTATTAATATATTGACTTTACCTTAACCTATAACTGATATTTTGATAAATGACGTTTTTAAATATAGACGATGACAAGCAATATGTGCCTACTTAAGGACAATTTGACAACCATTTGCCTTCGAGGTAATATTTCATGCAAGATTGATTATTATTACTAACTTATTATTTGTGTTTATTTTCGTCCATTTTAAGGATAAATATCTTTAATATAACATAGATTACTTAATTACATAAATCTTACATAGGAACGTAATATCTGAACGGACTAAATTTAATAAAGAACCCAATAGACAAGAAAAATGCTGTAGTTACGCTGGAATCTAAAGACTACATAACAGAAACAAATATACAATATATATTTGTTATCATAAATATGTTTAATTGGGAACGGAATGTCTTAACTATTAGGTACCCAGGTGCTCTCTGCCTACCCTGCTATGTGCAGAGTGAAGCTATGAAAAAAAAACAAAGACAAGAAATTACAATTACTTACTTACTTAATTAAAATAATATGATAACCTATTACCATATCTTCTTCATATACTTAAGCTTTAATTATATTGTTAAATTGTATCTCTCCTGAACGAAACCAGTTCTCGAGGGAACGATATAAAACATAGAACCCGACATTTTACGGTACATAAACTTTCTTCCAAATTGGTATTATATAAGGATATAATTAATTAAGTAATAAGTTTATATGAAGTATAAAAAAGCGTCTGGAGAACCGAACGCCAGTTTACGACTAACTGTTTATTATCTATTAATTACTACTAGGTTTAATAAATTTATAAATACACTTCTCTATCTTTTACAGCATTATTTTTGAGATGAAACTACAGCTGTTTCATTAATTTAGTTTTTTTAGCTTCCCGTTGTTCCTATCCTGCATTTAGCAGGGGTAGGCAGAGGAAAGGAAATGAAGTTTATTAAAGTAGTTTAATGGTTCTCTTTATGCAGTTTTATTCAATATTGTTAATAAATATATGCGTTGAAAGTTATAGTTTTTAACCGACTTCTGTAAGAAAAGGAGGTTATCAATTCGACTGTATTTTTTTGGCATCATATCTCCAGAATTCGGCGGTAAAGTGGAAGACCGGAGTGTCATAACACTGGGCTCCCTGTGCTACATGTAATAATAATGAATAATATCAGCTGAATTCTTTCGAGTTACATAAATACTAAACAAACATTTCAAATACGATATTAAACCATTCATAACTATTTATATAAACGTTATAATTTTTGTACTTGTATTAATCTTGTTGGATGGAAGCCAAGTGTAAAAACGCATCCGCAAGCTAAAATCATTATTGCTCGGTAATTACATTATAGCACCACCAGTATATAAAAATATACTTTTTGTATGAATATTTCAAGGAAATAATTACAAGTATAAGTGTCTTTTTTGTGCGATATCAATATTCAGGAATATATAATTTTTGCTTTATTTTATAAAAAACGTAGTCAATAAATTTTAAAACGGTTAAAATTGAATATAAGTTTTACCATTTTATAAAGCAAATTAGCAAATATTAAACGTTGTAGAGTTACATAAAGATTTATTAATAAATCATTCACAAATTTTTGGCAAGAGCATAGCCAATAATATAAGTCTATATAAAATGTTTGTTTAAAGTGAGTAAGTAGTATCACACTTTTATAGCTTACGTAATATACACAAAAGTGTTGTTATTTCTAAGCTAACAAAGACATCGTACAATTAAACACTCATCACTCATATATTTATGATTTGCCCATGTTGCCATGCCAACATTAGTGTCAACACCCAATTTTTATTAGTTTCCCGCTTTATCGAGTACATGGTAAGCAAAGATCCTGTGATCGTAGTGTTAAGAATTCCGTTCCTATTAAAAGACGTTCGTTCTCCACTTTCCGCCGATTTTGGAGGCATTACATGTTCAGTGGCGAAACTCAACGCTTTACTTCGCCTCGTAAGCAGAGCGAGGAAATGAAAATATTAAATACTTCATTTGCCTCAGCGGGAATCGAACACACAATCTGTCACTCCAGCGCCATTAATGGCCTCATATAGAATTCAACTTTACAATTTACAATATATCCAATGTGAACAGTAGCTGCCATCTCGTAGCGACCCGAAAAACTATTATACGCATATGAAAGTAAATTGAAACTAGTATTGGTTGCCTAAACGTATCATAGATGGCGCTGAATAACCTTCAAAGATTCATTGAATTTCCAGATTTAGGTCATTTTTCTGTTCAGGAATAATATAAGACGAAAATATTGATTCCCAACTAAAATTTACTTATAAATGTATTGATTAAAATTGGATTTAAATAATGTAAAGTGAAAATAAAAGATTTTTCCAAAAATACTCACAGGATTTGAACTGCTGAGCCAAAGCTGCACTGTCGGCGGCGTGATGGTAGTCGTATAGGGAACGACCTGCCAAATCCTCTGAATCGTACCCGAGAGTGTTCAATAGACTGTAACAATTAAAAATGACATTAATTAATTTTATTCGGGTTATTTGTTTTAAGCATAATTTAATTTGTTTAAAGATGTTTTCCATAAAAATAAATTATTCCACACACAATAGGATCATCAATAATAATAAATAAAATACTTTTTTTATACTTACTCTTTGGAGATAAAAAAAATGTTTTAAAGTGTTACAATTTAATTAGCTTGTTTGTATCTTATTCTAGAAAGCATAAATCATATTTTTTTTGACTATACGATTTTTACATTTTAATAACAAAGACGGAAAAGAGAAAACAAGTATAGATAAAATATGCAAAAATATTATAATAATCCAAAAGTAAAGCAAATTTACAAAAATATCAACTGATAAGCAAATTCAACATTATAAAGAATGAGAAGAAATTATAGGTTTGTAAATAGATTATTATAAAAACTATATATTCAGAAATCCCATGAGGATATCAAAGGTCACCCCCAATGTGACCTAGAGCCCATAACTTCGGGTTATGTTAACCGGTAACACTTAACCTTGAATGACCTATCGACGTTCTATTGCACCTTTCACATATTGACAACATAGTTATTGTTCAAAATAAATTAATATAATTATTATAGGACAAATCTTTGCTAATATTACTTAAAACGGGGGACTCTACAGAACTTACGGATTTAAAAACACCCGCCATTCCCCCGGATGTTTCGGTCGCACAAAACTAAAATCAATAGCGACAATATATCTAAATGGCACAAACACAGCACTAATTCACCACAGACACAGCACTCTCCAAATTTCACAAATCCAACATCCGCTCCTTATCATCGCTACACTATACAAAAGCATCAAGCCGCGAATTCGCATCATGTTTAACCTACAAAATACATTTGAAGGTGATATTTTTGTTGATATAACACTGCCGAATAAAATAGACCGTCTCGTATATCGAAACTCAACCGTCAGTGGACCACCTAAATTTAGCAAGGTAATAACGTGTATACTCTATTGTTGTACAGCGCCATCTCTTATCGTTGTTCGGTACTAAGTGGATCCTAGGTTTGGGGTAATAATGGTTTGTTTTTGTCATCAGCCGCAACAAGTAGGCCATAAATATGGAAACCGTCGACCTTGCTCCTAAATACGAATCAGGATTTTATGGGACGTTTATGTGGCAATGAGCGTAAATATATGAAAGCTGCTTACTATTTATGCTATTTTAAGAAAACGTACTCTAACTGTACGGTTCTTTTAACAATATTTTCTTGTACTTCTTAGAAAATATGATATAACAATTTGAACGTATTTTAAACGTTTTCTAAAAAGTTTTTTTCTTTCTTAAGTGTGGAATAATACTTTAAAAATGTAAAAAATAATATTTACTTGTTTTATTACATAAACAATACTAATATTGCCAATTAGTTTAATTTTTTTCTATACATTTTCTGATTTAAATATAATTTCACCATAAAAGTAAGCAATTATTGCTGGACTTTAAAACAGATGTTCGTGTTTCTAAATTTTGCGGTGCAAAATATATTATAAGTAAAATTTCTGTGATGGGCACCAGACTATTCAGGGATGGGCACGGACCGACCGGCTCTCCCCCTTTCTGCGCCCATAAAATAAAAAAATGATACTCACCATTCATCGGAATAAGTAAATTTCATATCCAAGTTATGTTTCGTAAGGAAGGTCATGCTGTTCAGTGGAATTTCGATGTTAGAAGGATGAGGGATCGGCCTCCCTACAGCTACTAGGGCCCCTTTGGTGAACTTCACTCCACCTTCTTTATTTTCATCTTCAGACTCTACGTTCTTTTCTTGTTCTTTAGTTTCTTCACAGTTCAACATGTGACCGGTAACGTGAATTACCTGGGGAAATAACAGTATAAATTACCTTAGGTTTTACCCATAACGTAGCTATAACAATTGAATTAAACATTTCTTAGGTTTTCCGCTATCACTATAATTAGAAATAGCTTGTAATAATCGCACAATAAATAGTCTCTTTATAGTTTATGAAGATTTTGATTATAAGTATAATTATTTTCAATTACGTTCATTTTTTATTGAAATAAAAAAAAATATTTCTTGTTTCTTTTCAAAACAAAAGCGTCATATTTTTTTTAATTTAAAGTGTCACTTAAAGCAAGCTTATAACTATATTTTTGATATAATCGGAAGTCGGAAAAATCTTAAAAACAAAACTCCGAAGCCGTTTCCAGCTAAGTTCAGGGTAGTCACAACTCGTTGACACTAGTTGTTCATCAATATGTAACCGTGCGATCTAGTTTCAGGGTATGACATTTACGTTGCCTTTTTATAGGTATCGTATATTAAGCACTTTACCATTTATTAATAAGGAAGGCCTTCTAAGAATTAAAAGATAGTTTAATGAAATATTTTATACTTAATATTACGACCAACCCTTCTGTCCGACCTAATGACCCTTCGAATGCAAAAAAGTCCTAAGAATTTCTATAATTCAAGGTAGCCCAGTAAGTACCCATAATATCATTGATGATTTTAGTTTCAAATGCCCTTTAAGGGATGTTTAAAATATAAACATTTTGTTTTTTTCACGAATTCTGGGTATTACTAGATAACAACTCAAATCGAGAATCGCGAATTAACAAAACAATTTATTAACATATTTAATCGTTTCGCAATATGTTGTATATTCTGAGAATAAAATGTCAGAACTGAAGATTTACTGAGAAACAATAATTTAATAGGATGTGATAATAAAAGCCAAATACGACTTGGTACGGGTCAAGGCTTGCACCACGATGTAATGACTCTGTAGATTTATATGTATATCACAGTATAAAAGTAATTTATGTTCTTTAATTGAATATGGTATAATTTTATAAATAATCGTAAATTATTGTATTTTGAAGCTTTCGTGACTAGAATGCCTCTGTTTTGAGTTCGATTCCCGCTCGGGGGAATGAATTATTATTGATTAATATTTCATTTCAAGGCAAAGGCTTCAAAAATTTGGCAGAAAGAGGGAACGGAGTGTCCTTAACACTAGGTTCCCTCTGCCTACCCTTCTATATGCGAGATGTAACGTGAATCATGATTTATTATCAATATTAAGTTAAAATAATTATTAAGTTTTATTGGAAATTGGGTATACGCAACGCGCGACCAGTGCTTGTAAAACTTTCTAAATTGACATTATTTAAGACATTTCAGACGGACACTACCAAAATTGCGTAATGTTAAGGCAAACATTGCATAAAAAAATGGCCTAACTTGATTTAAGACTAACATTTACTTTTGAGCTAAGAGCCTGTTTAGTTTTAAGTAATTCTTTGAAATATTTTTAAAATATTTTCCTTTTTAAATATGTGTATTAATTTAAAAAATATGAAATATATTCGCATTAGAATGACTTTAAGCTTTAAATTTAAATACCTTTTCTATTGCTGACGATATATTTTTTATATTGACAAACCTCCCACATTTTGATTAATCGAGAAAAGTAATTGATGCACATTAAAAGTTGATTAACCGAACTAAATGTCATACTTTGCATAACCTTATTTGTTAAAAAATATCGAGATTTGAACCATTACTCTTTATTAAATCGATTTCTTCTAACAATACCACTATCGATGTTTTGGAAATATTAAAGAAATAATAATAATCTACATTTTTTCCCGTTTTCAGAGGCCCTTGTTTTAAAAAAGGAATAAATTAATCAATATTTTCATTTGGTCACTCTGGTAACAATGCAAATGGCGGCATCTAATTCCGCCACTCAATAATTCGACAGAAAATTGAGAACGGAATGTCATAACACTAAGATCCCTCTACGTATCCCGCTTATACGGGATACAGTTTGAAGCTAAAAAATAATATTTTCCTATTCTTCAACAATACCTTATAAGATGCAGATTTCAGATGCACATTCCTCCCCTTGCTGGTAAGGGTGCATTTGAGACGAAGAAGTAAATCGCGTTTGCCATTTTTCCCTGGACGAAGAGCTTCACGTATCTCGTCGTGATCACAGGGGTGACTGAACTCGAACACATTCTGGCCCATGATCTCCATCTGCAAAAAAATAAAAATGTAAGCAAATTGAAAGCTTTGTAATGAAATTGACAAAATGCTTTTTTTTTCACATTGACAGTGTATAAACTATTAATAAAATATTTGTACGTTTCAATTTTTATACGAGTCTTTTGAACTTTTGATGGTTTAAATGTCATGCATATCAATATTTAATAAGAAAGAAGATAAGATATTACCAAATAAAAAAAAATAGATCATTATGGCAAAGTATAAATTAAAATATCTATGAATAAACACAGCATCTTAAGGTCGATCTCAGAGTTGAGAACGGTTTATAAATACGGGTTTTAATAATAATCCTTATATCAGGCCAAACAATACGAAAATACAACAAAATATTTACTATAAGAATATCGCAGTCTCGACCGCAATATTCAATAATATTGTTTATATTTATAAATAAACAGCCAAGTTAATATATACATATTAATACGCAAATAATTTGGCTATGGTAAAGCTAATTATAATTTGTTGAGGATAATAATTAATATTTTAACACAATTGTAATTTACAGAAACGGAAATATTTAAGACATTAAGATAACTAATATTTTGGTACCTAATATTGTTGTTAAAAAGAAAACAGGTCTAAGCTGTATCTAGCACACAGTAGATAGGCAGATGTAACTGAGTATTAAGACACTCCGTTCCTCATTTTCCGCCGAATTTTGGAGGCATTGCGTGTTGAATGGCGGAAATCAACGCCGCGTTTTGCCTCGAAACCGGAGCGAAGAAATAAAAATATAAATTTAAATAAATATTTAATTTCCTTGAGCGAGGATCGAAATACAAGGACGTGCGAGTAATGTGATTTATAACTAAAACCTCTAATTTTTAAGTAGCAACAAATACAAACAATATAGCATTAAACAAGCTTAGTATTAACCTCGAAATGGTTTCACAGTAAGAGAATACTTAGTTAGAAAGATTGAACAAACAATATAAGATAAGCTATTTATATATGTAGGTATAAATTCTCATAAAACATAAAGCCAGTATAAGACCTGTATAACGGTACTTGGACCTTCAGAACTGAACGCGTATTTCGGTTAACGAAGTCAATGCCTTTGTTTATTTTATTTATTTCTGTACAATATAATTGAGAAAAAATCAGCTTCACCCTGTATCCCGTATATAGCTGAGTAGGCAGAGGTTAACATAGTGTTTAAACACTCCGTTTTCCACTTTCCGCCGAAATTTTCAAAGCATTGTGTGTGGCAGAACTCAAGGCTGGGCGTTTGCCTTGGTGCTAAAGCGATGAAATAAAAATAATAATAAATAATAACTCATTCCCCCGAATGGTGATCGAACCAACTGTCGTTGCGTTAAAGTTCTATGCTTGTGCCCTTGCACAAAAAATAAAAGAAAAAAAAAATAAAAAATAAAAAAAAATAAGTCGTAGAGCCGACGGCCGCTGGGGCAGACGTGTCTTAGAATGGAGACCCCGTACAAAACGACCGTTAGCGGGAAGCGGATGGGTCCGAAGAGCTGAGGATCTAATATGATGGCGAGAATTGGGGAAGGACTATATCCAGCAGTGGACAAAAAATGGCTGCTGCTGAAGATGATGATGATGAATAAAAATATATATTTTCTTATTAATAGGTAAATGCCTGTCTTTATGACTAAAGTGTACGCGTGTTGATATCAGTATAAAATTGGTATCATTTTACTATTATTATATTTTTAACGTAATATGACACTAATGCGTCTTTTTCTTTGACTGCCGTGACTAATACGTGATGTAAGCTGAGTATTTCGCGAATTCGAAACTACTGAACAGATTTAGATCAAACTTTACAATTATATAAACCATACATTAGAATAATACATAGGCTACAATTTAAGTAAATATTTTGTATATTTTTTTTGGTGTTATAATAATAATATTATATAATAATATTAGGTGTACAAATAAGTTTCCGCCGTTTTGTTGTAGATGGCGTGGCACAGTGTCCGTTAGTTTTCGCAGATGATAACCTAATATTAATTACTTTGGTCATTCAAGCATCTACTCTACCTACTAATATAATTGACTTCATATTAGTAAAATATAATTTTTGGGAGTTGAAAATGTCCAAATTTGAGCCAAGTAAGCGTCATTTGCGGGAAATATTAGACCAGACACCATATGCTCGTAGAAGCATATAGTGAGTCGGTCGGGAGTGGCTTCACAAGTTTAAAAACGGCGATTTCGACGTAGAAGACAAAGATCGCAGTGGAAGGCCAAAAATTTGCGAGGATGCAGAACTGAAGGAATTGTTGGAGGAAGATTCATCTCAAACACAAAAAGAACTTGCTCTTACATTAAAAGTCACTCAGCAAGCAGTATCACATCGTTTAAAATCATTAGGAATGATTCATAAACAAGGAAATTGGGTTCCGTACGAATCAAAGCCGAGAGATATTGAACGCAGATTATGCTTAAGTGAAATATTGCTAGTTAGACATAAGAAAAAGGGATTTTTACATCGTATCGTAATTGGTGATGAGAAATGGATACATTATGATAATCCAAAAAGAAGAAAATCATGGGGATTACCAGGCCACGCGTCAACATCGACAGCAAAACCGAATGTCCACGGAAAAATCTCATGCTATGTATTTGGTGGGATCAGCTGCGTGTAGTGTATTATGAGTTGCTCAATCCGAGCGAAACAATAAACGGAACCCTCTATCGAACACAATTGATGAGATTGAACGAAGCTCTGAAGGATAAACGCCCTCTATACTATTCTAGACACGAAAAAAAGGCTCCCGTGAAAAAGTATTTGGAAACACTTGATTGGAAAGTGTTATTCCACCCGCCGTATTCACCAGACATTGCACCGTCGGATTATCACCTGTTCCGGTCCATGGGGCACGCTCTAGCGGAGCAGCGGTTCACATCTTATGAAGATACCAAAAATTGGGTTGATTCTTGGATAGCCTCAAAAGACAAGGAGGTCTTCAAACGTGGGATCCGAATGTTGTGTGCAAGTGATGGACAATATTTTGAATAAACTTCCATTACCGTTCTTCTATAATAAATATTTAATTTTTGACAAAAAACGGCGGAAACTTATCTGTACCCCTAATATAATAACAAGTTTAAGCGGGCGAAGCCGCATTTAGGTCGTTAATTTATTATATAATTAGTATTGTATTATATAGTTATCGAATAGCTATAAAATTTTTACTAATCAAATATCTAACCCAGATTTTAGTAAAATAACATATTTCAAATTGAAATGACCATTAACTATTTATTTATTTTAAAAAGAAAAACATATAAACATAATTTACAATCTAATTCTTTATCAATAATTTGGTGAACTTATAAAACTATTGAAATTGAATATATGAATAACTTATCACATTCAAATATAAGTTTCCTTATTGAGCTTTTGGAAAACAATTCGATATAATCCGTGTGGTTTTTCCAAAATAACATGTACCCGCAACGCACTGACGCAATGCACATTATTAGAATGCATAAGGCAACCATCCATATTTTAAATACAATGCTAGCGCCAGGAAACTTTAACAAATATATTAGTCGATGGTTTTATACAATGTAATACTAAAATACATGTATATTTATAGAAACACTAGCGGCCCGCCTGCGTGACCTACGTTATTATTAATTTCTGTCTCCATGAGTACCTACGCCCTATAAGTGACGTCCATGCAAAATTTGAGACTCCTAGCATTTGTAGTAACGAAGTTTCATACAAACTTTCAACCCCTTAGAAGTCGAATATTGCAAATTCCCGTCTTAGCGAGCACCTACGTTCTTTAAATAACTCCTATGCAAAATTTGAGATTCCTAGCACATGTAGTCTCTGAGATTTCGTGATGAGTGAGTGACCTTTCGATTTTATATATATATATATAAATTATTTCCGCTGAATTCTGGTGGCACTGCATGTTGAGTGGTCGAACTCAACGCCGTGCTTTGCCTTGACACCAGAGCGAAAAAATGATAATAAATAATATTTCACTTGCTCGGAATTGAATACACAACCTGTCGCGTTTGAACTTAAAATACATATTCAATCTCTAGCAATTTTCCTTTTGTTAATCAATTATATCCAAAATTTTAAAAAAAACTTTCACATCCTACAAAAATTTCGAGAACAGGTTGTGAAGCGGTCATTCACTTCACAAGAAGTTTTTATACTATAACAAAAAAAAAATAATTTAAATTCATCGTTCCATGTAAATGCGTATTTAGCACTGTTATTTCAGCATAAATAAAAATGTTGACTTACGCTGTAAAAATACGCGTCTATACACCTATATCTATGTTTCTACTCGTATTTCTTATTACAAAATAATTTTCTAAGAATAGAGCTAATTTAAAAGTCTATTTGGGAGCCTAAACTTGACTTCCTAAGCCCGTATTTCTCGCTCTCAAAACCGCTCTCCAATCTTAGCTCGATTTTGAGATCGATTTAAATACTGGCGTTAGTATATAAATAATAATGTAGAGTGCACAGACTAAAATGTTATATTATAATTTTGATAACAAAATAAGTAATCTAATCGAAATTGTAATTCAATAATACTTTCAGATCAGTATTTATATTAACTTCTTAGTAACTAAGTAAGAAAGCTTAAATAAAATAAAATAATTTAAAAAAAATAAAATTAAATCAGCATCACGTTGTATTTCGCAAACAGCACGGTAGGCAGAGAGAACTTGATCTTAAGACACTTTCCGCCGAACTTTTGAAGCCATTGTGTGTTGAGTGGCGGAACTCAACGCTGTGCTTTGCCTCGTCACCAGAGCAAACAAATATAAATGCAAATAAATATTTCATTTTATCGAGTGGGAATCGTACCCATTACCAGTCGCGTTTACAGTCACATTTTTTACCCCTGCGGGACGATTGGCCTCTAATAAATAAATAAATTATTATTTATTTTTTTAGCCATACTTATTCTCTTACAAATAAACAGCAGGGGCCTTTAATTGACGATCAAGGTTGCGAATCGTGATTGTTTCATAGCACTTAGCGTTCAGTGTTATTTCGGTATACGATATCTGTATACAAGTATCAAAATATAATAATAAACATTTGTATTTTTTTTTAGTAAACAGCATCTTTGGTCCACGAACTTCAAGATTTATTAAAAAGAACGATGATGTGAAAACTAAACAAATATAATTAATTGGCTGACTACGTACACAATGATTAGGAGTTCAATATCCAGTTGCAATTGTTAAATATTTTGATTTCCTTGCCTGGCTGGCGAAATAAAGTGCTGCTGATACTTTCTCTTTTCCGCGTCACGCCATAAAAATATTAATTCATTCATTTTCTCGAGTGGGAATCGAACCGACATCCTCTAATGTTTCTGCACCACATCTAGACCTCAGTGGCCTTTGTTTGGTAGAAAAAAATGCTCTATTTTTTTTTAAGTAGGAACTAAGACTACCTGTGAGACTCCAAGATGCTCTGCGATATTTTCACTGCAGTATACGATGTCGCCTTGTTGCGACAACACCAAAACGAAGCCATCTAAAGCTTTCATATAGGAGAGCTCAGACTGGACTTCTTCTAAACCTTTTGGACTTTGCAGTTTCGGTGCTTCTTTGTCTTCGGGCACTGGAATTTAAAATGGTATTATTATTATTTAGTACATTTAACAGTTAATGTTGCAACATTGTATTAAATCAGCTTCACGCTGTATCCCGCACACAGCAGGATAGGCAGAGGTTTACCTAGTGTTAAAACACTCCGTTCCCCACATTGTATTTATTAGATCTTTCTTCCTTCTCGTTTACATAATATCAAGTTAATTTACTATGACTTCTGATTTATTATAATGATATGGCAATAAATCATTGTGTAATAACTAAGTATTAAATTACCTTATGCAACTGAAATGCATTGCCTCATACAAAATAGCAAATGACATCGTAAAATTTATTATATCCTCAGAGTGAGAACCTATGATTTTCCTAATAAAATCAAATACTATGGCAACAAAGTATACTTCGACTAGCTATAAGCTTCTTACTATCAGAAGATATGCTATACTAAAATCTTAGTGAAAATAAAAAAAAAAACTGGTAATTGAAGTAAAATTTCCAGTACAGGCGCTTCAGTGACGCATGTCCAAATTCTTAATAAGCCAGATGCTATGGTGTCATGCCAAATTCCACAAGTTTTTTCCAGTAAAACTCAGTGATACTTAAAACGAAATCTAAATTTAATTATACTAAATAAGAATTGTAATTATAATTAACAATAATAATTACTTATAACTTCACTAGTGTCAAGTTTCTCACGACAACAGCTAGTGTTTAATGACGCGACATTTTTTTCTAAATTACATTATTCATGCGTCGACCTAAAACTCTATAAAATGTACTTTAATTACGATTCTTGTAGCGTTTTTGTCGCTGTAAGTGCACGCTTGTTGCACATGTTACAATAGATTTGATCTATTTATATATAAAAAAACACATGATATGTACCTTTTAAATATATATTATTTATATAGTAAAGTAAACAGAGGTAGTCTAGTGTTAAAACACTCCACGTCTCACTTTTCGCCGAATTCTGAGGCATTACGCATTGAGTGGTGGAACTCAATTGATAATAGAGCGAAGAAATAGAAATATTAAATATTTCGTTTAAGTTAAGACACTTCGTTCCTCACTTTCCGCCGATGTTTTAAAGCATTACGTGTTGTGTAGCGGGACTCAAAGCCGCTCTTTGTCCTATTACCAGTGCGAAGAAATGAAAATACATATTCATAAATAATAATTCATTTCCTCGAGTGAATGAACCCACAAGCATCACGCTTACAGTTGGACACACGGTTGCCACTACCCCACGAATGGTCGCATAAAGCTTACCCCAAAAAATAAATGAACAAAACATCAAAAAACACTCACACATCGAAACAACATCACGAACGCGCAAGTAGGAGATGGCGAGGCGCATGACAGACGCCTTGTCCAGCTGTTCCACCTCCTCCTTCTTGGCTGGCAGCGCGGCAGTCAGTTCGGCGAAGATCTGCATCTCCTTGGTGCGCCGACACCGAGCTGCAACGCGCGACTTCTCCTTGCGCTTCTCATTATTCCTGGTGAAAGAAACGTATTGTTGAATTAGTAGCAGAGTACCTGGGAATATAGTGTTAAGATACTCTATTTTCCATAACGACAGTTTCAGACACATAGTTTCAGTTTCGTTCGTTACCAGACTTTGGTTCGCTACCAAATCGAGAACATTAAAATATTTCAATTCCACAAGTGGAAATCGAACCCATAGCCACGCTTGTGGCCCTGCGCTACGACGGCTTTAAATCTATATATATATAAAAGGACTTGTCCTCACTGACTGAGGTAAGACGCACGCACAGCCGTAACCGCTGTACGTTAGAAATGTGACATTTGGACAGATGTTTACTTTCGTAATCTGGACATCCACAAAGAAGGGATTTTGAAAAATTTTACCCTAAAGAGGTGGAATAGGGGTTGGAAGTTTGTTTGGAAAAAAAACTATTCGGCACCGATTTTTTTGAAATTTAGATTTTTAAAAGTATTTAAATGAATACGTGTTCATTTAAATTAATACGTATTCGAATTTAAATGAATACGTATTCATTTAAATACTTTTAAAAATCTAAATTTAAATTTTTATAAAAATCGGTGCCGAATATTTTTTTTTTCCATCGTTTTCTAGAATTCTCCCCCTAAGGGTGCAAATAAGGGGTTAAAAGTTTGTATGGAAAAATCTTTAAAGCGCTACCGATTTTAAAAAAAATTGAAATTCAGATTCTCAAAAATATTTAATTGAACATGTGTTTCATGGTTTTTTAGAATTCAGCCCCTAAGGGTGCAAGGGGTCGAAAGTTTGTATGGAAAAATCTTTAAATCGCCACCAATTTTTATCAAATTTGAAATTTAGACTGTTAAAAATATTTCATTGAACCCATGTTTCATGGTTTATTAGAATTCACCCCTAAATAAGCAAGCGAAGCTGCGCGCGTCCGCTAGTCATTTATAATTATATACTTTTATATACAAATAACAAAGCAAAAAAACACCTATAAAAATAATACCATAATTAAGATATAGACAAACATTATAATAAATAATTAATATAAATAAATAATACAAAAAGATAGGTAAATAACCATTATCGAGAATATTCGACGAAGTATTTAATTAGTGATATCGTTAAATTCAGTTCCTTTGTTTATAACTTTTAACTATTGTCTAAATAAAGCCTTCTATTATAGATCTTATTTTCATTGTAATTAGTCCGAAATTCTTTTCGAGGCACATGGTAAAAACAAACGTTTATTATTAGTTTTTTAGCTTCACGCTATATATATCACAAGGTAAGCAGAAGGAACCTGGAAAACTAGGGAGAAAACACTCCGTTCCACATTAAGATACTTCCGGTCCCTACTCTCCATTGAGTGGCGAAGCTCAAGGCAGCAAGGCAACTAGACAAAAAATAAAAATATTAAATAAAGAATCGAACTCACAAGCATCGCCTTTACAATCGCACATTTGCGCCTCTGCGCCTGCATTTTATATGTACCTACCCACATAAATTCCCACAACCTTTTGTTTTTTTATTACCTTTTGGTGACAGCACAGATCTTTCCCTTTTTGTCTGACACCTCAGACACACCAGGCACACACATTTTGCACACAAAGTATATTTAACACATTTAATATTTAATTGTATAAAGTACGAAAAAAAAAGTAATTTTAGTATTTTCCTTTCCTTAAGAGTGATATAACACTTTAAAATTGAAAACGACAAGACGACTCTTGCTCAGATCACCAAAGAGTGTGCCTTGCAATTACCAAAAACTTTATCCATTAATTTGTCATTAGGGTCCCAAGTAACAAGTAAATTTTATCTGTTGCTCTAAATAGCATATTTAACAAATGCGTCAACAAATGTCTTTATAAATCATTATTATTTATTGATTGTAATGTTTATTTAATGGCGCACTTTTCTGTCTCTACTTGACTTGAAACACAATGTTAATACTTCACTTTTTTTATGGAAGAGGAGAAGGCAAACGAGCGTTTGGTTCACCTGATGGTTAATGATCACCGCTGCCCACGACCCCGTACAACACCAGAGGAGCTACAGGTGCGTTGCCGGCCTTTAAGGTGGAGATAGAAGCGCTTTTTGAAGATACCCCCGTGTCATTTCGACCATATTAATCACCTGATTATATAATAGTTGTGGGTTTTATTCCCATCTGGAGGAATAAAATATTTTTGCCATAACATACGGCGTTATGTTCCGCCATTCAACACGCAATATCTCGATATCCTAAACTTCTAGTACAACAGCAGAATCATCAGCCAAAAATTGTGTTAATTTTATAATTGAAATGGCCGAAATGTTAACTAAACAAACCAATATAACAGCTTCCTTTTTACTTGTGTCAGCTTGTTTTATCGGGAGTATCTGTAAATTAGGTTCCCCCTGCCCACCCTGAAGCGATAAAGTGTGTGATAAAGTCATCGTTTAGATTAAAGTGGCATTTTCTTATATTTACCTACTATTAAATAAAAAATACCGCACACAGCAGATAGAGAGGACTTAGTGTTGAGGCACTCCACAACACTATTACTTGACATAATTTTTTGAATCTAAAACCATATAAATTAGAGCTCATTTCCTATAATTATAACATAATATAAAAGTATACAAATGAATCTTATCTCATACTTACACGATATATACTTATACGATAAATAATGACAATCTCGAATAATATTTTATTATGTAAAAGCTGATCCAGTAGATAAAACTCCTGATGATGATTCACTGGATATAAAATTATAAGAACCATCAAATTGGTTGTTACCTATTGACGCAAACAGGCCTCGCGACGTGCTCGGACTAATGAGAACCAAGAACCGAGGGAAGAGCAGACGCTGTTTGGATATTGGCTCTTTTGTAACTTCATGTATGATAAAATTGTATAAAGATATGGATGTATTTTTCATTTTATATTTATTTTGTAATTTATGTTTTAGGTATTTTTATGTACAAATTGAAGCTATGTGCTGCTACACATCTTTTTAGTCGTTTTTAATATGTATAAACACTTATTATAAAGATAAAATTATATATTTAACAAGTGTGGGGAACATAGTGTCTTAAGAGTGCGTTCCCTCTGCCTACTACGCTGTGTGCGTGATACAGCGTGAAGCGGAACACCGGCAACAGTTTTTAAAGTAAAATTTAAGAACGGAAAATGAACGTACAATAATTGTAAAATAATTAAAAATCTTTCAATGCAAGTATATAGATATCATTATTTATTACACTATTATAAATCATACGTAATAGATAACATAACATAGACACCTCGATAATTCGATAAACAATCTAAGCGTTGGTTTCACAAAATTGCTGAACCGAAAATGAACAAACAATCGACCACGTGCATTATATAAACAAAATCGCTGTATCCCCACACAACAGGGTAAGCAGAGGGAATAGAGTGTTAAGACATTCCGCTCCACACTTTCCGCCGAATTCTGGAGGTATTACGTGTTGAGTGGCGTAACTTAACGCCGCGCATTACTTTGCTTCTATAAACAAAATATATCACAGAGTGGCACGAGCAAAACAAACTAACATCGTAACAGGTTACAGATGTGGAAGTAGAGTGAACTAGATTCGGGAACGATAAAGCAACGGGCGATAAGGACGGCTATATACTAGTGAGTGGAACGCATTGAGGAAAAATAACGCTTCAACGAATACGTAGCGGTAAAAAAACGGGAGAATTATAAATACATCAATTATTTATTATTGGAAGCAATGAGACGGCATGCCTTGTTTTTTTTTTTCAAGTAGGTATTAAACATTAATTAAATCCTCCAAGTGTGATATATTGAGGACGTCGTGGCTTAGGAGCACAAAGCGTGACTGTAAACGCGACGATTGTAAGTTCGATTTTCACACGGGGGAGTAAATTATTATTAATTAATATTTTCATTTGTTCGCTCTGTTATCAAGGCAAAGCGCGGTGTTGAGTTCCGCTATTCAACATGCAACGCTTCAAAATAAAAAAGGAGAGCAACATTTTTAAATTATTGTAAATATATCAATGTAAGATTTCATTACCACCCTTCTTATACTCCTATTAGGTTCTAAAAGAGTAATGGTGACTCTAGAGATAGCCTTCAGAAATTCATTTATTGTATTTTTATAATATTTTGTTTCTAGTTTTATTCGCAGATTCTAAAAAAAAATTAGAAATCAACACCAAAAATATATAACTAAAAATATTAGAAGTAAAATAATTTTCGTAATTTTAAAAACCAAATTAATCTATTCTAATTTTATTACTTGTTTCAAAAAAAAATACCGTTAGGATAATCTAACTTAAGATTGTTTAAGATGAAACCAGTGGAACAAATGATTCGAATTTGGAACCAGTTTGAATACCAGATAAAGGGCCAACGTACTTATAACAATATTATAGGACTGCAGCGTTAAGCGATATTTAGATCTGATAAATAAAATATATTCTTTGTAAATAAAAGATATTCGAGTCTACAAGTGATAACAGAATATAAATATAAATTTCGGTATACTAGGCCTTTTAATAAATGTATAAACTTATTAGTCACCAACTGACGTAAGACAGTAAAAGTTAAGCTTGATAACTTGAGAAAAAAATAAAAGTATTATTTAATAACCAAACTGTCTATCAGAATTTCCTTATTTGGGAAGCGTTCACAAAAAAATTAAAACGAGAACATAAAGCGAAATTAATACAATTGGGCTTTTATTTGTGGGCAAAGTAGGGGAAACTCACTTTTACGCGGTTGAGCCATTCCTTTCCCGAGACTAAATTTAAATATTTAATAATAATTAAATATTTAATTAAATTGGATTAACTATGGATGTACCATAGTTAATCCAATTTTAAAAAATAAAAAACATTAATTAATAATGGCACATACATTATATTTCTCGATAAGTGTAACAAACAAGTATGAAAAATGCTCTTGAAATTCAAAGTAAAGTCAAACTACAAATAGAGCACAAAATAAAAGAAAATGAATTTTAGGAAAAAATATTAATTTTATTTAATCATAGCTTAATTTGAAGCACTGGTTTATTTTTCACTGTTAGAAGATGGCAATTACAACAGGTATTTCTTGTACATCAAATAAAGTATATAAGAACAATATTTACCAACAATAAAAAAAAATTAGGTTTTATTTTTTTTTAGAAACAAGGCATTTTTAATATAATGATATCTATTAAATATTAGTTCGCAAGTTAAAATATTACTTGCAAATGTTTTTTTCTATCATTCAAGTATTTTTCCTCTTACGAGAAAAATTGTACGGTCTGTAGTGTCTGATTATATAAATAAAAAAGCTAGACTATCGTCTTCCGTTTCTAGAAATATATTGAAGTTAGGAGATCTCTTATTAAAGAGAATTACAGAAATAGTGGCGTGTTCCTCTGCAATTGAGCACTAGCGATATTCCTACTGTTTTGAATCAACTATAATTTGTTCGTAGAGTTCAGATAGGATTCTTCTTACAACACTTAAATTTCGAGATATTCAGTACAATACAGACTCCACTGAAGATACAAGTAATAATAATAATTTATAGCATAAAAATTATTATTATTAAAGTTTTAAATCAAATGTTTTCAAAAATCCACAGAGAGTTGAGGCAGTTGACAGAAACGAACTATGGAATCAGTCTTGCGTTCATTATCTACCTTTATACAAATATATTAAAAATTTTACTATTATACAGGAATTAACCGCGAACCACTACAATTGGCGGTGATTGCAAAAATAATTACGTTCCCGTCCAATAGAGGAGTTGTGACGTGCTTCTGCAAATTTGTATGTCCGCTCTTTATTGATATCGTGGACGATGCGCCGGCTACGTGACGCTTAGAATGCTGCCAGTATCAGATTTAATAATTATGAATTGAAATGAGTATAAAATATCAAATTTTACAGTGAAGTATTCAATTTATTCGTTGCAACTTACAATATTCGGCATACATGATAAAAGAATATTTAAAAAATCGATCAAATGCGAGTCGGACTCGCATACCGAGGGTTCCGTACTAACTTCAGCATAGTATGTCCATTGGAAATACAATTTATAAAAGTTGTCATACTTTTGCATTTTGTATGAAATGAACTACAATTATAAGTTTTTTTTCTTTAAAATATCTTTAAACTGTCACATTTTGAATTTTTTTACTTATACTGCAAATTCTTACTTCCAAATTTTATAATTGTACGTCCACGAGAAGTAACTCTTGATTACGTGGCGAATCACCACTCAAAATGCTGTAAAAACAATACATAAACGCTTGTACCTTTTGTTTGTGTTGTCTTAGAAGCTTTATTGGTACTCAAAAGAATTTAGACCTTAATATTTGATATTAATTTCAGATTGATACGTTCTCGAAATCTCGAGATCTCGACATATGGACAACAAAGAGATCCTATAAGGGTTCCGTTTCATTATTTTGAGGTACGGACCCCTAAATATTTCGGCATTCTGTTGTTGAGTAAAATAAATGATAGTATAGTATACACTTACTGTATCGTCCCACAAGTTATATTACAATAAAATAGACTGTTCATTACTCATAAATAAGCACATAATTTGTTAGGAGTAAATAATAGCTTATGATTTAATTATATGACTATGACACTTAATTATACGAGTATATCTAGGGAAACTATATTACTTGGAAGTTGTGTAGACACTATAATGAAACCTGAGCCGTACTACGCAGTTCTGTTAGTAATAAATTAAATAGTTGAATTTTACATTAACCTCGCGAAACCGTAAACAAATATAAAAACTGCGTAACCGTAAATAAAAAAATTGCGCTGTGACATAGTTGTAGAACAACAAATGATAATAATATGATATTACTATTAGTTTATTTTTATCAGCTGTATCCTGCACAGAGCAGGGCAGACAGAGGGATTCTAGTGTAAAGACACTCCGTTCCCTATTGTCCCCGATTTCTGGAGGCTTTGCCAAAGTGACGAAATGAAAATACGAACCCACAATCGTCACATTACAATCGCACTCTTGTCTCTGCACCACGACAGTCTCAAGTGATAATGTCATAAATTACTATTAGCTAACATAATAAAAACCACAATGATTGACCAATTTTTGAATGACCAGAAAAATTTAACAGCCATTTTAAAGATTCTTCATCAGGTCCTCGTCACCAGGACTTTTCTCCTGGTTACAAAATGTAACAAAAAAATCTAACGAGCCCTTATTCTATGGGTTTATTAGAAGGCATTCTAGGATTTCGTCGCCCACCTTCGGGCTCCATTATAAGTATCATATTATAGCATTGTCACCTGATCTACGTGTACTTGCCAAGTTACATGATGATAAACGAATGAAACGAGAATGAAAATACAGCTTCTCAAAAGTTTATAACATAACTAGCGGACGCGTGCAGCTTCGCCTGCTTATTGCTTAGGGATGAATTAAAATAAACCACGAAACATATGTTCAATGATATATTTTTAAGAGCCTAAGTTTAAAATTTTATAAAAATCGGTGGCGATTAAAACATTTTTACATACTAACTTTCAACCCCTTGTTTGCACCCCTAGGGCATGAATTAAAATGAACCACGAAAAATGTATAAAATGAAATATTCTTAAGATTCTAAATTAAAAATTTTATAAAAATCGGTGCTGATTTAAAAAAAAAATCCATACAAACTTTTAACCCTTATTTCACCCCTTTAGGGTTAAAATTTTTAAAAATCCCTTCTTAGTGGATGTCCAGATTACGAAAGTACGAACATCTGTCCAAATTTCACGTTTACGCACAGCGGTTACGTCTGTGCGTGCATCTTACCTCTGTCAGTGAGGACAAGTCCTTTTATATATATAGATTAGTTACAGCTAGGCTCGACTTAATAGATAGATACATATTAAATATTTTTAAAATATTACAAGGAAAATTATAAACCTAAATAAATTTGCAAAACGCAATAGCCTATCATTTTGTTCTACGTCCAGAATATTATGCAAATTAGGATTCGATACAAAATTTAAACTGGTCCTACGTTTTCCTCAATCAATAACTTCTGTCTTAAACCTGTCATAATGTCATTAAAATATAATTAATCTAGATGATGGCTGGCACAATTACTATAGAATTATCGATCGTGCCGGGCGTTATTTTATCGCTTGTTTAGACACCTATATATCTTATAAACGCAGCAAATTATACTGTTAAGTATTATTTACGCGTTCTATCCGTTCTATACGTTACTATTATTGAGGCTTTATGTTTTTATATACGATCTTCACTACATATAACGTTTTTTTTAGTTTCTAGAACCTTAGTGTTAAGACACTCCGTTCTTCACGTGTATGGTGGAATCAATACCACGCTTTGCATTGTCACCAGGGCGAGGAAATAAAAATAATTCACTCCCCATTTAAGTAAATATTTAATAAAATATATATTTCCATTTCTTCGCTCTGGTGTCGAGGCGCTGACAAAAGTTGGGAACGTAGTGTCTTAACACTAGGGGCAGGATACAGACTGAAGCTGATTTAATTTAATTTATTTTCTTAAAATTTTATAACAGAAGTCCAAAAGCTGAAATGGAGTTAGCAGGAAGCTTAATAGAACAAATCCAAAAACAAAACGTAATACAGCATAAGCCATTATAATTATCAACAAGTAAACGCGCATAATATTAAACTTAGAGTTTGTCGTAGATAAACTAATAGCCGGACCTCTTATCAATGCGTTACGTACCTCATGCTGTTGAAGCGAGGTTATCGCCTGCACTGTGCCTGCCCTGTTTCCGCTGGCTTCAAACACGCACTCTTTAACGTAGATTAAGTTTAATCGAAATTAACACGTTCGACTAAAGCTGTTAAACTCTATTATTATTTAATGCCGTTTATTACTTATATATATATTTTCGAAGTTAAGGTTAATGCTGTTAGCCTAAGCGACACCGGGTAGGGAAGAGGGTACTCTGTCCCTGAAAAAGGACTACGTGGCTGCTTGAGAGGATGCCGATGGCGGTAACGGCGTTCCCTGCGAAACCTCGGCTTGCGGCCCTCGAACGGACTGGGAATTTATTTTTACTACTTATAGGCTATGACGAGGTTTTATGGTCTTTCAAGAAGTCTCGTGGAGGGAGGTCGCGTGGTTTAATCAGCTGATAAGCACGAGGTGTCTGGCGAACTTCCAATCGTTATTCGTAATATGATAAATATGCGAATATGACATTTATCCACCACACCCCCGCAAATTTGTTTTGGTATTTTTTTGAGTAGAATAGATATATAGAGTTTTTTTTATTAAACTAGACATTGCGATTAAATAAAAAACTTTACATAACTATTTTATTCTAATCGCTGTATCCTGCACACAACAGGGTAGGCAGAGGGAACCTAGTGTTAAAACACTCCGTTCCCCACTACACACTACTAAAAAGATTAAACTTTACATTAATATAGCTTATATTATATACAGGTTGGCAGGAAGCTATCGATTATACGAAGTAGGTAATAATATATTGCAGTTATCACGCTAAGTGAGAATACTGAACACGATTTATTTACGTGATAAGGTCGATATTAGATTTTCATTATATTAAACCAGTACATTTTACTAATTGTAAATGGCAACGATAAGATACGAATTATGTTTTGCTTTTGTATTTCTTTTATTTATATGAAAATTAATTATTTTAATGAGGAGTGAAGTGGCGCTGGGACACACGCATGTCACTGTAAACGCGACAGGGTGTGGGTTCGATTTCCATTCGTAAAAATGAAATATTGAATATTTTCATTTCTTCGCTCGCGTGGTTGTTTTTTGTTATAAACAAAAGCATTTTTTATTTGTTTACCTAAGTTGATGGGACTATTTGACATGTTTAACTAAGTTATACATTTTTAAAGGTGGGAGTTGGAGTTATATTACTTGAAAATTTTGTAATAAACGTAAAAAGTGATTATAATTAAGATTTCAGTTGAAGTTTTCATTGTGATGTTTTTGCCAGATTCTTGGCGCCTACTGCCCCGAGAAAATTTTAAAATTTCCACCATTGTGAACTTTGCCAAGAATCGACTAACATATCAAACGTCGCAAGTGGAACTGGATTGCTCGACACGTTTCATCTAAGTCCTCACCATATACCGAAGCAGGCAATGGATAGAAATTGTGGCAATCTCAAACAAACCTGGCGACGTTCAGTTTTAGACGAGGCAAAAAACATTGGCAAGACAGGCAAAAAAAGCGTGAATCTCAAGATCGCGCAAATTGGCGAGTCTCTGTGGACGTCCCAACTAGGTATCTAGTTCAATAAGTCAGGACTAAAGAAAAAGATCCCGTTTTACTTTTTATATATCGGGCTACTTTTCATATAAACTAAAAATACATTTTGACATGCATTGGTATTTTCATATATAGTGTAAGTTTACTGGTTCTATTTACACAAGTCAATTATATAGTTATAGAGTAACTCAACTAAGAGTCGCCGTCAATGATAAGTGAAACATTGATTTATTTTATCAAGATATAACATAGTGAGCCTAATACATGTGCTTGGGTCGTGTATATTTTTTTTGAAGATTTCGATTAACGCATTTTTTCATTATCTGTGGTTTCCCTTTAAAACGTCACTTCAAATTCTGTTGCCTTTTTTCATTGTTCATACTAGCGAAAATAAAAATTTTGTCGACAAAGATTGGAAATGAAGTTATAATATTAAACAAATAACAACGCCAGCATGCTGATGATGTCTGATAAGTAAATTATTTTCAAATAAGTGTGCCATATTGGCCTGTATCTGCAAAATACTCTTAATATTTTTACATAAAAATTTTAATTTCCTAATATATCAAATAGCCTTAATCCTAGACTTACATGAAGTCTTCTAAATCGACCACATCCGTATATTGGCACGGCTGTCCATTCACATTGTAGCACATGCTGGTGTAATCCCATTCTGGTTTCTGATGGCATGGTAAATTAGCTTGAACTATTGGCGATGTCGTATAAACAACTGGTTGGGGCTGGAACTGGCAGTACTGTTGGGGTATATCTGGCACATAGTAGTTCCTATTGTAGCACTGCACTGATATTTCATTATAGGCACTGTACTGATTGTAATTGCTTATATTATTATTTGACAGCTGACCAGACCACTGGTTTGCCATCGGACACTGGACACTCCATCCGGATTCCTCAAAGTTGCCCACAACTGGGCAACGTTGTGTAAGAGATTCCCCGTTCACCAACATAATGTGTAGAACAGTCCATCGAGCTACATAATCAACGAACGACTGATAGTAGAAAGATGTGCTTATCTTGCTCGTTATTTCTCGCATAGTAGCAAAAATTGATATCTAAATAAAAGATAACGGACGGTACGTATGACATTTTTTTTATTTTATTGATAGACTAAATCAAAGAAATCATTCAGATTTCTTTGTATGCGATACAGAAAATTTCAACGTTTCAACTTTCACTTAAATAATTCTTTCCTTATTAAGAAAATGTATTATAACATAATAATTAAGTATTATCAGAAATACTTAGTTGATAATGACGTTTTAACATTTAAACTTAATAACAATAAATGATAATATTTATTCTATCAAATATCGACTCATTGCACTTACATACGTGCATATGCATGATACTTATATATATGATACATGATAGCAATAACAAAAGTTTAAGTTTATTATGTTTTTGCTACTTTAAAATATTAAGTGCATAATTAATACAAACAGTTTATTGCTGTTTTTAGGCATATTTGATGATTTACTATTCTTTGGTTACAAAAATCATTTTTTTTTTGCATAATGTAAATAAATATATATATTATCGAATATGGGCTGAAGTATTGATATAAATTCAAAAGTGATATTTTATTAATATTTTGCATTTATAAGCAACGTTAAAATTTTTATACAATTTTTATAAAAGCATTTAAAAGAAAAGTTAATATAGTAAAGAATAGATATATCCATAGAAAAAAATACGTACTGGGGGTTTGACAAAGAATTTAAAAAGGTGTATGTATAAATATTATTGACACCGTAGCCCAACCGAAGTCCCTATATAACATTTTCCTTAGCTCACCTCGTAGCGGATGAGATAAAGAATACACGGACAGGGACAGGACGACAGAACGTCACGCGTCATTCAGTTGATATTCGTAATTGAGTGGCAACTTACTAAACATGGAGTATGTATGCAATGTCGTCTGCGAGAGACCATAAACATGCGTAAGAAGCTACTTGTGCTCATTAAAATTACATTGGTTACTGAAGTCTACAATAGCGCTTATAAAATAATATTAAAAGGATATCGAGCTAAAAAATTAAAGTAAGTGAATCATAGGAATTTAATAGCGTCGTTGAGTTCCGCCACTGTTGCTGCACCGGAAGGCTTGCAGAATTTAGCGTGAAAAAAAGTGTCGTAATGGGAACGGAGTGTCTTAACTATGTTCCTAGGTTCTCTCTGCCTACCCTGCTACAAATAATAAAACTTATCATGATAAGAAAATATTCTAATTTAGAATAAAGATAAACTTGCATGTGACATTGAAAAAAAGATATCGAAATATGAACCGAGAAAGATTGTGAACGGCAGAGATTTGGGTGTCTTTATTCCAACTAAAAAGAGACGATCAGACGACGACAGTATTTTTATATCTGTTAAAAAATCTTTAACTATTCAGATTATAAATAATAATTCTATTCTTAATTTATAAATATTTAAGTATTTGTATTTTTACTAAATCATAGTCATATACATATGTCCAAGGAGATTTAATACTAGCGGCTTCGCCCGCTTGAACTACATGATTATTCATTTAATAAACAGAACTGATTGACAGTCAAATGTACAGACAAAATATTTTTGCTGTTTTATTATATATTTATATATATAGATATTTGTAGTAAGTGTAGCAAGTCTAAAATTATAAAAACATTTAAAATGTAAAAAAAAACATTAAAGTAGTGTAGCCCGCTGTTATCTTCATTTAGTTGTTAACCTAATTTTAGAGTTGACCATTTCAACTTTAGAGTCGACTTTATAGTTTATAGTTTTGTGAACGATGGAAACGTTAACGTTAGTGGGTAATTTATTGGAATTTTTAGACATAGACATGCTATAAAAATATTGTAGTGGACGTGTTTCGGATCGGCACCTGCTCATCATTAAGTTTATTTACTTATATTAAAATATTTATATACCAAAATAATATAAGAACTACTTGCAATGTAACTATTAAAATCCTTATAGTTTTTACAATCAGTTAAACAATTTAGACCAAGCTGTTTTCTTGTCGATCAATGTTATCCATTTTGCAAAATGCTATTAGGCTTTGAAACAAAGATGTAAATATATGTTTTTTTTACATTGTTAAAATAAAAGGATATAAATATGATTTTAGGCAATTTTATATCTCATACAGTCGTTACCAATATTCTTTTTGCAGTAATTTTCCGCGACATGCAGGAGATCCGTGCAGCTAAACATTTTAACAATGTAGATATATCCATACCTATATTCTAAATTCTGTCTGTCTTTTACGCAATCAGGGCCGCCAATTTAATTGTGATAAAATACTCATATAGATACTTGAGGGTCTCGGGATCAACATATCCTATGTTGAACTGAAAATAATTTCATAAATATATTTAATAAATATTCGTATAGTTCAAGCGGGCGTAGCCGCATTCGGGTCCACTAGCGTTTTTATATATTATTTTGCTATAAATATACAAAATATTTACTTGGTAACTTAAAAAAGGAAAAATATTGTATCGATACAAGGACACACATTAATTCTATATTTACATAATTAGTTATATTTGTTATCTTATAATTGTATTGGATCTACAGATCAAAGTGCAAAAAATATATACCTAATTATAAATATTAACAAGAATTCCACATGCCATTAAACATATTTTTCTATTCGAATGACGATGTTTATTGTGCAGAGAAAATTATGAATGTTTTATTAAATGTAAGGTATACGTTTTTTTAAACGTTACAATAGTAGCCAATAGTATACAAAAACAGCAATATTATCTAAGGAATATGTAATTTTTTTACACAATAAAAAAACCAAACAAAATTCAACAAAAACTGTGTTTAGAAAGGTAACGGCCATAACGATACAATTTTAGAACAGCTCAAGGTATCTTCAGAATAGTCGAAGCAATAAAAAGAAAAAAAAACCATAAGCTTTTAAGTCCCTAAAAAGAAATAAACATGTCTGTCTGCCTCATCAGAATATAAAAGTGCTTATGATTAGAGGTTGGAGGGATACCAGGTCCGTCGGCTCATTGGATGCCTTTATAAGTTTTATAAAGAACTCTACATATTACCGTATAGCTATGACATATTTGATGTTGCTCTTCATATTTTTATTTTAGAAAGTGTTTTTTTCAACTTCACGCTCTACCCCGCACACGGGAATCTAGTGTTAAGACACTACGAAGCATTGCCTGTTAAGCGGAACTCAACGCCGCGTTTTGCCGCGCCACCAGAGCGAATAAATGACAATAATAAATATTTCATTTCCTACAGTGGGAATCGAACTCACAACCTGTCGCGTCCACAGTCCCACTTTGTCCCCCTTCTTCAGGACTGGCCTAGAAAGTTTATTGAGTATTTACCAAAATAAGTAATTATAAATTCAAATTCACAGAATTACTTGACATTATTTGCTTAAACATATGCTCGTATGGAAATATAAGAATTGGGCGTTAAAATAAACAATATATTAAGAAACCGGTTTAACAAACAAGATTTCTATTTAAAATCAATGTTTCGTAATATTTCCTGTTATCTGAGTAAATCCAATGGCAGATTAAAATTGTTCCATACATCTACAGATGCAGAAAGATATTATTTATCTAGTACGTACGTCAATCAGAGGCAAGGGGCGTGATTATCATCTCGATAAAGATAGAAAAGAAAGTGATACAAATGTTTTACCTTTTGTATAAGATACTGTACTTTAATATGATAGTATAGGAAGCATATTATACAAATATCTAAATAATATTTTAAATCTTTTTCATTATTTTTTAGCTTATTAAGTAACAATCTAATATATAAAGATAATAATCAAATACATTTTCGTTTACAATTTATAATACCAAAATATTTTTGTGAATAAGAAACTAAGAAACTCTTAAATTTTATAAATTATAACATTACACACAGAGTTTTCACAGTTGTTATAAGTTATAATAAATTATAATTCGAAACTCAGACATACTTCGGAGGAAAGTAAGGAACAGAAGTGACTTAATAGGAACGGAGTGTCTTAGCGGGTTCACTCTGCCTTCTACTGTGAAGGTAATAAAAAAATAAAATCGGACTTAAAAATGACCTTACATGTCTGTACTGGTATATATCAGCATTTTATTTTTAATTAACAGTTCAAAGTCCAATAAGCGCATTTGATAACTGTTTGTTAGTAATAATAAAATAAATGTAAGTATTTTTTAACAATACACAATACAATGCAATTTTTTTTTACCAGTCAAGAATGTAAACTATATTTTTTTGCAAAAAGTTTACTCGGCACAGTGGCTCAAGTGTTTAACTGTGAGATTGACGGTTGTGGGTTCGATTCTTTTTCATTTTCCTCGTTCTGGTAACAAGTAAAAATTAAATTGGTAAATTCTACCAACTGGTAACAAGTCTGGCGACTGCCTAATTTATTGGCAATGTACCTAATTTTTTTTCACTTTTCACACTGCCTTACCCAAAAACTGAGGATGACGCGTAAACAAATAAATGTATTTATTTCTGTAATAAGAACAATTATTAATTACTAATATAATAATACAATATATGATAGATATAAGCGTAGAAGAGCAGCAGAAGCAATCTATTATTGCTTGCTTGTAAAAGACAAGGAAAATTCCAATACGTTAGGAACTATCAGCAGTTATTAGTTAGCTTTAGTTATTTCCATTGACCTGTTTCAACATTGGCTAGAAAACAAAGAATTGGTCGAGAAAGAATCGTAAAAACTATGTTTACATTTCCGTAACCTATTTTGAGGGGAAAAGTTTTAATGTGAAATTTCTAGTAACAAATATTTACTGTTCAATATATGTATATTATACTAGCTTTTAGCTTTATTATAATTTCGAAAGTAACTCTGTCTGTCTGTTTTTTACGCAATCAGGGCCAAACCGCTAATTCAATTGTGATAAAATACTTATATAGAGATATTTGAGGGTCCCGGGATGAACATAGGGTACCTTTTTTCTCATATTTGTAATATTTTCGAATATACATGGTAATTTATGATTACTTTACATAATGTAAAAAAAGATTTAATAAACAGAACTGCGGAAGTTACCAAAATCAGTAACACGAAACAAGATATACATTTCATTATTTTCCCTAAGTTCGTGACAAATAAATCTATGTAAAATAAGTCTTTATCAAATTAATAAGTATTGTTATAAGTCTAAATAAAGATCTTTATTTTTCAAGAATATACTAAACACAGGCCGCCTGCCGTACAAACTGGTTGCGAAAATAAAAGCCATTAACCAAATATATAGTTCTACAGGGTGGAATTGTCAGCACCACTTTAAATGAAACCACAGCTTTAACTACTCTATAAAAGCCTAATAAAAATCGGAAAAAAAATAATTCCCAAAAATAAAAAAGTTATTTTTCCAAACAAAATAAATAATAAAATTAACGTTTTAAAATAAAACGCCATTTGTAATGTATAACATAGGCACGCACACACTTGCCTGTCAGAGCGGCAACGTCGCACGCGTATGTGTGCGTCACACGAAATACAGGTATGGATAAAAATCGTGAAATGAAAAAAAAATCCTACGTCCAAACTGTTGAGCTACCTTGATTAATTTTTTTAGTTCTGGGTTTAGAAATATTTTATCCTATATGCAGTTTCAGTAAAAGAAGCGCTGCCTCTTCCACCTGTATAAACTGGCAAGCTAGCTTCAAAAAATTAAACTTGAATTTTGAGCTGTTTTATATTTCTTTTATAAATAAAGTATATAAAAGTTCCAAAATGTAGTTTTTTTTTAAAAACTGAGCTTTTATAATTTGTAAATTATAAAAGTTGAGGCCAGTCGTGGCGCAGGTGTACAAAGTGTGACTGTAAAACCGACTGGTTGTGGGTCGATCCCCACTCGAGAAGATGAAAATAGAAATAGTATAGAAAATATTTATTTAAGCTTAAGTTAAACCACATATTTCACACATTAAATTACTGCCAAAAGACCCACTTTGATCACACTAGAATTTGCAAATTCATATAACCTTTAATAAAGTATCCATACCTATATTATAAATTCGAAAGTAACTCTGTCTGTCTGTCTGTCTGTCTTTTACGCAATCAGGGCCAAACCGCTAATTTAATTGTGATAAAATACTCATATAGAGATACTTGAGGGTCTCGGGATGAACATAGGATACTTTTTTTTCTCATATTTGTAATATTTTCGATATATACCAATATATTAAAATACTTATTAATTTGACATGCAATTTATTCCGCCATGTTTATAACAACCGCCGTTGCTAAGCAACGATTTGCAAAGTTTGTTGTTAGAAAACGTCACCCAAAATAAGTTTGCTTAACGCATACATGGCGCGCGCCGACTCAACCTTATGAGACACAAAAACAATATTCTCCAAAAATATTGTCCCTTAAATATTGTTTAAAAAAGTCCGCGTTGATATATACTATAGATATAGATTTGTATACATTAACAAAAATTAGATGATTTCTATAATTTGATATTCATCCTTATGAAAATAAATATAATAGTCACTTTTAGCATTTCATCTAGATGGAAATTATACGTAAGATGGTTTACTGTATAACAATTTAATAAATAATTAAGGAGATGTCAGTGATTCGGAATGACCTAGCCTACGAGTGGTAGGTATAGTATGACCGACGCGAACGGGCAGATGACTTTGATGGTTTTGTAAATTTTTATATATTTTCGAATTACTGTTAATTTTTATGTTATCTATACCGATGTTATACACTTAAAATATCGTAATTTTAATCAGTTGGGATTTTATTTAATATTGTTCGCAAAAATTATTCTTTTTTTAATATACAAAAATGTTTAGTACGCACGCACGGCAGACTTTAGGTACTTTTTCTAATATTAAGAATTTCCTTTAGTTACTTTTACTTCTTTTGTTTGTTCATTTCGGTTTCTCAGATATTTTATCTAATCTCCACTTATTATTCTTTTTTAACTTATTTTAATTATTTAGGCTTATATTTTCTTATAATTTCTATTGAAAACCGAAAATAATCTCATAAATATATTTAATGAATAATCGTATAGTACAAGCGGTCGTAGCCGCGTCCGGGCCCAATAGTAATATATATAACGTTTAATTACATAAAGTATATACTGATTATTTTATTTAGGATTTATGTGGGCCGATCCCGGCGGCACTGCAATGCCGGGCCGACCCGTGACAGGAGTGGAGCGAGCCCCGAGCATCCCGTCAACTTACAAAAATCAGTTTAATATACTGGTCCCGCGGTGCGGGAACTTTCAGATATTAAGCTGAAAAGAACAGATACTACACTTTGATCTTAGCCAAAAGGCCGAGAAGCGATAAATAAATTTAAGAAAATTTTGATCGTGATTAAACGCTAGAACATCTTGCCAGCGCGATTCAGAAATCGGCATACAATGCACAGCGCCATCTATAAATGAACTCAGGGCATTAGTTTGCCTGCAAATATATAGCAATTTATATCTATACTTATAACACATCTGTATTTTTTCCGACTTTGAAAACAAAGAGGAGGTTCTCAATTAATTTATTTTCGATTTGATATTCGATTAATTATTGTGACTTCGATTTGGATATTCCATTCGATTTGCATAATGGGTAATATTGCATATTACAGAGTTTTTACAAAGAATATTATAAATCCTTACCCAAATCAATAATTTATCATTTAAGGCTGTTTCTGAACGAATACATTAAATTATTCATTGTCATCAACTTATTTGACTATTAGTTAATTCTGTTTATTAAATGAATAATCATGTAGTTCAAGCGGGCGAAGCCGCGGGCGGGCTGCTAGTTTATAATAGTTTAAAGTTATAAGAGCCTTAAACTGCCGAACCCCCGTACATTTACCTTAACGCATCTCTCTATTGAAAACTGCAAATAATTTCATAAATATATTTAATAAATATTCGTATAGTTCCAGCGGGCGTAGCCGCGTTCGGGTCCACTAGTATTAGTATAAAATGATAAAAATATTATAAAACATAACTGTAAAATTAAAATGACATCCGTATAAGTATATTTAACAAAAAGTGATACAAATTGTTTCTGTTTTGAAATTTAAAATTATTGGCATACAATATGCATCAATGGTGTGATTTTGCACTAAGAGACAAAATATATTCTGCTAGTGTCATATTAAAAAGTAAAAACAAAGTATATGCTAAATATAAAGAAAAGTTTTATGGCTCATTTATGTTGTCACCATGGTTAATATGAGTTTAGGAATGACAAAATTAGACTAATCGTAGGACACCAACCTCTTAATCTACTTATGAACGATAAATATTTGCCTACAAGCGTGTAAACTAAATAAATATTAAAAGAAAACTTTATCTGACTACTATACTACATACATACTTTATCTGTAAGAACACCGCTTCTTGTTTACTAAGGAAAATCTACTAAAAACAAATTTTTTAAAAAATATATACAAATTAATACAAAATATTTAATATTTGTTTGTAATAAGTAGTTTTTAAGACAAAATTGGTTGATTTTTACAAGTATACTTAACAAATTTTTTACATAGAATAGTAATCAGTACTTGTAAAGTTGTAGAGCAATAATCAATTAAATATTTTATTTAAAAAAAAACAAATTCATGTTTATTTGCGCATGACAAGGTAGACAGAGAGAAACTAATACCAAGACACTTCGGGACACCACAGTGGGGAAATTAAAGCAATAATTAATTTCCAAAACCAGGAATCGAACCTACAACTATCACATTTAACAGATGCTGCTCCACATCGTTATTCATCAGAATTTTATTTTATTTATGCATGGAATATCATTTTAAATGTATTTTAAATCAAGTAAAGACCACAAAGTAGTTCAATATAAATTGCCTTCTTGCTATAAACTGCTGCAGCGCTGTTATATGTTTCATTAAGGCATATTAGTTTCAATTTAAGATAATGTAAAGTTACACTGGCTAAAACTTTGTTCTCTATGGTAAATATATTTTATAAAAAGTTTCTTTATTTATATAAATTTATATTTTAGTTCCGCCACTTAACACGCAATGCCGCCGGAATTTGGCAGAAAGTGTGGAACGGAGTGTCTTAAAACTAGGTTTCCTCTGGCTACCCTGCTTTGTGCGAGATACGCTGAAGCTGATTTTGATTATGTTTTCTCTTTATTAATAGTTTTGCCTACAATTTATGTATCTAGTAAATTATTGAAAAAACACAAATTATTATAATCCTTTTTGTAATTGGATGTCCATTCTGGTTCAACACTCTTTATATGGCAGCTTCAATGGTTTTGAATATATTTCCGTGAATAAATAAACGAGTTCCTTGGAAATTTAAATAATATGAAGTAAACATGCGCGAAACAAATAAATCCCCGATTATTTCTTACACAGACATCCTTATATTTTATACCTACTTTAGGTCTTTACTGCCTTTACCCGCCACCCGCCCGTCGTGGCGCAGGGGCACCAACTGTGACTTAAAACACGATAGGTTGTTGGTTCGATTCCCACTCAAATACATGAAATATTAAAATTTTCATATCCTTCCCTGTGGCGTCGAGACAAAGCGCGGCATGAGTTCCACCACTCTACACGCAATGCCTCCAGAACGCGGCAGAAAGTGGGGAATGGAGTGTCTTAACACTATGTTCCCTCTGCCTACCCTGCTGTGTGCGGAATATAGCGTGAAGCGATTTTTTAACTTAAGAATAGAAATGATATGAAAAAAGTATAGTGACATATGAAAGAAAGTAGAAAAACAAAAGAATCTGTTTTGTGTTTATCAGAACTTATTGACTGTTCAAAAATTTAACAAAAATGAGCCTAAAAACTGTGACTGCGTACAAACTTCCATTTACGTTTACGATGCCTATCTTATCTAAATTCCTATAAAATTGAAATTCCGAGCATTCCTTTAAAGTTTGCAGTATGCCCAATTTGAATTGCAGTGAAACTAATTTGTAAAGATATTTTTTAGAGAATTTTGCTTTTTTTTAACTGCACTATGTCTTAGGCAAGGAGAACCTAGTAATAAGTCACTCCATCCTCTGTTGGTGAATTTTCAAGTTAGTGATTGGAGAATTAAATACCATCTTTTCTGAGTATCAAAATGAAAACAATTTATTCCCCCAAGTGAAGATTGGAAACAAAATTATCAGATTTACAATCAGACACTGTCTCAATGCACCATTACCACCTTAATAAAATAAAACATTTTTAAAAATGCTATTTATTTAAATAAGCAGTGATGTAACTATTGTATGACTTTGTTCAATTTCTTTTGTTCTTAAGTAGATCACAGATTACTATGTAGCAGGAAAATGTTATCTCTAACCAACAGAATTTCTCAGAAGAAATTATCTAAAAAAATACATGAAGCTCATTACTAATCGGTTGTTTCATTTAAAGTTGTTAACATGTTTTGGCAGAGAATAAATTTAGTTTATTACTATAATATAGAGCAGAAAAAAAAAGTATGTTTCTTAATATTTTTTTGTGAATATACATTTAGAAGTAGGTCATATTTTTCTTTGTTATTATATTTTTTTCATCTGGAAAGATGGATTCTATGAGTAGGAATGTACCCCACAACTGATGCATTTACATGTGGATCCTGTGCCACTGATTCACACTGAGTCACAACAGCTTCTTGTTATTCATTATATTATCTTATTCTTTTACCTATATATTTATAATACATTTATCAAATTTTAGAGGACATATTTCTTTTGGCTTAAACAGATATTCATATATTTTTTAGCTTTACGCTATGTCATGCATAATCAGAGGAGGTAAAGAGTGTCTTAGTGTTAAAGCACTCCATTCTCTGTTTTTCATATCAATTTGGGATACAAGTGGTTAAAGTTTAAACCCAAAACCATTTCAGTTGCAGTAAGATTTTATCCCATTCTATGAGTATTCTGTCTTATGATTGGATAAGAAAAAGAAACAATGTTAATTTAATTCATTTTGATATTGCATCTAATTTTGTATGTTGTATAGTATTTAAATATTTGGATTTCTATTTCAACATTGAAATCTGTTTGATGTTATCAGATTTCATGTTCTGTATTCTATTAAAATGTTGTACAATGTAGTCCGGAAATGCATAAACATCTTCGTAAAATTAACATGTCATATTCTGGCAATCCAGCTCTCATTTCATATTTTGAAAATGATGCAAACAAGTCATTTCTTATTTTTTTTGTAAGTTTAATGGAAAACATTTAATGTTTAATTTGTTAAACTGTACTTCTGATAGAAAATATATACAAAAATATCTAAATTACATAAAGTTGAAGCGCCACTTACAATAGTAGATAATTAAAAATATATATATATTTAAAGTACTTTTAAATACTATTTTAAATTCAATTATTTTTCTTTTACATGGTACTCCATAAAATTTTTGCTGTTATTTCGGTTACTGGATACGTAGGAGAGTGAGCTGCAAGGCAGCAATCACTTACATACAAAATCACAATTGATAATTACCTACATTACTGATTACAGTATTCTTTTCTGTACGGCCGGTATAACTTTGCATATTTAACGAACATTTAATGGTATAACCAATTGAATATTAAAGAGAAAGTTTCGCACAGGGACATTTGGCAGAAATGTAACAGGAAAATGTAAATCTAAGGTTAGGCGAAAGCTTTATCCTAAATAATAATTTAAAATGGTAACATTCTTGAAATAAAACATATAAAAAACTCACCTTCTTTTTTGATTTTTTGGTTTCGAAACCATTTCGGATTTTATCATAGTGTCACTATTATGAAACTTCGCGATATGACCACAATCTTAGAACACTGCCAAGGAGAGTAACATATCGGTTCACTAGGTTTTCTGTTAGTGTTTTTTCTCGTTCAGATCAGTATATTATCTCACAAATCACAATCTAGGTCATTTTATAATGCACTACACAAACAAAATATAAATTGTTGTCGTGAACTTGCACAGTGGTAGCTGGTGAAACTTAAATCGAGATCAAAAACAAAGTGTTACCATAGGTGAAAATGAAAATTTTATAAATAATAATATTTTACATAGATATACCATAATTCCAAAAATAATAAAAATATTAATTCACATAAATAATTACGTAACTAATATAAGCGAATATATTTTCCAACAACATTTTAGAGTAATTTGATAATAAAAATAATTATATGGCAATGTTATTAATTTTATACTCAAATGTCAAAATACGCAATAACTCCATATGGGTAGGTGCATGTATTATTACTTTTAAAAACACACGAAAGATGGCGCTAATAATTGCTACAGCGCCATCTATTGTTGTATTTCTTCAAATAGTCATTAGATGGGTCTCTGTAGTTTCTCCTAGCATGAATACACTAGTCCATATTTTAGTAATGTTACTTTCATATTTTTTCAATTCTATTAATTATTTATATTATTATGATATTGCAGAGAAATCAAGAAAGAGGCCGCGAGAAGTTCTCCACAAATATTGTATATCTCAAGCAAAACAATGGGATCATTTAAGATCAGAATTGTATAGGAATGACAAAACTTTTTAAGAAAAAGCTATTTCTTTTAAAGTTTTCAAGCTTATCTCTGGTAAGGCCTTCCGGAGCATTATCACTTTTTAAAGACAAGCTGATAAGTTTCGAAGAGAACATTTATAGCTCCGGCAACTCTTCAGGTTTTAAAATATATACGAATTAGATATATCTATTAGGTAGGTACCTACATCTTGTCGACATTTGTGATTTAAAATCAGCTTCACGCTGTATCCCGCGCACAGCATTATAGGCAGAGGGGACCTAGTTTTAAGACATTCCCTTCCTCATTTTTAGAAGCATTCTGGGGGCATTGCGTGATGAGTGACGGAACTTAATGCCGCGAATTGGAACGCCACCAGAGCGAATAAATGAAAATATAAATTTATATAAATATATTACTTCATCGAGTGGCCATTGAAACCACAACCACTCGCGTTTACCGCCACACATTAGTGCTCCTGCGCCACGACTGGCATCACACATATTCCATTTATGACATCTTAATATCAACACTTGTAATTTATTGAAAAATAACTTCATATATGCATATGCAACGGTAGGATTAAAAGAAATCTCAAATTAAACATCAAAACTGAACTACCGATATAACACTTAGTTAATTAACAGACACTATTCAATAAATCAAATAGTTCTTATCTTATCATATTAATATTAATGATATATATTATTGACGGAGAGACGGAGATAAATTATAAAGTAATTACTTAGACGCGGCGGTATGAGATGCATGGCTGGATAGATGTTATTAATTACTTATTTAAGAGATCGTCACGACCGGTGGAAATGAGGCTTCACGCGCTGGCTGGCTGGCTGATGGATATTATGCATGTATTCAGATTGGGGTATGATGAGATAGCAGCTATATTGACGTATTCTTTTCTATGATTGTATATAGTATTGCTTAAGCTTCTTGGTTGCAATGGAAATTTATCTGGTTGTGTATGGTGGGTTTTGGTTCAAATTTAACTTTTTTCTCAAATATTTGCGCTAAAAACATTTTCCATTTTAATCCAAATTATACTTGGTTAGAAAAGTTCGTGATGTGTTTAGATACCAGAACGAAATATCTCCACGGGCGGAGAGCTAACAATGAAATGATATATCACTCCTATCTAAGAACCTCTGCTACCTATGAAATCCTTATATGGAATACGTGCACGGTGCACGTAATCTTTGAAGAAGTAAGTACAAGCTACAAAGTTATAAATAATAACCAAACGAGGCGTCGTCGTCGGCGCGGGCGTCGCGGCGCCTTTGTCTAATTCTACAATTTATGATGATTGTTCTTAGACTAATCTCTCGCTGGTAACTGGTTGTTTTCAATTTAAATACACTCGGCTATCTTAAAATTTAGCGCAGATAAGCGTTGGAATGGGAGACTTAGTTAACGTTAGTGGAGATTAACAAACTGACTGTACCTAAATATATTTTAGAATAGTTTTATAATAGTCTCAATTTACCATATTAAAAAGTAAAATTTATACGATTAATATGATATCTTTAAGTATTCACACAACAAAATATCTATTGTTAGCGTACTCGTGTAAATGTGGGTAGTTTTAGGTGAAAAAGACAATAAAAGCAGTGTAATTGTGTCAAACGGGAAGAGTTGCTTGTAGACGGAAGCCCTGATTGGAAGGTATCTAGTGTGTAGTGTTGTTATTGAGTGATACATGTCACTTATTGTAATTACGTAGAACCTCTGTCCGAGTAAAACATATAGACGTTATGTATTTTTATCGTGTTATTTTGAAACCACTAACCGCTTCCGATAACTTCTAATACTATAATAATATGATATACTTATATATCAATATCTAAGCTTTACACTGTTTTAGGCTCGTATTTACCTATAAACTGCTCTCAAATCTGAGATCGATCTTAAGATGTCGCTTTCATTCATTTCATATAATACATACTATGAAAACGGCATCTCAAGATTAATCTCAAGCTTGAGAGCGATTTATAAATACGGTTCCTAAAGTTTGTTATTTATTTATAGTGTTAATCATGATTTTTTTTTCACTTATCGAATTATTTTTTTTTAATATTATATCAACTTTTCAAGAAATAATAACAAAAACCTCAATTTACTATTTAGTAGGATCAGATTCCGTTTATCTCGTTTAAAACCATAATATGTGCAGCGGAAATAATAAATCTTTTGATAGACATCTATTAGATATGGGGGAGGTACTTGTCAAACAGGCAATTAGAGCTATGTTATACTGCCGTAAACTTTAAGTAGAACGTAATTAAATAATTGACATTGAAAATGCGGATATAAAACAAAAAAAAAATATCTATCTTTTTTTTTGTTTTATATCCGCATTTCATTTACAGGCCAGTCGTGGTACAACTGATCGCAGGTTCGATTAGCACTCGAAGAAATTAAATATTTAATATTTTCATTTCCTCGCTCTGATGTGCCTTGGCAAAGCGCGTAGAGTTCCGCCACTCACCTCGGGTCTGTGGTTTCCATCCATCCACCCACCAGCCTTTTAAAGTCCAATGCTGGACACAGGCCTCTCCTAATGCTCGCCACTCCGTCCGGTCCCGTGCCCTATAATCCAGCGGGTTTCCGCTGTCTTTTTGAGGTCGGTCCAACTGGTTGTGGTATATACCAACTCATTTCTTATAAGAATATGAGCGATTCACTTATTGGCAATTTATGTAATTAAAATCACTAACTAAAATTTAATTTAGTTAATTGAAAATGAATAAAATAAAGAACTAAAAGTTTCTACTTAAAACAACCAATTTTTCTCGTTTAACAATGAAAAAATGACTTTTAAATGGCAACCAACTTTATTTGTCTGTTTTTTTATATATATAATTATAAAACACTAGACTATGACTTCCAATTTATGTTCAGAACACTCATAATTTTTGCCGGGTCATAATTTTTTAGAGTTTATTTATATATATTTTTATTTGTTAACCTACTTTTTATATTTAGGTTAACAATTTTATTTTTAATGTTAAGTTAGATAAAAATATTATTTTAATGGACATTCTATGCTGAGTATGTGCAAAAGGGTGCGTCTCTAAACGCAACGGTCGTGGGCTCGATTCCCACTCAGGGGAATTAAATATTTATAGGAAAAATAACGATCCTCATTTACTCGAAGCGTCATTTTTCTTTAATTTGAATATGTCGTCTTTCCAATGTTTGCAATTTCAGTTGTAATGTAAAATATTAAGTTGTTATAAAAATAATTATGAAACTAACAAATCATCTGGAGTGAAAGCTTTTAATGTTGTTTTCGGTTTTTATTGCAGGTGAGGCTATTTTTTTACTTATGTATCTTAAAAATAGGAATAAAATTTTAAATAAACTGTTTTTATTGTAGAAATCGAGCTTGACTTTTTATTTCAAAGAGGTGGAATAATTAAGATTATTATATATTTAATATTTTCATTTCTTGGATATATTTAATGGGAATGAAGTGTCTTAATCCGCAAACCGTGGTATGCAGAAAAAAGCAATGGTATTATATCCTGCAATACACTCAAGTAAATAGAGTTTTAAGTAGTTCATGTAAAAATATTTTTTTAGTAACAGAATTTATTAAGTACCTGTATATTCTGTTTCCTCGAGATGTTACTAATCACTGAAATTTAGTATTATAACAATCTTATTTTAAATTAGTAAAAAGTATCTTTAGGTCTTACTACAAAGAAAAAAAACAATAAGAGAGATTTATCATTGATCTCTGATAATACCAACTTTGAAAAATGATGCATCGATAAACTGGTTCGCTTCCAATACGAGTTGACTATAAATCATACAAATGAGCAAATAACTGTGTGTCTCACCACTAGCCTATCAAGGCGACTGAAATTGATGATTAGTAAGAGTTTCTAATGTATACCAAAATAATGGAGATAACTAGAGCTATGCAAATAACGTAATAAACAAATTTATTATACAATATAATAGACGAGTCGTGGCTTAAGTCGAAGGGTGACTGTAAATGCGACAGACAGCGTGTGGGTTCGATTCTAACTCATGGTAATCAATTATTTAATATTTTCCTCTCTTTGCTCTAGTGTCTGGGCAAAGGGCGGTGTTGTGTTTAGCCGCTTTTGGAAAATGGGGAGCGGAGTGTCCCAACCCTACTCTGCTACAGGCATACATCGTGAAAGAAAACTTTAAATAAAAATATTCGACCTACTAAAATAGTACTTAAGTGCTAAATTAAGAATAAATACCTTGTGTTCTACAAAAATATATTATTATTAATAATACATTTTTATATTACACTATTTTAAAACAACTCCACAGAAGTCATTTATCTTATACAGAATGGTTGTCCAGGGTCAAACTGAGACCAATGGTCCATATAAATTATAGCTCGCTTTATCTACGGATCTGAACTTCAAAAACCATCTAAGCGAAGGTTGGGAGAAATATTGAGCATTTTGAGGATTAATGTGCGATCAGGGAGATCATTTTGGAGTTTAAGAACTTTTCCGGCATTCATTTTCTGTATATAAATGTTCAAATATTTTATATACAGTGTGCTTTATTAAAAGTTGTATGTAACTTTCGTAAAAGTTCTAATTAACAAGTATATCGTTAATTAAAAATTCTGTAGATATTTACAACTCTACTCCTTCGCCAAACATGAAGGGAACGTTATTAAAAACTATAAAGCTATAAAATACGTATTTACGTTTATTAAATTTTCTTTCTACCTATTTTTACTAAATTAAAGCTTATATTGAAATACCCGTTGTATTTTCACAATACACTATTACACATACATGCATGCATACACATAATGTCTTATTCTATTTAATTTACATAAAAAATTAAATTCAGATTCACTCTATAACCCGCACACATCAAAGTAAGCAGAGGGTTCCTAGTATTAAGACACTCCGCTCCCCATTTTCCGCCGAATTCTGCAGGCATTGTGTGTAGACCGGCGGATATCAACGCCGTTCTTTGCCTAGGACACTAGAGCGAAGAAACATTTCATTCTCGAACTATACATACACCCAAAATGTCTTATTCTTCTAATTGATTTGTGACATTCACAATCCAATGTATTATATTTTAATTGAAACATTCTCAATTAGCTTAACCTTGTTATAGGTTAAGCTTAAATACATCCCTCTTAAATCATGATTAAATATACTAAAAAAAAATATACCTTATTATTATAAATTTTTCATAGTACCAGTTAAATAAGTGTCTATGAGTTCAAAAGGTTATATTTAAATAAACTTATCAAATATAAAGAAAAAAGGCCCATATTAATTTCAACCCAAGCCACCCAAAACCAGTTTTCTACGTAATTTATTAATGCACACTCCAAAAATTACATGGAGAGAAAGTTAAACGATGATCTTGTTGGTTGGTATTCCGAATAGTCTAACAACGATTTACGGATTCGAACACCGACTCATAAATATGCATAAAGTTATGACTGGACATATGTAGACTTGTTACTATAGTCGAACTAATTAAATTACTTTTTTTTACTGTAAACATCATAGCGTCACGCTGTATCCCGCATATAGGAGGGAAGACAGAGGGAACCTAAAGGTAAGATACTCTGTTCCCCATTTTTCGCCGAATTCTAGACGCATTGCGTGTTGAGTGGCGGAACTCAACGCCGCGCTTTGCTTCGACACCACAGCGAAGAAATTTAAATAAATATTTCATACCCTCGAGTGAGGATCGAACTCACAACCACGTTTACAGTCACACTTTGTACCCCTGCACTACGATTTATATTAAAATCGTAAAAATCTTAATTTCAATGTAATAAATCGAAAGTTTACTTTTGATTAAGCCATAAAGTATGTAAAAATCGATAAAAATCTATTCCATTTGAGATTTGACGTAAGAACATTTTCGTGTAAAAGATAAGATATACAAGCTATTAGCTTGCGATATAAAAATAAATTAAAAATATTTGTAAATTCATATCGACGGAACTGGATCTATTACAAGTAACGGCAGTACATATCATTCGTTGTTAAGTTAAGTGACGTAACACATAATAATAAAAGAGAAAACCCGTCCATTACCATTCTATACTCTAGGTATGCATATTTTAAAGTTTCGTTTATCATCAAATAAAAATAAATCAGTTTCACGCTGTATCCTGCACAGAGCGAGATAGGAAGAGGAAACCTAGTGTTAAGACACTCCTGGACTAATTCTGGAGGTATTGCAGGTTGAGTGGCGGGACTTAACGCCGCCACCTCGACACCATAACGAAGAAATGAATTTTAAGCAACTTTATTATACCTCTTTCATGTATAACCAATAAGCTGGATATAAACTTATCGTAAAATAATACAAATATAGCACAGCCTGAATAACTGCCAGGCATTTTGAGGCTCTCGATATAATTTTAATGAATTATCAATTCTGCTGAACTGTTTGGAGATGATAATGAATCCAGTGAATTATTGAAGCGCTGATATTAACGAAGCCCGGCGTGGCGCTGCGCTGGGGCGCAAGTGTGCGACTGTAATTGCGAATGGTTGTGGGATCGATCCCCAGTCGAGGAAAGGAAATGTTTATTTAAATTTATAACTTCATTTCTTCGCTCTAATGTCGAGGCAAAGCGCACACAATGCGTCCAGAATTCGGTGGACAATGGGGAAACGGAAGTTTCTTAATTGTAACGGAGTGCCTCAACACTAGATTCCCAGGTTCCATACAAGTTCCCTTCCGTACCATCTCGTACCCTGCGATATCAGGGATGGAATGTCAAACAGCATGGATTTACAATATGTACGTAAGTAAGCCTTTATGATAAAACAAAAAAAAAGAATAAAAAGCTGGAATCCATTTATTGAAATGACTGTCGCTGTTAAATATTTTATACTTCCATCGTACGTATCCAGAATTATGTAAATTTAGTAGCGTATCTTATATTTTTAGAACATTTCAGTCTTTTATGTAGATAAGAAACTTTTTTATTTTAAGTGACATCACGAAAATTTATATTAATAAGCCTTTTAAATAACAGTTTTTCCACTTGAATAATAACGAAAATATGTGTACATTTGAATGTTTATTATTTATTCCATATTTCTTTACCTTATTTGATCGATTCACTGGTTCGTAGTAAGTAAATTATTTAATTTTCTCATCACTGTCTATAACAGAAACTGAAAACAAAAATAACGAAAAATATATAATAAATTCGTGAAATACAGGTAAGTATCCGATGCCTATAATATCTACGTACCAAATGGTCGTAGGTTTAGTTCCGTGCGAGACACGAAAGAATAAAACATAAACACATCCACGAGTATATATCTAATTGGGGCCGCCGCGTCGCGCGTAATGCGATTGTGGGTTCGATTCCCACTCGAGGGAATGAAATATTTATTTACATTTATATTTTCAATTCTTCGCTCTGGGTTCGAGGCAAAGATCGGTGCTGAGTCTCGCCACTCCACACACGAAGCCGAATTCGGCGGAAAGTGGGGAACGGAGTGTCTTAACACTAGGTTCACTGTGCCTACCCTGCTGTGTGCGGGATCCGGCGTGAAGCTGATAAAAAAAGATATGAGTACAAAAAAAAAAACATAATAGAATCGAGAATCATGCCTCATTAGGGAAGTATTTAATTACGGTTCAAAGTTATTTTAATTGCAGTCCCGCTGGTCATTTGGGATAATTTAACAATAATATTTTTCTTTTGTGTTTGTTTCGTTAACTCGTGTTGTTGAAGAACATTTATTTTGTTTTATTTAACCAGAACTTATTATAAAGAGCTGTTTAATTGTGTATTTTATTGATTTATCTATATTTATACATATATACTTATCTGCATTTGAAAATGAGAAAGAGAAGAGAGGCGGAACACAACGCCGGGCTTTTGCTTTTATGCCAGAGCGAAGAAAGTAATATATTAATAAATATTAATTTCCTCGAATGGTGATCGAACCTACACCCGTCGCGTTACAGTCACACCCTTACACCCCTGTACCACGAAGGCCTTATGTATGTAAGTAGTAGTTAAAATTGTAAGATTAATTTCAACGATATTCTATATAATACAAGCAGTAAAGTTTTAACCCCTATTGACTTCTAGAAAAGCGAACTGTATCAAATGATCTCGACTGAAATTGCTTCATTATATTTAAATTGCCAGGGTATTGCCGCCAACAATGAGTTAATTTTCGCTAGGGTTAAAACAACCTTTCGTTCCCTTTTATAATTTCATTATTATACCTAATCTTATTTACAAGATTCTTTTAAAAGTATATATATTTAGTTGCTATTATAACAAAAATATTATCCAAATTATTAAGTTCGTATTTTAATACAAAATGTTTGTTTCAAATGCTTGGGAAACTAGTGTCAAGACATACCGTTCCCATTAGGGCACTTCCGTTCCCCACTTTTCGATATACTCTGGAGACTTAGCGTGTTGTCGGACTTCAGACGCTTCGCTTTGCCTCGTTACCAGAGCGAGGAAATGAAAAAAAATAAATATTTCATACCCTCCAGTGAGAATGGAACTCACAACCTATCGCGTTTACAGTCGCACTCCTGCGTTTCAATTTTAAAACTTCCATATTTAAAATTTCCATTTCACTAACGAGGCGTATTTAAAGAATCAATAACTGTGACAGCTAACTTAAACAATTCCGTTCATCTCCGATGTCTTAAAAATACATGATGGCCTCGGGTTATAGAATCTTAATACATAATGTTAAAAATAGAATGATGCTTTAATCAAACGGCGGTCTCTTTGTTAAATGCCTGTCGATACAATGGAGTTCCATAAGGCCCTTTCCCAATAATTTTGACATAGTATATCTATATTATATGGCAGTTGGTTAAGTATGATATTGTAGTAGAGTCCAGGCGTGGCGCGAGTGACAGGTTGTGAGTTCAATTCTCAGCCGAGGAAATTAGATATTTAATATTTTCATTTCTCCGCTCTAGGGGCGAGACAAAGCGCATCGTTCAGTAATGTAGTGAATTTGGCGGAAGTTTAGTAGTTTGGTAGAGAGCAGAGTGTCTTAGCACTAGGTTTCCTTTGCTTACCCTACATGCGAGATACAAAAATATGTATATATTATTAAAGGTTCTTCTTATAATTTCAGTACACACATTATAATTATTAATCGTATATTTATTCATTACATCTTTATATCGTATTTTATAGAAGTAGAGAACGTGAAAGAAAAGAATATATAATTAAACGTAAAGTTTTTATAAAATTATATCTTTTTTTGGCCGTAAGTATTTTCTTTCCACAATTTGTGCAAACATTCGAATACCTAAATGTTGGAAATACTAGCGAATTTGTATAAAATTTAAGCGAAGCGGTGTTTAAAATAGAATTTCTCGTACTTATATATTTGTGAAAAGTGTGTGGATAACACTTTAAATTATCATGAAATATATTATGAAAGTTTCAAACTTACCTACTTTTAATATAATATACTTTTTTTTTGTAGTTATCAAAAAAATAGTATTTAATTAATTTGCATAACTTTTAAAATAGGTATAATTTTTACTAATAGAAATATACAAAAATATAAGTTATTGTTTTTTATTTAGTTTGTTAGAGTTTAAACAGCGTTGAATGTTAAAACTGTTGATTTCCCGAGAAATAAGGAACAGTTCATTTAATATTTATCATATACATATGTATCATAGTATTCTATTATGTTTATAATAAATAATAGTAAATATATAACAGGGCATTCAAGACGATTCTTTGGGAATATGAAAGATCATAATTTAAAATTATAATTTTTTTTTATGGAAAAAGGACAAGGCGAACGAGCGTTCGGTTCACCTGATGGTGATTACCGCCGCCCACGACCCCGTGCAACACCAGAGGAGCTACAGGTGCGTTGCCAACCTTTAAATATAGAGTTAATTTTTGTTCATTTGTTCATTTAATATAGCGTCAGTTTTTTGTCGGAGTGTCTTAACACTAGGTTCCCTTTGTCTACCCTGCTGTGTGCGGAATACAGCGTGAAGCTGATTTGATTGCATTTTTATTTAATTTTTGTGAAGATTTGGAATAAACTATTGAATTTTAATTATAAAGTATACCTAAGGTTCATTTAAATTATCCTATGTTCAAAGGGCGATTCTCAATCTGAATAAAGCTAAAATCGAGCTTTACTGTTTTTGACATTCAATTATTCGAAGAAACGACCAATCGTAAACCCAACTATTCCGCTCAAAGTAATTTGTCTTCCTTTCACTAAAAAGTTTAATTCAGACTCTCTGATTTCACTACTCCTATACTATTATTGCATACAAGTAGTGATAGTATAAGTAATTCTAGTGTTTTGGAGACTCTATATGACCAGCCGCTGGCCATTAGAGGCTGTCGTGATGAAGGAGCACAAGCGTGCAACTGTAAACGTGAAGGGTTGGGAGTTCGATTTTCATTTTGCAAGGAAATGAAATATTTCATATTTTCATTCCCTCGTTTTGATGACGAGGTAAAGCGCGGAGTTGTGCTCCGCCACTCAACACGCAATGCCTCTAAGAATTTGAGGAAAATTAGGGAATGAAAGTGTTTTAATACTAGGTTCCCCGGTTCCCCCGAGGTTACTTTAGCTTCATGCTGTATCCCGCACGTAGCGGGGCCTACACTGCTGTAATCTAGAGACCAATATGGTTTCGTACATCATCATCCTTCTTATATTATTATTGTACTTGAAATAAATTGTAATTAACTTTTAATCAATGTTTGTCTGTCTATTTAATCAATAATTACGATCTTACGGTTCATTTTGGGAACGTGACGATTCCATAGGATGCAAGTGGAGTGATTGTATGGAAAATGGTATATGTACTCGTAAATACTAGTTTTTGTCCAGCTTCACGCTTTATCCCGCATACTTCAGGATAGGCAGAGGGAACCTAGTGTTAAGACACTCCGTTCCCCACTTTCTGCCGAATTCCGGAGGCATTGGCCAACTATTTTTTGTACTTTCTAACGCAATTTCTTTTGCTTTTGAGCTTAATTTTAGCAGAGGGAACCTGGGGACCTAATGTTAGGATATTTCTTGCTTTGAATCTTTACCGAAGCAAGGAACTGAGGCCCAAAACCTGCCAAGCTTACAGTCGCACGGTTCTGCCCCTGAGCCATGACTGACTCTACAGCTCTTATGTAAATAAATATACACTTCAAAAGATATCTATTACATTATTAATTTACAATCTGGATATTAAATGATATGATCGTCTGTTTAGTTTCTATTTACATAATGTTAGTTGGTCGTAGCTGTGTAAACAGCTGATAAATCCGTAAAATAATATGTACAGTGTTTGCCTATCAGCCTGTTAGCATTATAACTAAATTATTGTCCATATTATTTGCTTTTAGCATTAATCTACTTGTAATAGGTATATGTGACTTCTTTGATAAATATTTTTTAATTTAAGCCGCAAAAGACTATGCAAAGTGGAGAAGGTTGAGTAGGAAGGCAGACCCTGGCAATAGCCGGTATCAATGCCAGGAGGAAGTAGAAGAAGATATTTTTTAATTTAAAATTTACTAGAAAGTAGAGACTCATACGCAGCACCGCTTGCTTAAACTTATTTATATATTATAGTAGTATTAGTTACAGTTACGTTTTTTGTATTTTATTTTTTTATTTTAATTACTAGTGGACCCGGACGCGGCTACGCCTGCTTGCACTATGAGAATATTTATTAAATATATTTATGAAATTATTTTCAGTTTTCAATAGAATTAGTAAGAAAATATAAGCCTAAATAATCAAAAAGAATAATAAGTAGAGACATATTATTACAAAAAATATCAGAGTTATTGAAATGAATCAACAAAAGAAGTAAAAGTAACTAAAGGATATTATTTATATTAGAAAAAGTACCTAAAGTGTTCCGTGCGGGCGTACATAGATATCGACCCTATGAAATAACTAAACATTTTTCTATATTAAATCTAGGTTAATTTTTGCGAGCAATATCAAATAAAATGAGAAGAGAACAAAAGTGTAGTTTAAATAAATTATAAGCAGCAAATAATTACTAAAAAATTAACAATCGTTCGAAAATGTATGAAAATTTATAAAACCGTCAACGTCATCTGCCCGTTCGCGTCGGTCATACTCATAGTACGCCCGAAGGCTAGGTCATTTCGAATCAGTGACATCTCCTTAAATATTTATTAGAATGTTATACAGTAAAGTATAATTTCAATCTAGATAAAATGCTAAAAGTGACTATTACATTCATATTTATAAGGATGAATATCAAAATATAAGTTCATTTTTGAGTGACGTTTTCTTAAAACAACAAACAAACTTTGCAAACCGTTCCTTAGCAACGACGGTTGTTACTAACATGGCAGAATAAATTGCATGTCAAATTACAAAGTATTTTAATCTATTTGTATATATGTGTAATGTAATGTTATATAGCCTATACTATAGGCCCAATAGCTCTTCTGAAGAATGCAGCTTTCATACAAAACAAAAACAAACTAAATCGGACAAGTAGATCCAGAGATCTTAGCGTTCAAACAAACAAACAAACAAACTCCGCTTTATTATATTATTAGTATAGATTATTGTCCATCTTATATGATTTTAGCATTAATCTTACTTATGTTTATATGTTTTCTTTGATAGATAGACAGATAAAAGATTATACGCTGCATCGCTCGCTTGAAAAATGGGGAACGGAGTGTCCTAGAAACCTAGTATTAGGTTTCCTCTGCCTACCCCCTAGCGGTTAATATTAAAATGTTAGCTGTAAACAGCAGAAGGGTCAAGATTCTTTTATAATATTATTTTCATATATCTAAGATTTTGTCATGTCATGGAGCAAAGATTACATACAAAGTTCAGATTCTGATCTAAATCAGTTGCGTGTACCTGTATGTATTTCCGTTTGTTCCATATAGGAATAGCTTTGTAAGTTTGTAATAAAATTGTGAAGTGTATTTGGACGTTTGTTAAACATCCACCTTCGTGTTGCAATTGTTATGAATACAAGTACATATTATGTAATTTTTGATTTACTACAGGTTTTATGGGAAATTAAATCCAAAATAGAGGTAGTTATTTAGTCTTCTTTATAGTTTTTCGCTGTATTCTGTCAACAGAAGGAAATCTGAGAACCTAGAATTGAGCCTCAAGACACTTCCGTTCCACATTTTATTTTATTTTATATTTGATTATATTTTTATTAAGTTTACCAACGGCTCATACATTGTTACATTTCAGTAAATCTAATTTAAAAACTAAAAACAATTAATGTACTGCCACTTAAAGATAAACACTGCATGCAATATAAAGTGGTTGTTAACAGTCGTAAAATGGTAATTTATGCAAACATAGGTTTGCAATTAAATAAGCGCGTATCAAAATTATATAAAAATATATTAAAACTAAATTAAGGGATACACACATACGTATATACCATAAATGGGTACATAACCAGGAGCATCAGTAATAACATAATTTACACAAATTGTATTGCTTTCTTAAAAGTTGTTAAAGACATTTTAAAGATATCAATATTGGTGGACACACTACATTTCTTATTATAAAGTGAGCTAAGCCTTGTAATAGGAGAATTAGTTCCCAATTTTGTTCTCCGTTGCGGTGGTGTAAACAAATGGATAGGTTTTTGAGGTATTTTACGGGGTATAGTAAAAGAGAGCTAAGAGAGAAGACGCGGACAATATATGTTATAATTTACCAATTTATATAAGAAAATTAAGTCAATGGCACTCTCCGAGTATTTAGGTCAGATATTTTAAAGTAATCTAGTGATTCTCTATAGGAGTACTTGTCTCGTTTAACTCTATTAAAAGAAAACGCGAGATGTCTAACAAATCTCTTTTGCACCCGTTCTATACGCGGTGTATGTGTTGCAAAATGAGGACGCAAAGCAACGCTCCCATGCTCCAACATTGACCTTACAAGACAGTTGTATAAAATGATTTTCGTTTGAGGCTTTTTAAAAAATCTAGAAATTCTAATTACAAAGCCTAACATTTTTGAAGCTTTTTTTAATCAAGAAATCCATATGAGGAAAAAAAGTTAATCTATTATCAATTGTGATTCCTAAATCTTTTATAGTCTGTCTCACTTATTTGCGCATTCTTAATGAAGTAGGCTGATGGTATAATATTATTCTTTCTTGTAAATTTAATATAAAAGCATTTTGATACATTAAGCCCCATACGATTTTTTTGACACCAATTAACTAGGGCATGTAAGTCTTTTTGAAATTTTTCTAGATCCTCCCAAGTTTCAATTATTTTATACAATTTTAAATCGTCTGCAAACAACAATGGAGTGGAATAGTTAAAACATAGTGGAAGGTCATTGATAAATATGTTGAACAATATTGGACCAAGGTGTGAACTTTGTGGTACACCAGAAAATATTTTACATTAATAGGAAGTAAATCCGTTAACCACAATAAAAAATGAGCGTTCCGATAAATAAGAACCTAGCCAATCGAGGAAAACACCTGCAACACCATATGAGTTTAATTTCATCACTAAAAATTTGTAAACAACTTAATATAAAGACAGACGCGCCGCGGCGCGTCATGTGTCACGTCTCTGGTTCTGTGCATAAAACAGTTAATAAAAAATACAAGTAACATGTCTCAAAAAGTGCTGGAAAATCTAATACGCGATCTACAAAAGACAGTGTTGGGTTTATCTGAAAAGATTAGTAACTTGGAAAGACAGATTGATGATCAAAATGTTATCAAAAATCATCGACTACCCCCGAGGAATCAAAGAAAAATTTAGAAAAAAAGCGCTGCAGCGGCCCGTGCGACAAGTCCGTCTTAAAACTACACAAGGTGATCCGGACACTTTAAAGCGCCGCGGTGAGCTAACGAAGATAAACCAATCGAGATCTAAAGAAGTTTATACGAGTGAATCTACAAAAAATCCGTTAGAATTTGCCACTATTCAAAATGTTTCTCAAATTAATAATTCGCATGTTAGTGCTATCAATGATGTGGAAAGCAGTGATGAAACCTGGAAGAAAGTACACTCTCGTTCCAGACCAAATAAACGGCAAGTTGTTAGAGGAAGTGGGTCATTTGATTGTGAGTTGCAAACTGTGGAGCGAATAAAAAAATTCATGCGTGTTTCTTTAAACCGGACACGACAGAAGATGCACTCAGATCCTATATGGAAAAAAGGTGCCCGGATGATACGTACATCGTCGAAAAGATGATACTGAAACATAATTACTATGCATCGTTCATCATAAAGGTCCGTAAATTTGAATATTTCATGTCTCCAAATAACTGGCCCCCATGCACTAAAATAAGTGCATGGTTTCGAAGCGGCGCCGGGCGCGCCGCGCCCTTTGGACCCGGTGCCAACAGTCACACCGGTACTAAGCAAGATGGAAAAGAGCAGTGATAGTTACAAGTGTCGGTTAGTTATATGTCATCAAAACATACAATCGTTAAATACTAAGACGAAAATGCTTAAGGTGTTATTAAAAAAAGTCTTTCCTGTGATGTATTAGCATTGACGGAACATTGGTTAACTAACCAAAAATTAAATTGGGTTAATATAGATCAATTTGTATTAATGTCTAGCTATTGTAGAAATGAATTGCTGCATGGCGGATCACGTATTTATGTTAATAAATGTATTATTGCAAAGGAAAATGCAGATATTTGCAAACTTTCTGTAGAAAAGTGCTGTGAAATTTCTGCTATAGATTTAATGGATTTTAATATTACTATAATTTGTATTTATCTGACATTGTTATTGGACTTTCTTGTTGCTATAGAACGACTTCTTGATTGCATAAACCACCGTAATATAAACTGTATAATTGTTGGAGACGTTAATATTAATTGTTTAAGTGATAGTTCAGAATATAAAAAAATACATGATATATTGCTATGCCTTAATTTCAAAAATATAGTCGATTTTCCAACGAGAGTCACATCACACTCGGCGACCTCATTGGACCATGTTTATATTAATTTTTAAGTGATAATAATAATAGTGTTTCTTCCGTCGTGACGAACATAAGTGATCACTACGCTGTACGCAGTGAGTTTTATACGAGTATATGTTGTTCTCCATCGGACCACTCCCAGAGGATACGTAAGTGCACTGTGTCCTGAATTCATAATTTTATCATTGCTGTTGAAAGTATAGATTGGCTAGAGATATGTAGAAAGAATAATTCATGTGAGCTCTTATCCAAGTCGATTATAAATATATTAATTAATAAAATAAGCATATGCTTCCCCTATATAAATAAACAACCTACGAAAGTTAAAAAAATTACCAGGATCACAAATGACATTCTGAATTTAAAGAATATTTTAGATTTAATGATTGACCTTTCTATTAAATTTCCCACTAATTTACATATATAATTGAAGATTTAAAAAAACTTATATAAGCAAGTTGACCTCAGAGAGAACTTCTTACTATAGTAACTTAATAAATATAAGTGACAATACAAATAGAACTATGTGGCATACATTAAAATGTGAATCGGGCAAAACTAACAAGCCACGCGAACGTTTTACTGAAGATATTAAAAATGTAAATGGACATATTTTTTCCAACAAATTAGAAGTAATTAATTACTTAAATGTACAATTTACAAACGTTTTGGCACCAAGTGGACAAAATTTCGCTGATATAAATAGCTCACATAAAATTTTAAATGAGGTTTCCGGCCCTTGTAACAAGTGTGTCAGATTTCGGCCTTTTACATCTAATGATTTTTTTTTACTTATAACTAAAAAAAATGCTAATAAACCTACTAAAGACATTTATGGTATTTCTATAAAACTATTGCGTAATATTAGTATCACTATGTGTTATCCTCTTAGAATATTATTTAGTTATTGTTTAAAAGATGGGATATACTCTCAACCTCCAAAAGAAATAAAAATATGCCCTTTGTATAAAGGAAAGACGACAAGAGTGATCCCAGTTGCTACAGACCAATTGCTATAATTCCTGCTATTGCTAAAGTGTTAGAACATGGGGTAGCAATTCGTCTTACGAATTTTTTACTGGACACTGATGCACTTTCAGACCGCCAGTATGCATATCGAAGTGGCCGATCCACCACTCTAAGGGTTCGAGAGGTTCTTTTAAAACTATTAGAGGCACGCGAACAAAAAAAGCAAGTAGCGCTTCTACTTTGCGACCTCGCCAAGGCATTTGATGTCGCAGATAGAAACATCATAAAAATGAAATTTAGACATTACGGAATTGATGGCCCAGCGCTTAAATTGCTAGTAGACTGTATGTCACAAAGGCGGCAGACAATAGTTGATGAAGAATCTTATCTTGAATCAGCTAAACTTATTTATTTATATTCTTTATTGCACAAAAAAAAATGTACAATAGGCGGGCTTAACGCTAAGAAGCATTTTCTACCAGCCAACCTGTCATGTGGGAGATCGAAATGTGTAGGTGTGCAAAAATTAAAAATTAAAAAATANAGGTAAAAGCAGGGAAATCAAGATTCGGCAAACTATGAATTTCTGAAAGAGTACATGTTTTAATACTAAGATGAAGGGGACATAATGTACAAAAATGTTTATTTAGGTTATTTAAATTGCAGTCGGAATTGATTGAGGAGATTGAAAGTTTCACACTAGAACCACCTCCGTCCCATTTTTGTCCCATACGCAAGTTTCATTGTATGTAACTTTTTTATTTGTTAATTTATGTTGATGAAACTTTTTGACTATTACTAATTTTATACATTTATCTAATTTAAAATACAATTAATTTTACAACAGTCATACTTTTCGAAAATAAATATGATTTACCTAAAACTGCCGCTGGGTCATTTTTGTCCCGTCATTATTATTTTACTATTTGAGGGTATAATCTGACATATTTTCATGCCTCGAGGACGACGTGGAGGTGAAGGGGCGACGCGGGAGCGACAAAAAAATAGAACACTAGGTTTAGCAGTAAATGCCTAAGTTTTTAGTGTTCCGTATATTTTAAGAAAAAAAGGAACCCTTATAAGAACACTTTGTTGCCCATCCGTCTGTCTGTGTCTTTATCTCAGGAATTCTTGTTGTTATCGAGCTTATAAACTAAAATGTTCCTAAAAAAAATCGTACTTAAAAAAGATATGACGATATCGTAAAAAACGTGTATTTCGACACTAAAGGATTTTTTTTAATAATAAATAATAAGGTACGCAGCTTACGCAGGTAAGGTTGGCAGATAGCATTTACAGGTAATACTAGTTCAGGAAAAAATCGGAATACTATAGATTTGTGTTTAAATCTTAAAAAATAATAGCTTGAAAAGTGGGGCAAAATTGGTTTTCTTACCAAATTATGCCGCTAGTTCAAGTGAGGTGACAGAAACGGACTCTGGCTAACCTGAGCTTGAATTTCAGAAAAACGCTCGAGATCAAATATGGTCAAGGGTAGAGTAGGTAAAGGGAACCTGGGAACCTAGTGTTAAGTACTCTGCTGGCATTTTCCTGCGAATTCTGGAGGCACAAGTAAAAATAATATATTAGCAAAGTTTAAATCTTCTGTGAAGTAGGTACCACATATACAAAAAAAAATGTCTGTAATAAATGCACTATTGAAGAATATTATTATTAATGCATTATTTGGTCTAATAATAATACTAATTTCAATAAGTTATAATTTTGTAAGAGTTTATCAATAAGTTGTCACGACCTTATAACTGATGAGATTTTCATATTGTTTCCGGGGCATGCATTGAATTTCAAGATTGTTGGCTCGGGTTTGTTGTTGTAAATTGTTAAGCCGGACTGTCATTTCCTTTAAATTTGATGTAATGGTTTTATTTTCTTCCTCTAAATTACTAATTGTATCCTTATCTTTCTTGCTTTTTCTTACGATATCTTCATACTGTAGATTAATAAAAGAAACTGAGTCTCTAATATCCTTTATCTCCCCCCTCATAGACTTAAGTTCGTCGCTCAACATATTTTTCATAGATAATGTAATTTTTTCAATAAGTGTCTTGTTCTATCAATCAGCTTGCTTATTTATATCCTCCTGTATGATAGTACGTACACTATCTTCGGTAATAGAAGCATTCTCCAGGTGGAGATTCTAGAGCTTGTCTTTTTTTGGAACGTACAGTAATATTGGGATTGAAACGGACTGGTGTGTTGTCATTATTTTTAGTTTTCGGTGTTTTCGAAACATATATTGGACAAGTCCGTGCAGTTTTTTGGTTGGTGTAATCTAGGTTTAGGCATTTGGGATGGAAAGCCTTTTTTGCATAAGTCACATTGTAGATATTTTTCGTTTTTGTTTATTGTACAACAGCCCCATTCAGATACTGTCGCATTTTTATAGTGTAATATAGGTATATTTAATAAAAAAAATATATATACATAAAATATATCGTTTATAAAAGTAGCACTGTAATAATTACTCCCATACAAATGCATCTCAAGCAAACAGCATTTAAACTTATAAATTGACCACTAATAAAGGCCCGCGACGCAGCGTAGTCACTTACTCGTTACGTTTAATAAAGCTGTAGTAAGGTAGACACAAAAAAATTATTGAGATATGCGAAAGAATTTGTCGTAATACTGCTTCTTTAGAGGAGAATACGTAAAGTTTATATGACACACAGTTACAACACAGACCTAAGTTTATATTAAGCACTGGCACGGTGGCCAAACTTCACTTTACGCGATTTTATTTAAATACTTGTTCGGGACATTTTGACAACAACTGTTCTCTTTGAGTGTGATTACTACATCGAAGAAATGAAAACACATTTTATTTCCTCAGGTGGGATTCGTACCCGTGAGCTGTCGCATTAACGAAATGATTGTAGATATTAACACTTACGTAACCTAACTAAAATAATAAGCGGCTGTAATATAATAACCTGTTTCATAAATATTAAATGCTAGTACTAAATAATGCACAAAATGAAATATTAATACGTTTATTACTGTCGCCACCATCTATTAATAATAATTACATAACAAACCAGTTAAATAATTCATTAACCACTGTAACATTAAATCAATTGTAATATTAGTTCTATTATAAATAAAGCACCGACCGGATATTTAAAATTAATAAATCAACTTCACAATGTATCCCGCACATCAGGGGAGGCAGGGGGAACCTAATGTTAAGCCTTCTTTCTCCACTCTCCACCAAATTCTGGAGGCATCGTATGTTGAGATATCATAGCAAAGAAATGTAAACATTTATTTGAAACTAGTGAACCCGGACGCGGCTACGCCTGCTTGAAATATAAGAATATTTATTAGATATATTTATGAAATTATTTTAGTTTAAATAATCAAAAAGAATAGTAAGTAGAGACATATTATTAGAAAAAATATCTGAGCTATTGAAATGAACCAACAAAAGAAGTAAAAGTAACTAAAGGATATTCTTAATATTAGAAAAAGTACCTAAAGATTTCCGTGCGTGCGTACATACTCGTAGATATCGACTCTATGAAATAACTAAACATTTTTCTATATTAAATAAGATAATTTTTGCGAGCAATATCAAATAAAATCCCAGGACCAAACTTTACACTACACCAAGAAAAGAAGAAGAGAACCAAAGTGTAGTTTTAATTAATTATAAACAGTAAATAATTACATAAAATTAACAATAGTACGAAAATGTATGAAAATTTATAAAACCATCAACATCATCTGCCCGTTCGCGTCGGCCATACTCATACTGTGCCGCCCGAAGGCTAGGTCATTTCGAAGACCTAGTGATAATAAATAGAGTGACTATTATATTTATTTTCATAAGGATGATTTATCAAAATATCGCGGTAACGGTTGCGTAGCAACGACGGTTGTTATTAACATGGCAGAATAAATTGCATGTCAAATTAGAAAGTATTTTAATATACTAGTACATATGTGTAATGTTATGTTATATAGCCTATAGCACTTCCGAGGAATGCAGCTTTCATACAAAACAAAAACAAAGTAAATCGGACAAGTAGATCCAGAGATCTTAGCGTTCAAACAAACAAACAAACAAACAAACAAACAAACAAACAAACAAACAAACTCTTCCGCTTTATTATATTAGTCTGGATAAATATTTAATTTCCTCGAGTGGGGATCGAACCCAAAACCAGCCGCTTTTGCAGTCATACACTTTTGCCCCTACGCCACGATTGGCCTCAACCGGATATTACATTTATTTATATACGACAATAGTAATTTATGCGTAAAATTAAAGGCGCGAATGGATACCGCTTTTAGTCGTTTTTAAAAACCACCTGGCACGAATGAACAATGTAACAGGCTATTTGTATTTGTTTCCAAGCATTTGAATTGTTAGTACCGACCGTGTATTTTAAGAAGAAACATTTAACATGGTCGCTGGTTGTAAATGAATAATTGTGTGGAATTTACGTATATGTAAGTCAGCTGCATTTGTAATTTAACTGCATAACTCCATGTAAAGTGTGGAGAGCGGAATGGTTTATGTTCATATTCTTTTTTGTTTTTCTTGTTAAGTAGTTGGTTTATACTTAGACAAAATTAAACTAGCAATTCGCAAGTGATTTTCTTGTTTTTTTTTTGTTTTATTAGGTAATGTTGAAAGTTGCAATCAATTCAATTTTTATTATTATTATATAAAAATTTTAAAAATATTTTATGGAAATTTTTAACTGACATTATCTTTTATGTAAGTACTTAAGTTGTTTGAAAAGAAAAGGTAATTAGCGATGAGATTTCATTTGAGATTTAATGTTTTATTAAAAATAGAAAAAATATTGTTATTTTAAATATTTTATGGACTATTTAAGATATAGTAATATATATGATGGTAAGATGTTTTTTAAATGTCTCAAATTTAGAAACATATTCATACGTTTTAACGTAAAGGGATTCGAACCCACACCACTGGGAACCTTTCAAATGTTTATTTTTTCATACGTTAAAGTTCCTTAATGCCAGTCGTATTTATAAAAAGAATCCTAAACAATAAAAGTTCAAAGCTTCAAAGAGCGGCTGACGTATAATTGATCCAACTATCTGTAAATTGAGGTTCATTGCTCTCGTATTTACAAATGTTGTAAGCAAACATCACTCGATATCCAACTACCCTATTAAATCACGTTTACTAAAATTACAGCTTCACGCTGTACCCCGCACACAGCAGGGTAGGCAAAGGGAACCTAGTGTTAAAACACTCCGTTCTCCGATATTTATTTATACATCTATTTGTGAAATTTATTCACAGTCTTGCGCTAGATATATAAATGATATGATTTCGTGCAATTAATGAACATTTTCATTTCCTCCATGTGGTAACGAAGCAAAGTTCGCAGTTGAGTTCCGTCACTCAACCCGCAAAACCTTCAGAATTCAGCGAAAAGTGGATCTGTTAGAACTTGAGATCTAGGATCTCAGGCCTACGTGAGGGAACCTTGGTTCAATCTCAGGTTTCTGCCTATCCTGACACGCGAGATACAGCGTGAAACTAAATAAGCTAAATAAACAAACAGTAAAAGCAACAGGTATTATAAATTAAGTATTATCTTGTCATTAAAATAAAAAAATGATGTTTGCACAATTTGAAAGTACTATAATCATCGTCGTAATTACTTTCTTGGTAAGCGAACATATTTGTTTAAATACAGCTGTGAGTAACGCCGGCCACACTTAGACGAGTCCCGACTGTGAGATTACTGTTCTTACCAGTGGAGCTTATATACTTTAGTGGCTTATGTTTATTATTATTAGAATTTGGGAAACACTGTACTAAATCTATTTACTGTATGTTGTATGAACTGTGTTGTTAGTTTCACCATTGAACACTTAAAACCTCCAGAATTCGACGGAATTGTAAATGGAAGTGCCTTAATAGTTACTGAGTGATTTAGCACTTGGTTCCCAGATTCTCTTTGCCTACCTTCCTCTATGCGGGATATAATATGAAGCTACAAAAAAACTATATTATTAAAGTAAACATCCGCTAATAATGATTTGCGCCCACGACCATTGCACATAGTACTCCCATAGACCATTGCACTCCCATTTCCATAGCGAACACCTTATCTTCTTTACAACATTAAGTAAAACAACGATATATCATAAACTAGTTCCACAACAAATAAAACGCGCTCGATATCGAATGCCTCGCGGCGTTAACCGCTGTAGTATACATACATAAGTACGTACGCGCAGGAGAGGCGTCGCGTAGTAAATTACACAGTATTTATGGAGTGCGTGAGTAAAACGAACGCTTGTACGGTAATTACGGTAGCTTTCCTTACGTGACATTGTTTCGAGTTAATAATTCAAATTATTTTTATTATGAAAGTTCGAGGTCATCGACTGGTGTTAATGAAAGTGAAATTCACTTCAATTTTACATGCAAACTAGGAACTACCTTAAATAGATTTGACTTTTGTTTTTCGTTAAGGAATGTTATAGGTAAATTTATTTAGCTTCACGCTGTATCCCGCACACAGCAGGATAGGCAGAGAACCTAGTGTTAACAACCAAGACATTACACTTTTTTTATATGGAATAGGCTTGCGGTCCCACTCCCCACTTTATGCTGAATTTTGAACAACACTTTGTGTTCAGCGGCGGAACTCAACGCTACGATTTGCCTCGATATAAATTTATATAAATATTTCATCCGTAAGGGTTGGTATGGGGTTTGAACCCACAGCCAGTCGGTCTTACAGCCACACTTTGTGCCTTTACGCCACGAATGACCTAGAATATGATTTCACCAAAACAGTAAATTATACTCGTACGATAGAGTCTAGAAATATTTACGTCAAATTTTTAGCAGGCGACAATCCGTACTTAACTTAATTTTACTTACTAATACGTACCTATTATTTTTTATTTACTAAATTATTAAATCTATCAAAAGTCCAAGTCATAAATAAATATAAGCTCCAATACTGTCGTTGCGAAATAACGAATATGAAATATATAAATCGTCTAATGATAGTCGACTGTATGCAAATATAAATAAATCTTCAGCCGCGTCACATCGACCCACACAGACCCTATAGCTGTTATTCTATCATTTAATTCCACTTCACCTACTTATATAGAAATAAATAATGATGGAAAGGAAATTATATTATTAAAATGGACGTTTTATAAATTATTTTAATATGTTTTAAAATAAGATTAGTGTCACATTAATGAAAGCTCAAAATAAATTAAATCACGCTTCACGCTGTATCCCGCACACAGCAGGGTAGGCAGAGGGAACCTAGTGTTAAGACACTCCGTTTCCCACTTTTATGCGAATTCTCAACGCCGCGCTTTGCCTCGACACCTCAATGAAAATATAAATTTAAACAAATATTTCATCTCCTCGAATGGGAATCGAACCCACAGCCAATCAGTTTTACAAGGTCCCCGAACCACGACTAGCCTTTCAATGAATGAAAGTTTAATATAAATAATGTTATTATATTTTGTCATTTAAGTCCAGTGGTATGCTAGAGATTAATTTATGGATTTATGAGGAGAGTTTTCCTATACGCGACAGTTGCGGGCTAAGTTCCCACTCGGGGGAATGAAACATTTAATATTTTCATTTCCACACACTAGTAACGCGCCATAGTGTATAATAAATGAATTAAAATATAGAAATTCTAACATGTACGTTACGTATACTTAGGTTAACTGTAATCTCTAACGTGTTATTTTAGAAGCTATTACGATAACAAGTAACAAAGCCTCCAACGACGGGTGCTGACGTACGAGTTAGGATAATAAACTATTAATAATAGGATTCCACTGCAACTATTTTATAAACGAATTTCACTTATATTAAAAAAAAGGTCATCTTGGCGCAGTTGAATTGCAATGGTTGTAGGGTCGATTCCCAGTCGAGGATGAGCGGAAATTATTATATTTGTATCCAGTGTATTTTTTTGTACATTGAAGTCAGTGACAAATCACTTCGCTCTTTAAATTTCGCCAATATGTAAATAGGAAAATATTAAACTAAATTAATTTTTTTAGAGCAACTTAATCTTTTAATCATCATCCTTAGAACAAGAAATATCAAAAGCGCCATATTGGTCAATCTAAAACCTATAAACCCAAATCTCCATAGGTATGTTAATCTCCAAAGATCTTAAATTACAAGCTACAGTTAAAACTTAACTAACAAATTAAAACATAACCAATAATTTGTTTGGCTTAATTAATTTCCGTGTGGTAGGTATCGCCCGGGGACTCCGTACAGCTAAAAGCTATAAAAAAACTTTTACTATGCGTTTATTACTTTTCAATTGTTATTGAATAATAAAATCTAAGCCTTAGCTTGTCATTTGACAGGCAGCTTATAGTGATAGCTTGTCCAACTGTTCGTAGAAATATAATATATTTTAGTTATTTATTAGTTTTATAAAGTTTTATGAGCGAAAGCGTTGGTTATGGGTTGAAATATCATTTTAAATATTCTGATTGTTTTTCAATTTGTTTTGTTTTTTTTATTTTTACGCTGTACATCCCACGTAGCATGGTAGGTAGAGGGAACCTAGTGTTAAGACACTCCGATTCAAATTTTAAGCCGAATTCTGGAGGCTTTGCGTGTTGAGTAGAACTCAACGCCGCGCTTTAAAACCACCTTGAAACGAAAGCGAAGAATTGATAATATTCAATATTTCATTTATAGTTTCTGGTAAGAATCAAACCCACAAGCTCTCACGTTCAAGCTTGTGTGCCCTTGCACCACTGGCCGTCGTATGTGCATGACATAGACCCAAATATGCTAATTGCGTTTCTCCCTCGAAGGGATATTTACATTTAAAATATTTTCGTTTCCCTAGTCCATAAAGTGTCCATTCCATTTTATACTATAAGTGGACTCTGCCTCTATAGCACTAACAGCTTCTTTACTTGAGCTTCATCAGCTTCTTTCTAATTACGTCTAAAAACCACGAGGGTAATGACTATTTACATAAATTTATTACTTTTCTATTTCTGGTGGAGTTAACAGTAGTTGTTTAGTATGTCTTCGATAATAACAAAAAAGATAAACTTAAAAGTAAAACTGTTATAAAATGGATATTATCTTAACTAAAAGATATAGTGATAAAGCCCTCAAAGTAGCTTTTGAGTTTCTTAATTAGCTGATAAAGTTTATCTCACAAAGATATACTTCTATGATTTGAAATTAATAGTATCTTTTAAATTAATAGGATTAGTAAGAATTTTACAAGCCTTTTACTTGTATTATATTAATTATTTTAGAATTTTTCATTTATATCATTTGCCTCATCTTTTTCTTTTTTTCAAGTATTTTCCGTTGCCTACTTTCTTCAATATCATGTCCATGAACGAAGATAGCAATTTCCTATCCGGTGGGTGGAACACATATTAGATTCCATCCATCCATCAGCCTTTTAAAGTCCACTGCTAGACATAGGCCTGCGCCCTTTGAATCCAGCGGGCTGTCGATCCACCTGGTTGGAGGGCAGCCTGTACTCCATACTAGTTTATCTTTCTCTATCTCTAAATTATTTTAATGGTGTATAAAGTGGTACGGGCCATATGACTGTAGATTAACAGATTTAAATAAAAAATAAATAAAAGAACATCTGTATGCATATCTGTGAATCTAACTTTTCTTGCAGATAAGTTTTTTATAACACTTAAAATCAGTTTCACGCTGTATCCCGCAAACAGCGGGGTAGTCAGGGGGAACTAATATTAAGACACTCTATTCCCCACTTTCTGCCGAATTTTTGAGGCATTACGTGTTGAGTGGCAGAACTCAAAGCCGCGTTTTGCCTCGACACCAGAGCAGAAGAAATATAAACGTAAATAAATATTTCATTTCCTCGAGTGGGGATCGGATCCACATCCTCTACCTCCCTCTCTATACGATAAAGTATATTTAAATACACCTGGAACGACCATATAAACTATTACAGAACATGCTTCGTAATGTTCTATTTAACAAACAAACAAGAGCGGGCCATGACTCTTCAAATGCTTTCGGTTATATAGTAACAGCTGTATCAGCTTATCCACTAGGAATGGAGTGTCTTGGCCAGTGAACACTAGGTTCCCTCTGCATACCCTGCTGTGTGCGGGATACAGCGTGAAGCTCGATTTTTTAATTTTTGTGGATATATTTATCAGTTCTCTAAAGATTGTATGTTATTATACTAAAAGAAGAGTTATTATTGTATTGGAAAATAGAAACTTATTTTAGAAAATTATTAAAAACCTGATAAGACCGCTTTTTAGATGTGATTCCAATATTCCTTCAGCGTAGTGAGAGCAAAGGTTTATAATTAAATCGTTTCTATTGATGTTTGTATCAATTAAAAGTATATTTTGATGTAGGGACGAATTAATTACAACGTTCTCAGCTATTACTCCAACTATTAAATAAGTATAGCTTGTATTGGTGAGACATTTCTTTGGTGTTTTTGACATAAGTATATTTAAACGCCATATTCACGCTGTATCCCGCTCACAGCAGGATTGGCAGAGGGAACCTAGTGTTAAGACACTCTGTTCCCTCCCACGAGGCGTGCGTGCGTGTTGAGTGTTCAGGCATTGCGTTTGGAGTGCGTGTTCAATTAATAAATTAATTAGAATTATTACCTAACAGTATGTTGTATTAAAAAAAATCTAAGATCCATAGTAAAAGCTTCTTCAGGTTAATAATAGAAACAACCATTCGGTTGCATTTCTTTTCAACCAACTTCAAAAAGGGAGAGTCTCCATTCGCCCGAATACTTTTTATGTATTTTCTTGTCAATATACCAAAATGTAACTTTGCACAAAAATAATATCTAATTAAATAAAGTTTTCCTTAGGACAACCACAACCACTCGTTGACAACCACTACCACCACCATCACCACTCGTTTAAGAAGCAT